>CANJKZ010000167.1:2592500-3002500 GCA_947471745.1 Closterium sp. Naga37s-1
GGTCGGTGGTGATGCTGCGTTCTGACCGGGGAGGGGAATTCCTTGGAAAGGACTTCACCGCCCTCGTGGACGGCAAGGGGATCCTCCACAACCTCACCTGCCCGTACACCCCGCAGCAGAACGGCATGGCGGAGTGGGAGATGCAGACGGTGGTGGAGTCGGTGCAGACGATGCTGCTGCACACAGGAGTACAGCACCACTGGTGGCACCTCGCTCTGCGGCAGGCCGTCTGGGTCCGCATCTGCCTTGAGAGGTCGACGTTGCTGCCAGGGACGACGCGGTACCAGCAGCTGACCGGGAAGAAGCCCGACTTGTCGCTGGCACGAGTGTGGGGCTGCATGGCGCAGTTCCTCGTCCCCGAGCAGCAGCGCGGTGGGAAGCTGAAGCCGAAGGCCAAGTAGGGCCTGCACCTCGGCGTGTCGGAGGAGAGCAAGGGCTGGGAGCTTCTCGACATTGCCGACAACCGGGTGGTCACCACATCGGACGTGGTGTTTTACGAAACGATGTCGCTGGAGGTGTGGAAGTCGGAGCATGGGCCGACATCTGGATGGACGCCGACCAACCCGCCGACGGACACCTCGACGGCGACACTGCCTTTGCTCGCCGAGGTCGGTGAGCTTGTTGATGAGAACTCCGAGGACGTCCGCCCTCCTTCCCCTCCTCCTGCACCTCCTACCTCACTACTTGTCGCCGACCTGCGTGGACCGACTTCGACGTCGGCCACCGGTGATGAGGGGAGAAGTGGGGCGTCTCCTGCGGCGCCGGACGAGTGCATCGCCGGTGGCCGACGTGATGTTCAGCAAGTCGGTGTGGGAGTGAAGTCGACACCGACCAGGGAGAAGCAGGCCGAGGAGGAGCAGTTGACTTTGGTGAAGCCGGCGAAGGAGGCATCAGCGGGGAAGCAGCTGACAGGGGAGCAGCCAGTAGCGAAGCCGACCAAGGAGCAGTCGGCGACCGAGCAGTCGGCAGGGACATTGACCACAGGGGAGAAGTCGGCAAGGTTGCCGACCGTGATGCAGCAGGACGCTGAGGGCAGCGACGACGGGGATTACGAAGGGGAGCAGTCGGACGCTGAGGAGTCCACCGACAGTGACGTGGTCGAGATCCAACCAGGACCTCGGCGAACGGGCCGAATACGGAGGCCACCCGACTTCTTTGTGCCGGCCGCCTTCACCACGGCGTACGACAACGCCGACGACAACCTGGCGTATAATGACGCCGAGGATGATGACGACCTACCGGAGCTCGACCCCGACATGCACGCCGACCCCGAACACCGTTGGGACATCTCCACGATGACGGTGAAGTAGGCGTTGGCGAGCTTGAAGGGCGAGGCAGTGAAGGCCGCCATGGTGGAGGAGATCCGCAGCCTCATCAGCATGGGAACTTGGGAGCTTGTCGAGCGCCCACTCGGGGTGAATTTCATGAAGAACCGGTGGGTGCTGACAATGAAGTACCGCATCGACGAGAAGTACCGTTGAGCGTGAGAAGGCGAGGCTGGTCATGAAGGGCTTCACGCATATGTACGACGCCGACTACGACGAGACATACGCGCCGATGAGCAGCTACGTCACGCTGAGGATTTTCCTCAGCATCGTCGCCGTCCTTGACCTGAACCTGATGCAGCTCGACATGAAGAATGCCTTCTTGCAGAGCAAGCTCGACCGGGTGCTATACATGTACCAGCCGGACTACTTCAACGACGGGACAGGCCGGGTGTGTAAGCTGCTGAAGAGCCTCTACGGGCTAAAGCAGCCACCGCTATTGTGGTACCGGGCTCTCGACGGTTTGCTGCTGGGTGCTGGCTGGAAGAAGAGCCAGGTCGACACCGCCCTCTACTTCAAAGTTGGCGCGGACGACGAAGCTTGCTGGTTGCTGGTCTACGTCGACGACCTACTCGCCGCCAGCAGCAGCACCGAGATGCTGAAGGAGCTGAAGGAGCTGCTAGAGGCCGCCTTTGAGCTGCTGGAGATCTCGCCGGTGCAGAAGTACCTCGGGCTGGAGATCGTGCACGACAGGTCGGCAAGAAAGTTGTGGCTCCATCAGCAAGGTTACGCCGACAAGCTGCGTAGGTGTTTCATCGACAAGGAACGGGGCGGTCGGACCCCAAAGACGCCGGTCTCCGTCGACACCTACGCCGAGCTAACCTTCGATGACGAGGAGGCACAGGAACGCCAGGAGGAGGAGTACCGACAGAAGGTCGGCTCGCTGCAGTTCGCGACGACGAGGCCGGACATCTCCTTTGCCTGCAGCAAGCTGGGGAGCGGCCTGGCGGTGAGGAGCGACGAGCACTAGCGTGAGGTCGACCGCTGCCTCGCCTACCTCGCAAAAACATGCGTGACACCACCTTGGAGTTCGGCGGTGGACCAGAGTCGCTAGAGCTGGTCGGCTACGTAGACGCTGACGACGCCGGCGACAAGCAGAACCAGACGAGCACGGGCAGCTACGTGTTTGTCTACGGAGGGGCCGCAGACTCCTGGTCGAGCCAGCGCATCAAGTGCGCGACGCTGACGTCGACAGAGTTGGAGTACGTGGCGGCAACCGAAGACGGCAAGGAGGGACGCCGCCTTCGCTTCCTCATTGCAGAATTCCGACAATTGGATGCTAGGACGCCGACTATCTTCTGGGTGGACAACAAGTCGGCCATCACGGTCGCCGAGGGCATGGGGTTGACGGGCAACCTCAAGCACATGGAGCGGCGACAGGCCTGGCTGCAACACATGGTGAAGCGTGGGAAGTTTTTGCTGAAGTACATCCCGACCACCGAGCATCCGACTGACATCCTGACGAAGGCGCTGCACTACTCGGCCTTCAACCGGTGCTCCGTCGCAATCAGCCAAGTGCGACTGGCCGACGTGGGCGACGGTGACGACGACGTACAGCAGTAAGTGCTATGCCCTCCGGCATGGCTGGTGCGGTGACCGACGTGATGTGTGTTGGGTGCACATCGACGAGCTATTCTCCGAGCAGTGATGCCATGTGGGCTGGGGGCCCAAGTGTGAACGCGGCAGGGGAGTGTCAATGGGGGTTTGTTGTTGGCCCCGTCCTTGCTTGGGCGGAGCCGACTTCGTGGTTGGGTGTACGGGAGGTGCAGCCGACTTGCAGCAGTGGGCGACGCCGACTTGGGCGAGCAAGTTGACGGGTTTGGTCGACTTGCACGGGGCCACTGCAAAGTCGCCGACTTAGGAAGCCGGGGGCCGACTTCAACTGGTGGTCGGCGATCTGGCGCGTCGACCTGGAAGTCGGCGCCAACTTGCAAGGTCGCCGACTTGCGAGGTCGCCGACTTGCGAGGTCGCCGACTTGGGAGGTTGCCGACTTCAAGAGGTCGGCCTGGAAGTCGGCGCCAACTTAGAAGGGCCGTCGACTTGGTGACGCCGACCTGGGGTAGCCGACTGGGTGTGGTCGGCTGACAGATGTGCTGGTCGACCTGGAGCTGGTCGACCAAGGGTGTGGTTGACCTGGTGAGGTCGACTGGAAGTGGTCGTCGACTTGGGTGGTCGACGGGCACGTGAAGGAGCAGCCAATCGACGTGGTTGCCCGGTCGACCTGGTTGCCTGAGTGACGAGGTTCTGCGAAGGCACGCGACAGTCGCCCAGGTGTTCGTGGTGAGGCCGACCTCGGTGGTGGTATCCTGAGGTCGACATGGCTGATCAGATGCACTCGTCAGCACGAGGTTGATTTGGTGTATGCGTTTGCAGATGACAAGGCACGGCACGCCAATCACCTGCGAGCACCTGCAAAGTAGGTGTGCTTATGTCATGCAGGAGCAATGCTGGACGCCGTCGACCTGCAGCGTTGGCACGCCGTCGACTTCGCACTGCTGGAGTGCGGTCGACCAAGCAGTGCTGGAACGCGGTTGACCATGCTGCGCTGGCAGTCAACCTGCTTGCTTGCTAGCTCTGATGTAGTCTTGTCTTGCCAACCTTATTGTATCATTCTTGTCAACTTTTCCTAGTGAAACTCTTGCGAATTCTCCCCGTGAACTAGCAAGTAGTGTGAGCACTTGGAAACGACTAAGTACACGAACGCTACGATCACTCTTGCCCCGTGCCTAGCCCGTAGTCTAGCTCCCATTGTAGTAGTTATCTCTGTAGAAACGCGGCCTGCCAACACAGCAGGTCAACGGCGTGCCAACGTTGCAGCAGAGCGGTTGTCCAGCGTTGCACTTGTAGATGGTAGCAGTGCGCACGCTCGCAGGTGCGCGCAGACGATTGGCCTGACTTGCATTGTTGTGCATCCGTCGGCCCTGGTCTGCGTCTGACGAGCCACATCGACTTGAAATACCAGCCCGAAGTTGCCTTCATCACTGCGACCTCGACGACGTTCGTGTGCCTCCGCATCACTACCACCTGGTCGGCATCGACTTCCTCGGGGAAAGTCCATTAACAAAAAGCACCACTAATACCCACAAAGACAATAATAATGTCGTAATACTATACAATTCATTATACCTGCGATGACTGATACACCACCATGACGTGACAGTGTAATGCAAAGTTGTCTCAAAGAAAGATTGAATTACATGAGGGCATACAAAGTTCATAAATACCAAAACAATCCCTATAAAGAGTAACCTAACCTAGCTTTCAATATACGCAAATATACACATTGAAACACCCTCCCCCCCCCAGGCTAGGTAAAGGGTAGTCCCTGGACGACAGCAAATAAACTCATCTCACCTACGTCAATGCAAGTATGTCTCCTCACCTAGACCTTCACTGGGGCCAGTGCAGCTCTGCCTGGAGTGGCAAAGTCCAGGTCGTCGAGGTAGACAAGAGTGTATGTCTGTGTCGTGCCAGAGCGAACGAAAATAGAAGAGTCTGTAGAAAATGGAGAGAAGCCGAGGGTTGGGAACAACCCAATGAAGCTAGGTGGACGACGAAGCCAGATCTGCTCATGTAGGCTGCCTTGGAGAAAGGCAGTGGGGAAGTCCAGTGAGAAGTGCCCGTAGTCGCACTGTGCTGTGATGTATAGCAGTACCCGAAGAGTGGTCGCTTTGGGAGGAGGGAAGAAGGTCCGAAAGAAGTCTACCCTCTCTCGCTGATTGAAGCCTCTCGCATGTAGCGCGCTTTTAAGACATACGGCACTTTGAGTAGTCGCTTTACAATGAAGATCCACATGCCACCGAATATGTTCGCCCGAGGAGGGGGGAAAATGTCAAACTAGATGCCTGGATACCTCCAAGATGCCATCTCTACGTCCATGGTCGCTATCTACCGGGAGACTCAGCGTCATGGCACTACCTCGGAGTAGGTGTGAGGAGTTTGGATGTCAAGAGCATTTGGATCGCCTTCATGGGCTAGCAGCATGACACAGAGGTGAGGAGCATGGCGCAAGGAAAGCCAACTTGAACTGCGTGTCCTCTAGCACGTCACCACCAAAAGCAGGGGCATCCCCGAGGGACTGAGGTCGAGCAGGTGCAGACACCAACTGAGTGGTGTAGTTAAGGCACGGCGGGTGGAGGCAAAGTTAGTGTCAGCAATGTCAAGAGCCAAGTTAGGCGACGAAGGAGCAGTAGAGTCAGTAATTGAGGGGGAAAGAACATGAAGAACTAAAGAGAACGGAGGAGGAGAGACAGCAAGGGAAGACTGAGGAGGGAACGGTAGAATAGGAGGTGAAACACGAGAGGGAAGAGAACGGACGCCCATAGAGTGAAACCCGCTTCGCGGGTGCTTGTAGGCGGTCGAGCACGTTGTGCCTTGTCCCGCCCATTGCGTGGATGCCGAGTCGGCCACGTGCCGGCAATCTCGCCAGATGCTCCACGTCGGCCTCGGGATACCAGTTCATAGGCCGACTTTGCCAATGCCTCAGAATGCGAAGCTCGCGCGCCTGCCAAGATTCGCCGTCAATGGCTTCGAAATGGTCCTCACAAGTCGACCGACTTCGTCGACCTGCTCGCCCAAGTCGGCTGCACCTCCCGCGCACCTGACCACGAAGTCAACTCCGCCCAAGCGAGGGCGAGGCCAACTCCCGTCAACAGGTAGAACAACCAGCAAGGAGTGTCATGGGGGAAACCAACTTAGGATTGCGGACGTAAGAAAAACAGTCCCAGACGTGAAACGCAGGCGTAGGACCAGGGGAAATAGTCCAGAGAAGGGTCGGTGAAACCTGTGGGCGTGAGATACACGGACAAAGGTCTGCGTAGCGGACTATAAAGGGCCATAGGAAATAGGGGGCACTAGCATGGCACAAGGACCAGACAAAGCGTTGCTCCGTGACCTCATTTTGTTGTGGCGAGTCTGGTAGGGAATGCTTGGCGGATGCCCTTTGCACGACAAAAAAAATCAATTTGATAGGGAGTGAACTCGCCACCCTGGTCAGAGTGCAGATGAAGCACATGCTAGGCGCGCTGGGTGCAGAAAACTATTAGCTTTTCTCAGTAAGGGAAACACAGTGATGCAATGGGAAAGGTCGTCTGCAACTACCAAAAAGTAGCGCTCCACGTGCGGCTCAGTGATAGGGGCAGGTCCCTGTATATTTATGTGAAGGGTCTGAAGAGGCATTGTGGCATGAGATGATGAGGAGTGACAGGCAACGTGATGTCGGCCCTCGATGAAAGAAGTGCACGACTGCGTAGACGAGGCAGGTAGAGGTGGGAACGATGATGGGAGACTTGAGACAAGCCCTCTTTGGGCCATGTGACGGAGATACGGAGTCACATTGACTGTTGTGCCATAGGACCGACGGGTGGGTGAGCGACCGATGCGAGCACATACATGAACAGACCTGACGCGGCCTTTCAGGGAACGTGGCAACAGGTGCCCTAGTGGCTGCGCCCGTACATGTCGCAAAACACTCGTGTCCAGGAAAGCTGGTGGTCACACCGAGGTCCTGAAGACAACCGATACCCACTAAGTTCTTGCACAACGAGTGAGAAGAAACAAGGAATGAAATGACTAAGGGAAAGTTGGGTACAAAATGCAAACCCTAGAAAACTGTACCCCATATGTGCTACCCCACTATAGCCTACAGTAGCTCTGTCATATAAATCTGACACACCCCCATAGGCAAAGTGGGGGAGAACAAGGGGTCACAAGACCAGTCAAGCAAAGCAAAGCAAGCTCAGGGTGGATCACAAAGTCACCACGCATTCCGAGCACAAGTTCAAGGCCACAAGGCCAGTTCACATGCAGGAGTACACATATACATATAAAGGCTAGACAAACAAGAGCAGGTATATATATATGTAACAGCACAAGCAAGGTCAAGAGGTGAGCAAGTGAGGCAAGGTAGGCACAAGGCCCAGCTGAGTACAGAAGCGCTGATGGTCACAAGGCGCAAGAGCCTTGGTGAAGATATCAGCAGTGTTGGCCTCAGAGGCCACGTACGCAAGACGCAGCTGACCACGCTGCTGCAGCTCACGAGCAAGAAAGTAGCGGAGAGCAATGTGCTTCGTTCTGTGCTCCAGTCGCTGCTCCCGACACAAGGCCAGCATGGCCTTGTTGTCTACGTACAGCACTGGAGGAGAACGAGGCAGCTCTCCGAGGTCAGTCAGCAGGTAGGTGAGCCAGCGAAGCTCCTGTGCAGCCGTGGCTCCTGCGTAGATCTCAGCCTCACAACTGGAGCCGAGAACAGAAGACGAGCGGGTAGCCCGCCACGAAACAGAGCCGGAACCAAGGCTGAAGGTGTAACCCTGTGACGACCGCTGCGTAGCCTGGTCGTCAGCCCAAGAAGCGTCTGCGTGCCCAGTAAGGACCACTGGACTCTGCCCTCCAAGCACAAGCCCCATGCCCGACGTACTGCACAAGTAGCGCAACACCCTCTTCGCTGCAGCCATGTGCTCCGGTCTGTGTCTCCCAGGAGCAACATAGCGTGCAAGAATGCTAAGAGGGTATGCAAGGTCAGGTCGTGTGCAGGTCATCAGGTACATGAGGCAGCCAACAAGCTCTGGGTACGGGCCACTCGACTCTACGGACTCATCCGAAGGCAGAGCTGAGAGCGAGTGGCGAGTAGGCAGAGGAGTGGCCTGAGGCGAGGAGTACGTGAAGCCGAAGCGCTGAAGGACCTGCTGCACCATGTGTGACTGAGTCAGGGTAATGGTGCGGCGTGCTCTGTCCCGAGTGATCTGCAAGCCAAGGTAGCTGCGCAGTTCACCCAGGTCAGTGCACGTGTGTCTCTTCTGCAGCTCGGACTTCACGTGGGCTAGTCCAGCAGTGTCAGCTGTGGCAAAGACCAAGTCGTCGACGTACACGAGGATGTAGAACGGCGGCAAAGAAGTGTCGGTGCGCAGAAACAGCGACGGGTCGGCAGTAGAGGGAGCAAACCCAAGAGCCGCAAGTGTAGTCCTCAGTGTGTCGTGCCACTCACGCGGTGCCTGGCGGAGACCGTAGACTGGCCGCCGTAGGCTCCACTGGGTGCCAGGAGGAAAAGACCCAGTGAAGCCAGGTGGGCGACGCAGCCAGATCTCCTCGTGCAGGCTGCCCTGCAAGAAAGCAGTGCTGAAGTCAAGAGAGTGTTACGATAAGAATGAATTGATAGAAAATGTGAAGTACAACCCTAGATATAGCAAACCCTAATCATGCAAGTAAGTAGAAACGTAACACCTAGACTAACCTAAACAACACATATAAAATATATGTTGACACACCCCCATAGTCTAGGTGACGGAAGTCCTGTAGAAACAACAAGAGCAAGCAACGGTCACAAGACCAGTCTACAAGAACAAGACAAATCTCAGGGTGGAGCTCAAAGTCACCACACACTCCGAGAGCAAGCAAGGGGCCACAAGGCCAGTCCACATGCAGGTATATAGCAAATATAAAGAGATGCAAGAGTACAAGACATGCAGAACAAGGCATCTCTAAGCAAGCAAGTGAGGACGGGCAGGCACAAGGCCAAGCTGGGTGCAGAAACGCTGGTGGTCACAAGGCGGCAACGCCTTGGTGAAGATATCTGCCGTGTTTGCCTCAGAGACCACACGTCGAACGAGTGCCTGTCCACGCTGCTGCAACTCACGCAGAAGGAAGTAACGAAGCTGGATGTGCTTCGCCTTCCCAACCAGTCGGGGCTCCTCACACAACAGGACAGCAGACCTGTTGTCGGCGAACAAGACTGGGGGAGAGCGAGGCCGCTCACCAAGGTCGGTGAGAAGGAAAGACAGCCAGCGAAGCTCCTGAGCGGCCATGGCCGCAGCGTACACCTCTGCCTCACAGCTGGAACCGGCGACAGACGACGCCCGAGTCGACCGCCACGAAACAGCACCTGCCCCGAGGCTAAAGGAGTACCCCTGTGTAGACCGACGCGTCTCCGCGTCGTCGGCCCACGACGAGTCCGAGTAACCTGTGAGTGTAACTGGCTGCTTCCCTCCAAGGACAAGTCCCATGCCTGATGTACTCGCCACATACTTCGCCACCCTCTTAGCAGCGTACCAGTGGGAAGGTCGGTGTCTCCCAGGCGCAACAAAGCGCGCAAGGACGCTAAGAGGGTAAGCTAGGTCTGGGCGAGTACAGGTCATCAGGTACATGAGACAACCCACCAGCTCAGGATATGGACCACTGGACTCAAATGACTCGTCCGAAGGTGGAGCCGTGAGCCCATGATCCACACCAAGAGGGGTGAGCTGTACCTTGGAGAACGGGAAGCGAAACCGCGTGAGGATCTGCTCGACCATATGCGACTGAGTCAGCGTAATGGTGCGAGCTGCCCTGTCCCTGGTGATCTGCAGGCCAAGGTAGTGCTGCGGCTCACCAAGGTCAGTGCAAGTGTGTCTCCTCTGCAGTTCCTCCTTCACGGAGGCCAGCGCGCGTCGGTCGGGAGTGGCGAACACTAGGTCGTCGACGTAGACCAGGACAAAGAACGGGGTCGAGCCACGGCGAACGAACAGTGACGGGTCAGCAGACGACGGAAAGAAGTCAAGAGCTGCAAGGGTCGAGCGAAGTGTGTCGTGCCACTCACGTGGGGCCTGACGCAGGCCGTAGACTGGTCGACGCAGCTGCCACTGGGTCCCAGGTGGGAAAGAGCCAGTGAAGCCAGGCGGGCGACGCAGCCAGATCTGCTCGTGCAGGCTCCCCTGAAGGAACGCGGTGGAAAAGTCCAAGGAGTGCAACTCGTAGTCGCGCTGGGCTGCAATATGCAGCAACACCCGAAGAGTACTCATCTTCGGGGTGGGAGCGAAGGTCTGGAAGAAGTCCACCCCCTCTCGCTGACTGAAGCCTCTCGCAACATAGCGTGCCTTGAACACAGGTGGTGATCCAGGCGGCCGCTTCACCTTGTAGAGCCATCGGCCACTGACGACATTCGTCCCAAGTGGTGGGACTGCGTCGACGTAAGTGCCTGTGGACCTATAAGATGCCATCTCTGCCTCCTCAGCTGCTATCCAGTACGAAGCCCAGGGTCCCGAGACCGCCTCGGCGTGAGTGCGAGGGATCGGGATGTCAAGGGCGTCTGGATCCCCCTCAGGGGCAAGCAGCATGGCGCAGAGATGAGGAACAGCGGCCGCAAGAAAACCAAGCTCGAACTGCCTGTCCTCTACGACCTCCAGGGGAAAGACAGGAGCACCCCCAGAGGACGGAGAACGTGCAGGGCCACTCACCAAGTGAGCGGCGTAGTCAAGGCGGTGGGAAGAGGCAAAGCCAGAGACAGTGGTAACAAGTGCTGAGACAGACGACAGAGGTGCAGTCGGGTGAGTGACCAACGCGGACAAAACACGGGAGACGACAGGACGGGAGGCACGGAGGTAGTCGGACAACGGGTCGTGAAGCACAGTGAGGGACGACTCAGGGGGCTGTGGAAGGACAGGAGGAGGTGGAACACGAGAGCGGAGAACAAGGTGAAACGGACCGTCTGCACGGTAACGGGACCGACGGGGCTGTGGAGACACAGCACGACTGAGGGGAGGACGACGAGTCCACTGGGAGGAGGAAAGGGACTCAACTGGTGGAACAGGAGGGGACGACAGGGGACCACGAACAAAGCGTGCAGGTGCTGGGTCGGGGAGGTCGCGTAGTCGCAGTCGCTGCTGCTCCGCCTCCTCTGGCGTCTGCTGCGACAGTACCGGCCCCTGCTGCTGCTCCTGTGGCTCCGCCTCTGCCCTCTCCTGCTGCGGCTGCAGCTGTACCCGCTGCTGCGACCGGGACTCCTGCGCTACCCTCTCCTGCTGCTGCCGTGACTCCTCCTCTACTCTCTCCTGCTGCGTCTGGAACTGCACCTGCTGCTGCGGGTGGGACTCCTGCTCTACCCTCTCCTGGTGCGGCCGTGACTGCTCCTCTACTCTCTCGTGCTGTGTCTGTAACTGCACCTGCTGCTGCGGGCGGGACTCCTGCTCTACCCTCTCCTGGTGCGGCCGTGACTCCTCCTCTACCCTCTCCTGCTGCGGCTGCAGCTGCACCCGCTGCTGCGACCGGGACTCCTGCGCTACCCTCTCGTGCTGCTGCTGTGACTCCTCCTCTACTCTCTCCTGCTGCTGCTGCTGCTGCTGCTGCTGCTGCTGCTGCTGTGCCCTCTCAAATCGCTCACGCTCCTCCCTCTCCAACCGGAGGAGACGCTGCTCACGGGTCAGGAAACGTACAGTGCGCGGTGTAGGCGCCACAGTGCCAGTGCCTCCAGCTCCAGCACCCCCAGAACCAGCACCTCCACCACCAACACCCCCGGGGCCTCCGGTACCTCCCGCAGGAACACCCCCAGGCTCCGCAGCAACCGACCGCAGAGAAGAAGGAGGAGGAAACTGCGGGACGGACGGGAAGCCAGGGGGTGAGGCAGGGCGAGGCCGCCGAGTCGAGGCTGCCGTGTCCTCCACAGGAGTGACCTCCACGCCCACAACCCCTGCACCCCAAGAGCCGGCACCACCAGCTCCTGCAGCCCCAGTACCCTCACCCTCCGCAACTGCACCTCCCGCACCCCCAGACACGACAGGGACTGGACGCTGCGGGGGGGAAGACTGCGGAGTGACGTGCGACACACCTGACGGGGCAGGACGCGAAGGGGGGGGGGCTACCGGGGCGACTGGTGGGGGCTCAAGGGTGAGGAACAGCGGGGGGGAAAAGGCCTGAGTACCTCGGTGGGGGCGACTCCTGTAGTAACAGACAGACTCGTCGAACGTGACGTCCTGCGAAGCGAAGAACTGGTAGGTGACCGGGTCGTAGAACACCCAGCCGGAGGCGTCCAAAGGGAAGCCAAGAAAGACGCAGGCACGAGTGCGCGGAGACAACTTGTTCGCGCCAGGGGCGCGAACGTGAGCCAGACAACCCCAGACGCGGAAGTCAGCTGCTACGCCCGGAGAACCTGTCCAAAGGGAGACCGGCGTCACCCTTGGCCGTGCGTCACTGGGCCACAGGTTCAGCTGGTGCGCGGCGTAGCGGACTGCCTGGGGCCACAAGAACTGGGGGGCACCGGCATGGCACATGGAGGTCCGGGCAACCTCCATGACCAGGCCGATGCGTCGCTCGGCTACCCCGTTCTGCTGCGGTGATGCTGGTAGCGTGTAAGACTGGATGATCCCCCGACCCTGACAGAACGTCTCCAGGCGAGTGGAAGAAAACTCACCACCACGGTCCGAGTGTAGGCGAAGCCCAAACAGGCCCTGGGCGCCACCCCACGCTAGTAGCCACGGCTCGAGGACGGTAGGCACGTCGGCCTTCCGTCGCAAGGGGAAAACCGTGGTGTAGCGGGAGTAGTCGTCCACCACAATCAGGAAGTAGCGCTCCTGACGTGGGCCAAGGACCGGAGAGGGGCCCCAGACGTCCAAGTGCAGGGTCTCGAAGGGAGCCGTGGTGGGGGGGAACGAGGAGGAGTGAGGGGCAGCGCGCTGCCGACCCTCGACGCAAGGAGTGCACAGCGGCGCAGGAGAGCGGGGAAGCGGTGCAAGCGACCCTGGGAGACCTGAGACCAGACGGTAACGTGCCATCCTACTGAGACGCGGGAACGACGGGTGACCTAGACGGTGGTGCCAGAGGACCGACGGGTGGGTGAGGGACCGACAGTCACACGACACAGCAGCTACCTGACCTGACCTGACCTGACCCGACTCAGTGTGGTGGGACCCAGTGTGTAGTGAGTACAGACCAGATCCCGGCTCTCTGTGGAATGTGGCCAGGGGCGCCCCAGTGGCACCGACAGTGCAGGAGGCAACAGGCTCGTCCAGTGGGAAAGTAGTGACTACGCCTAGGTCGTGAAGGTGACTGACACCCACCAAGTTCCTAGAGAACGAGGGGGTGTAGTAACCTGTAAGAAAACCTGAGGGAGCCGCCGGACACGGAAGAGTGGTGGTGCTGCTAGCAACTACACGTCCCACAGAGGGGTCAGCCAAGGCGACAGTGACTGGAGTGCGCAGTGGTGTGAGGTCGGTACAGTCGCGAAAGAAACAGCTGGACGCTCCAGAATCTAGGGTGAAGGAAAGCTGTGCAGTCTGTGGGGTCGCACCCGAACCAGCTACAAAGGCTAGTGCTAGACTAGTGGTAGCTGCAGCTTCTACACAAAGACCCTCAGAGGCGCCGGGACTGGAAACAACACACGCACCAAGACTGGAAACACAGGTCTCTACTCGTGCAGCCGGAAAGGGTCCTAGACCAGGCAGGTGAGACTCAACTGGTGCAGTAGTGCGCTGGCGAAGGCGCGAAGGCCAGTGCGGTGTAATAGCGTGAGGACCAAAACGCTCACGGTGGAGGTCGTCGAGTCGACGGAAGCAGCTGGACGCAGTGTGGTCAGGACTCCAGCAGGTAGTGCCAGCACCAGGGCCTGTCAGGGCCCGGTACCCGCAGGGGCCGACGTCTCGCCCACTGCTAGCTGAGCCACTGCTGGGGGCGCCACACTTTGGACCCGCAGGCCCCAACTGACGGGAGTGCTGCGGCTGGCCCTGCTGCTGTAGAACCCTAGTACATGCCATGTGAGCCTATGCTGCTACTGGTTCTGCTGAGGGCAGCCTAAGCTGCTGCTGGTGCGCTGGGGGCAGCCTGTGCTGCTTCTGGTTCTGCTGAGAGGCAGCCTAGGCTGCTACTGGTTCTCCAGGGGGCAGCCAATGCTGCTGCTAGTGCGCAGGCAGTTGCCTAAGCTGCTGCTGGTGCGCTGGGGGCAGCCTATGCTGCTGCTGGTTCGCTGGGGGCAGCCTATGCTGCTGCTGGTTCTGCTGGTTCTGCTGGTTCTGCTGGTTCTGCTGGTTCTGCTGGTTCTGCTGGTTCTGCTGGTTCTGCTGGTTCTGCTGGTTCTGCTGGTTCTGCTGGTTTTGCTGGTTCTGCTGGTTCTGCTGGTTCTGCTGGTTCTTCTGGTTCTGCTGGTTCTGCTGGTTCTGCTGGTTCTGCTGGTTCTGCTGGTTCTGCTGGGGGCAGCCTACGTTGCTGCTGGTGCGCTGGGGGCAGCCTATGCTGCTGCTGGTGTAGCTGGCGGCAGTGTAATCGGCTGGGGCTACTGACGGCGGGTGTGGTAGGTCGTGGGGAGGCAGGTTTCAGGTGGGGAAGCTGTTAAGGCAGCGGGCTACGGGTGAGGCGGCGGTTCTGTGCAGTTCTGTGCGGTTATGTGCAGTACTGTGCGGTTCTGTGAGGTTCAATGCGGTGGAGAGGACTGGGTGGGGCAGCTGATTCCGGGTGAGGTGCCTGGAACGGGTGGGGCAGCAGGTTTCCAGGTGGGGCGGCGGTTGTCAGGTCTGGGGCGGTGGTTTTCAGGTGGGGAAGCTGTTAAGGCGGCGGTTCTGTGCGGTTCTGTGCAGTTATGTGCAGTTCTGTGCGGTTCAATGCGGTGGAGAGGACTGGGTGGGGCGGCTGATCCCGGGTGAGGTGCCTGGAACGGGTGGGGCAGCAGGTTTCCAGGTGGGGCGGCGGTTGTCAGGTCTGGGGCGGCGGTTTTCAGGTCTGGGGCGGCGGGTTTCCAAGTTCGGCGGCGGTTTTCAGGTCTGTAATGGCGGGTTTTCAGGTCTGGGGGGCGGTTAAGACGGTGGGCTGCACGTGCGCGCGGCCGCGACGTACTAGCGCGAAGCTGCGGGTGCGACTAAGGCTGCGCGCGCAGCTACGCGCGTTCGTCTGCTGCGCGCTAGAGGGCTGGGGGGAAACGCGCGGGGTAAAACGAGTGGGGCGCGGGGCAGAAAACGAGTGACGCACGGCAAAAACGGGTGGGGCGCAGGGCAGAAACGGGTGACGCGCGATGTCGACGGGGGGGCGCGACCTACTCGGGCTCTACGGGGCAGGGCGCTTCGGGCTATGGGTCGCTACGAGGCGCGCGGGTGGTGGGCCCATAGACTATCGAGAGAAATTTCGCCTAAGGGAAAAAAATCGCCTAGGGGAAAAATCGCCTAAGGGAAACCTAGCTCTATACCATGTTACGATAAGAATGAATTGATAGAAAATGTGAAGTACAACCCTAGATATATCAAACCCTAATCATGCAAGTAAGTAGAAACGTAACACCTAGACTAACCTAAACAACACATATAAAATATATGTTGACAGAGAGTGTAGCTCGTAGTCACGGTGAGCAGCTACGTGCAGCAGTACCCGAAGAGTGGTCATCTTCGGGGTGGGAGAGAAGGTCTGAAAGTAGTCAACTCCCTGCCGCTGACTGAAGCCACGAGCCACGTAACGCGCCTTAAAGACAGGCGGAGAACCCGGCGGTCGCTTCACCCTGAAAATCCACATGCCACTGACGATGTTCGCCCCAGGAGGGGGAACAGCGTCAACGTAGGTGCCTGTGGACTTCCAGGAAGCCATCTCTGCGTCCATAGCTGCCTGCCACTGAGAGGAGTAGGGACCCTCTATCGCCTCCGCGTAAGAGCGCGGAGTCGGGATGTCAAGTGCATCCGGGTCTCCCTCAGGGGTAAGCAGTACGGACACGAGATGAGGTGAAGCAGCGGCCAAGCACTGGAACTCCTCCTGCCTGTCCTCAAGGACGTCCGTGCCAAGGTCACACTCACCCCCGACGGACGGAGGACAGACAGACTCAGACTCAGCAACAAGACTGGCGACGTAGTCTAGGCGACAGCGAGCAGCAAAGTCGACGAGCTCAGCAACTAGGGCAGACGCAGCAGTGGACTCAAAGGAAGGGTCAGTGACAACAGTAGCAAGGAGACGCGTGACAGTAGGACTGGCAGCACGAAGAGAGTCCGACTCCGGGTCGGCAAGAGCAGGAAGAGAAGACTCAGGAGGAGAAGGCAAAGGGGCACGCAGAGGAGCAGTGGACGGACGCAGAGACATCCGGTGCGTGCCAGGGACAGGAGGAGGACGCTGACGCGAACCGCGACCACTAGTGCGAGCAGCACGGACAGGCGACGCAGGGCGAGACGCAGGCTCACGACGCTCAGCAAGACCTCCAGTAGGACCAGTGTAGGGAGACGGAGCAGGCAGTGGGGAGGCCGGCTGTAACTGTAACTGCGACTGGACAGGCTGTGGACACTCTAAGGGAGGAGGAGGACCAGTAGAAGGCGGGAGACCAAGAACCTGCTGAAGGAGCGACCTCGCCTCCTCCCAACCCTCCTCCTCCTCCCTCAACGCTACCCAACCCCGCAAGCAGAACAACGGCAAAGGAGGAGGTGGGGGCAAGGGAGGTGGCGGTCACAGAAGCAGCAGCGCAAGCAGCCGTGGTGGCACCACAGGGGATGAGCATGGCACCACCAATTCAGGCGGAGCCTCTGCGAGCCGCGGGAGTCGTCCTGGCACTCTTCCTCCCTGCACTTATGTCCGCCGCTATGGTCCCCGGGCTGGAACACCCTGCGGGCAGACCAACCATCCCCCTGGCACTTGCTTCAAGGCTCTCGACGATGCCTGGTACGCACGAGGTAACGTTGGCACTCCTCCAAAGTGGGGCACGATTTCCCCACGTCCCTCTCTTGCCGACATCCAAACCAACCCCGCTTACCTCCCTGCCCACCTCCGCCTCCTTGCTCCTCCCACACCTTTCCTCAATCTTCAGCAGCAGCATCTCCTGCAGCAGCAGCAGAAGCAACAGCAGCAGCAGCAGCAGCAGCAGCAGCAGCAGCAGCAGCAGCAGCAGCAGCAACTGCAACAGCTGTTTCAGCAGCAGCCACAGCAGCAGCAGCAGCCGCACCCGCAGCAGCACCCATGGGGAACTGGACTCCAGCCCCAGTGGGGACCCAGCCCTCCTCCTTGGCAGCAACAACAACTGAATTTTGGCACAGCAGCCATAGCCGCTCAGGCCTCACCGGCCCCCCTTTGGGGTACTCCACCTCCCCTTAGTAGCACTGCCACTCCTCTTTCCCAGGACAGCTTTCTTGGCAACATTACTATCTCACCCTCTCTTCCTTCCATGTACCCATCCAACATTAATGAAACCACTTTCCAGTACTCAGTCTCTTCCTCCTCCTCACCCACTCTGGACTTCGTCCTCGATAGTGGGGCCACTGAGACCGCTCTCAAGGATGCTGGTACACTCACACCCCTCTCTCCTCCCACTCAGGTTCACGGCGCTGACAGCAGCTTTACCATCCCATGCACACACCTCTCCACTCTCCCCTGCACACTCTTCCCCTCTGGTAAGGTAACTGGTCTCCACATCCCCACCCTCCGTAACAACCTCCTCTCCCACCGTGAAATCCAAAATGCAGGTATCACTGCCGTCTATCCAGGTAATGCCACCTACTGTGACCTCTACCACACCGCCACCGGTCGCTTCCTTCTACGCATTCCCCTCTGCCCCCGCACTCGCCTCTACACTCTCCGCACCCCTTGGCCATCCTTCTGCCATGTCACCACTCGTGCTGGCACCTCCACTAACCCTCCCCATCCCCCTACCTCACCTCCGCGACAGCAGCAGCAGCCGCCACAGCAAGGGCAGCAGCAGGGGCCGCAGCAGCAGCAGCAGCAGCAACTGCAGCCGCCGCAGCAGGGGCAGCCGCAACAGCAGCAACAGCAGTCACCTCCCCCTCTCTCACCCTCCCTCACTCCAACCCCCTCCACCTCCGATCATCTCTCCCACCCCGCTGTACTGCTACATCACCGACTCGGCCACCCCAATTTCGCCGCTCTCCGCACTGCCATCTCCTCTCGCCTCCTTCACAGCCTCCCTCCCACTCTTCCTCCCCTCCCTTCCTCTCCAGCCCCTCCATGCCCCTCCTGCATTCACGGCAAACTCAAATAGTCTCCCCACCACAACCACCCATCCTTTGCTCCCGCTCCAATTGACCTAGTCCATATGGACCTCTGTGGACCCTCCCCCACTCGTTCCCGTCAGGGCCATCGCTACATGCTGGTCCTAGTAGACGACCACAGCCGCTACTCCTCCATTTTCCTCCTCCACACGAAAGACCAGGCGCCGACCATGATCATCAACTGGGCAGAGCAATGCCGCGCCCACTTCAAGCGTCCCGTCGGCCGCCTACACTCTGATGGGGGAGGCGAATTCCTCAATCGCACTCTCTCCCACTACTGCACCACCCATGGCATCCAACAGACTCACACCCTTCCCCACTCCCCGCAGCAGAATGGTGTCGCAGAAAGCAGGATTCGCGAAATCACCAAGATTGCTCGCTGTCTCCTCGCTCACGCCTCCACCCCTCCTTCCCTTTGGGGCTATGCTCTGCTCCATGCTGCCCTCCTCAACCTTCACTCCCATCCTCAACATACTACCACCACCCCCACGGAACTCTGGTCAGGCACCAAACCTGACGCTGCTGGTCTCCGTGTCTGGGGTTGCAAGGCATATGTACTTATCCCCCCACCCGATCGCACCCACGGCAAGCTCGCTTCTCGAGCCCTCGAGTGTGTCTACCTCGGGCACAACCGCGACTCGCCTGGCTACCTCTTCCTTCACCCTCCCTCTGGACGCCTTATCCGCAGCATTGACGTCGTCTTTGACGAAACCACCCCCTATTACTCCTCTTCACCACCAGACCCCCTCCCTCTTCCTACACGTCCTCTCACCTGGACCGACACTGTGCTCCCTCCCCTCCTCCCCCCTGCACCCATTCTCCCACCTCTCCCTACTCCGCTTCCGCCACCTTCATCTGCCGACATCTACGATCCCACTGCTCCTGCATCCCCTCCACACTCCGTGGCCCCCCCTCCCTCCTCCCCTCCCCCCTCTCCTTCTCTTCCGTCCCAACAGCAGCAGCAGCAACAGCAGCAACAGCAGCAGCACCAGCAGCAGCAGCAGCAGCAGCAGCAGCAGCAGCAGCAGCAGCAGCAGCAGCAGCAGCAGCAGCAGCAGCAGCAGCAGCAGCAGCAGCAGCAGCAGCAGCAGCAGCAGCAGCAGCAGTAGCAGCAGCAGCAGCAGCAGCAGCAGCGGCAGCAGCAGCAGCAGCAGCAGCAGCAGCAGGGGCAGCAGCAGCAGCAGCAGGGGCAGCAGCATCGGGAGGAGCAGCAGCCGCAGCAGCAGCAGGGGTTCCAGCAGCACCAGCAGCAGCAGCGGCAGAGGGCAATTGCCCGCTCCTCACCCTTCCTCCTCCCTCGCATGCACACCCGCTCCCTTGATCCCATCCTTGGCACACCACCACCTCCCTCCCTCAACCAGCTCGAGGATTCCCATGAGGAGTTCGCCATGGTCCAGCGCCACACTCCCTCTCTCACCACGCTCTACCCTGGCCTCCTCGGCGCTCTAATCCTTAGCGCAATCTCCGCTCCCTTCATCTTCGTCCCCTCCACCTTCCAGGAGGCTATCACCTGCCCTGACGCTGACAAGTGGATAGCCGCCATCTTCCTAGAATGTGAGGCATTTATCCGCAACGACTCCTTCATCGACGTTCCCCTCCCCCCTGACGCCAACCTTGTCGAGGGCAAGTGGATCTTTCGAGTCAAGCAGCTGCCGGGAGAAGAACCAGTCTACAAAGCCCGCTACGTTGCCAAGGGGTTCACCCAGACCTGGGCTGAAGACTACTGGTTCACATTTGCCCCCACTGTCAAGCAGGCCACCCTACGCACCCTTATGGATATTGGTGCGCGTGACGACATGGAGATTGACTCCATGGACGTCTCCAACGCGTTCCTGCAAGGCGAACTGCACGAGCGTATCTTCCTCCGCCGGCCTCCCGGGTTTCATGTTGCTTTCCCTGACAACACCGTCTGGCAACTTCGGCGACCTGTTTACGGCCTGAAACAGGCACCACGAGAATGGCATGCGAAGGTGTCTGCCACTCTCCAGTCCCTTGGTTTCTCCGCCTCCCACTCCGATGCCAGCCTCTTCATCCGCTCTTCCCCCCGTCGCTTCTTCATCTCGGTCTACATTGACGACATGATCCTGCTCGCTGACACCAAGGCCGACATGGAGCACGTAAAGCGGTCACTTCAGAAACGTCTCAAGTGCAAGGACCTTGGTCCGCTGCAGAACTACCTCGGCATGGCTATCACTCGTGATCGATCCGCCCGCACCATCACCCTCTCCCAGTCCCACTACATCGGCCAGGTCCTGGAGAAGTTCGAGATGGCGCAGGCCAAACCGGTCTCCACCCCCCTCCCCTTCGGTCACCAGCTTGCGCCACCCACCTCCCCCTCCACCTCCTCCCGGCCCTATGCCGAGCTTGTTGGGTCGCTGGTGTACGCGATGATGTGCACTCGTCCCGACTTCGCCTACCCCATCAGCGTCCTTGCTCGGTTCGTCGGCTCCGGCCGCCACACTGAGGACCACTGGGCTGCCGCCAAGCGGGTCCTCTGCTATCTCCGTGGCACCAAGGATCACGCCCTCACATTGGGTGGATCCTCCCCTCCCCTTCTCTCTGGCTTCAGCGACTCCTCCTGGGCAGACTCCCAGCCAGACCGCCGCTCCTCACAAGGCTATGGCTTCACGCTCGGCAGCGGGCTTATCAGCTGTGGTTCCACTCGCTCATCTGCCGTCGCCCTCTCCTCCTGCGAAGATGAGCTCTATGCTGGCACCATGGCTGCGCAAGAGTCCCGCTGGCTCTGCTTTCTTCTGGCAGAGCTTGGTGCACCCCAGCTGTGAGTGTACGCCGACGTTCGACATATTTCTCATTTCCATATTTATACTCCATCTTATTCTCCTTATTTTCCTCTTTCATTTGCACTTTATTTCACCTCAATCGGACTACTATTCTATTTTCTAGAGGTTTCCGATTATTTCACTTATTTGGTATTTTCGGCACCGACATTTACATTATACGGCACCGACAGCACCGACAGTGGTGTACAAGGCGTAATCTCGCCATAATCCGAAGTGCCAATGGGCTTGCGTGCTTATGCGCACTTGTGATTATCTATTCTAGAAGAGCGCGTTCCCGAAGGTTCGGATTATCTGTTGTTTCTATGTATTTCTGAGTATAAATACGCCTTGCACTCACCTTTAGTGCAACATTCTCGAGTGGAAATTCGATCCTGTGAGACTTGGTATTCAGAGCCGTTTTCACTCGCGGAGTTTCAGCTAAGCAACGCGCTCAAGAAATTCCTGCTTCGAAAAACCGCCGGGGGCGACGAATTCGGCGCCGACGCTTGTAAGCACCAGATTCCGCGTTTTTTTAATAACCCCCCTCGTGCGTTTTTTTAACAGGATCGTGAGTTCGATTGTTGGCGAAAACGTTTGCGATACAGGGACGACAATTGCGAATTGTCGGGACCTATATCGAGCGGTGCAGAAGTAGCGAGACCGACGCGCGACGGATCGAACGACTTCGGGCGAAAATTACGACAGAAGCAGAATCGATCGTCACTTCGCAGCAGTCGCGAAATTTTCCCAAGGCCCAAGAAATTCGAGCCCCCAACACCTTTGATGGGGAAATCGACGCTAGGCGCTGGATTTTGGCGATCAAAATTTATTTTGCCGCCGTTGGATGGACAGCACCAGCACTCGACAGAAACAGAATTAATTTTGCAGCAACACTACTGCGCGGATCAGCAATTGAATGGATAAGCGGAAGCGGTTTATTAAACCAAGGTGAAGCGACGTGGCAGCAGTTCCGAGAACGATTACTACAACGTTTTGAGCCGATTAATGCAGCGTTTATCGCCCGCGACAAAATACATCGTCATCGACAAATCGGGAGCGTCGCGAACTACACGCAACAAATGGAGGAGTTGTTCAGCCGCATCCCCGACGTCACGGAAGGCGAAAAAATTAGAGCATTCATCGCGGGGCTGAAAAAAGAAACACGACAACATGTTGCGGCCGCAAATTGGAGCAGCTACAACGACGTCGTTTCGGCAGCGGAACGTTTCGACGTAACCACGATCGGAACACGGCGACTTCATGGACGAGCTAGACGACATGGAGGACGCTTGGCTGACCCCACGTACGCCGACCCGATGGAACTCGATCGAATCGACGCGAAGGCAAGACCAAAGAAGAACAAATCTAAGTGTTCTTTCTGCGGCAAGCCCGGACATCGACTCATCGATTGTGACGAAACGAAAACTGCACGTTCAGCGCTTAGGGACCGCAGCAGTGGAGCAGATTTAATGCGAATATTGGAGGATCGTGGAGTGAATTTTTCAAACCACGAACGGGCTCTACCAGGGAAAATCGCCGAGGGAAATAAAATCTCCGCGACACAAGACCCTGCTGGACCCGGAGAACTCCAAAAAGGCCCTGTAAAAAGTAAGCACTCCTTCAAAATATCATACAAGGATGCTTTACTTGGAAAAAATTCCCTTGGGTCTACGGCCTTTGTGAAATCACGAGAGAGGCTCCAGAAGAAAAAGAATGTACCGGTACGACAACTACAGCAGCTGCGCATGGGGAACCAACAACGGAGCATGGAAGATCGACCTTCCAACGACGACATCGTCCTCTCTCTGAAAAACCAGCCCACGTCGACCAACCGGTTCACATGGAAGAAGTCGGTGGCGCTGAAGCAGCTCCAGAGGGAGCTAGAGGTCAACATGAAGCTGCGACGACCTCAAACCTCCTCTACAGATGCATCTGCAACATCTGAAACGTCTACGGTATCTACCCCATCTATGAGCTCTACTACGAGCTCGAGAACCACGTCGTCGACGACAACAAAAAATCATGGCAATAGGGAACGGCAGGACCGGCCATCTGCCACCCCAGGAGAAAACACAAAGCTATGGGAAATGCCCTATGATCCAATCAACGAGACGATCAACGGGTACAACGAGCAACGCCAACCACTTTTTCTCGAGGTGATCTGCAATGGACGACGCCTCCAAGCACTCGTGGACAGCGGAGCATCCCATTCAGTATGCGACAAAGCAACCCTCGAACGCATAAATGAGAAGTACACGCCTTCAAACTTCACAGCTACGATGGTTGACGGAAGCAAATTACAAGTCTACGGCGAAGCAGCGTTACACCTGCAGATGGGTCCTCTTCGCTGGAAACCGACCCTACCCGTCACCAACATCAAAGCGCTAGACTTGATTCTTGGGAGAGATTTTCTGAAGAAGTTCAACCCCGAGATCAACTGGGTCACCCGCACGGCGAGTATTTACAATCAAGACAGAAGAGTTCCTCTTCCGAATTGTCGCAACACGGGAGATATTCCGGAGGAGACTCTCGCACGCTTCGAGAAGGACGTGAAGCGAACCATGGCAGGGTTTGTTGCACTGGTTACCAACGAGGACGAAGGAGAGAGAAAAACGCTCGAGCTTCCACCAGCAATCCAGAAACTTCTAGAAGAGTTCGAAGACGTTCTCCCTGACGACCTTCCAGATCAGTTGCCGCCATACCGAACCCACCAGCACGAGATCATCGAAGAACCTGGTTCAAAACCGACCTTCCGAGCACCATATCGACTCAGCCCTACCGAGTTGGCCGACATGAAGAAGCAGATCGAGTACCTTCTGGACAAAGGACTCATTCGACCATCAACATCACCATACGGTGCACCAGTGCTTTTCACACCAAAACCTGACGGAAGCTTACGCATGTGCATCGACTACTGAGCCCTCAACAAGCAGACGATCAAGAACAAGTATCTGATTCCACGGATCGACGATCTACTTGACCAGCTTCGTGGAGCCACAGTATTCTCAAAACTCGATTTGAGATCGAGATATTGGCAGATCCGGATGGCGGATAACTCCATCCATAAGACAGCGTTTCGGACACGATACGGATCCTACGAGTACCTCGTCATGCCGTTCGGACTCACCAACGCACCCGCTACATTCCAGGCCGAAATGAACCATATTCTTAGGTCTCTACTCGACGAATGCGTGGTGGTGTACCTGGACGACATCCTGATCTACTCGAGGGACATGAAGCAGCACATCGAACACCTACGACGCGTCTTCGAGATACTTCGACGGGAGAAGTTCTACGTCAAGCTATCCAAGAGCAAGTTTGCCTTGAAGAAAGTTCAGTTCCTTGGACACATGGTGAGCGCTCAAGGAGTCCATGTCGACCCAAAGAAGATCGAAGCCGTACGTACGTGGAAGACACCGGAGAACGTGAAGGAACTTCAGCAATTCCTTGGCTTTGCGTGTCAGAATGTATTTGCTGTCTAGCCTGTAGTGGGGTACTCTGTAATGAGTACAACCCAATTTAGGGAGTTGTACTTGTATCCCAACTCTTGCTAGTGAAACCCCATTCTCCTTTCCAATTCTCTCGACACTCAATCTTCTCGATACTCAACTCTCTCGACACTCACTAGCTATGGCTCCTAAGTCACGCTAGGATTCTCACTTGGTACTAAGAGCATAACCTTCCTAGGACTTCAACTTCAATGGGCCCACCAACTACGTACCTGCTAGCCTAGGCCCCGGCCCGTCGCCCCGTGGCGTCGCCCATAGCCCCTAGGCTCGGCCCCTTGGCCCGTCGCCCCTAGGCTCGGCCCCTTGGCCCGTCGCCCCTAGCTCGGGCCCTTGGCCCCGCTGGCCTTGTCGATTCCGTCGCCCGCGCCCGGCCCGTACCCTGTCCGCGCTCGGCCACGTTCCTAGCCCCGCGCCCGGCCCGTACCTAGCCTCGCGACCGGCCCGTACCCTGCCCGCGCCCGGCCCCGTCTCTCGCCCGCGCTCGGCCCGTACCTAGCCCCGCGCCCGGCCCGTACCTAGCCCAGCGCACGGCCCCGACCCTAGCCAGCGCCCGGCCCCGTACCTAGCCCGCGCCCGGCCCCGTCTGTCGCCAGCGCCTGGCCCCGTACCTAGCCCGCGCCCGGCCCGTATAACGCCCGCGCCCGGCCCCGTACTTAGCCCGCGCCCCGGCCCCGTACCTGCCCAGCGCGCGGCCCCGTACCTGCCCAGCGCCCGGCCCCGTACCTGCCCAGCGCCCGGCCCCCGATCCTGCCCAGCGCCTGGCCCCGTACCTGCCCAGCGCCCGGCCCCGTACCTGCCCAACGCCCGGCCCCGTACCTGCCCAGCGCCCGGCCCCGTACCTGCCCAGCGCCCGGCCCCCGTTCCTGCCCAGTGCCCGGCCCCATACCTGCCCAGCGCCCGGCCCCGTACCTGCCCAGCGCCCGGCCCCGTACCTGCCCAGCGCCCGGCCCCGTACCTGCCCGGCGCCCGGCCCCGTTCCTGCCAAGTGCCCGGCCACGTACCTGCCCAGCACCCGGCCCCGTACCTGCCCAGCGCCCGGCCCCGTTCCTAGCCATGGCCCCGTCGCCCCTAGCCATGGCCCCTCGCGACCTGCTGCCCCTAACCGCGGCCCCGGTGCCCTGTTGCGCCATGGTGGGTGAGGGGGTGGCAAGAGGGGGTTCCTCCTGCCCGCGTGCCCTACAGTCGCACGCGCAGCTCCGCCCCCGCCCCCCTCCCCCTCCTCCCCCCCCTCCATGGGGATGGCGGGGAAAGGGGGGGGAAACTTGGAGGTTCAGGGGGAGGCAGGAGGGGATCTGCAGTACCAGGTCCCCCACCTTTCTCCTACCTCCCCCTACTGCGGGAGCAGCAGAGGGGGGGAGGGGACCTGCAGCACCTGCCCCCCCCCCCCCCCCCTCCTCGCCCCCCCCTTCTCCTCCATCTCCCTGCTGCGGGTGCGGCAGTGGGGGGGAAGGGATCTGCCATCCCCCTGCTGCGGATGCGGCAGTGGGGGGAGGGGACCTGCAGCAACTGCCCCCCCTGCCCCCCCCCCCTTCTCCTCCATCTCTCTGCTGCTAGTGCAGCAATGGGGGGAGGGTATGGGGGTGGCGGGTGTGGCCAACCTGCTGTCGCCCGAGCGGCTCCTGCACCGCCCCCCCCCCCCCCCCCCCCCCCTTTCTCCTCCATCCCCCTGCTGTGGGTGTGGCAGTGGGGGGGAGGGGATCTGCAGCTCCCCCCCCAGCAGTGGGGGAGGGTATGGGGGTGGCGGGTGTGGCCAACCTGCTGTCGCCCGAGCGGCTCCTGCACCGCCCCTTCTCCTGCAGCACCAGCCCCCCCCCCCCCCCCCGCCCCCCCCCCCCCCCCTTCCTCCCTTCTCCTACCTCCCTGCAGCAGTGGGGGGGAGGGGATCTGCATCACCAGCCCCCCCCCGCCCCCCCCCCCCCCCCCCTCCCCCTTCTCCTCCATCCCCTGCTGCAGGTGCAGCAGTGGGAGGAGGGTATGGGGGTGGCGGGTGTGGGTGCACCTGCGGGGTGGCGGGTATGGGGGTGGTGGGTGTGTGAACCGTCCCTTCCTCCTCCTCCACCTTCGTATCCCACTGCTGCAGCTGCCGCTGAGGGGGGTGGGTGTGTGGGAGCCGAGGGAGTGGTGCTAGGGGGGTGACGTGGGAGTGGAGCTAGGGGTGCAGCAAGGGGTGTGTGAAAGGGGGTGGGATAGTTGGGAAGTTGAGCGGAGGCAGCACTCGTGTCGCCAGCAGCGCCAGTAGTCCGGAGGCTACAATCTCCGGTAGTCGCCAGTCGCCTGTGGGTCAGTTGCTCCTGTCAGGAGGCTACAATCTCCGCGGAGCCGGTTACTCCTGTAGTCCGGGCCATTGCTTCGGTAGCCACTGAGCCAGCCGCTCCTGTGTGTCTGCAGCTTCCACAGTCGCCTCCCATCTCCTCTCCTCTCACAGTCACTCCTCCTCCTCACTTGCCCTCTGCGACTGCCTCTAGCTTTACTTGTGCATGTGAACCTGCTCTATGACTGCTTGCTCTGCTGATTATAACCCACTTTGACTATGGGGGTGTGTCAGAATGTATTTGCTGTCTAGCCTGCAGTGGAGTACTCTGTAATGAGTACAACCCAATTTAGGGTGTTGTACTTGTATCCCAACTCTTGCTAGTGAAACCCCATTCTCCTTTCCAATTCTCTCGACACTCAATCTTCTCGATACTCAACTCTCTCGACACTCACTAGCTATGGCTCCTAAGTCACGCTAGGATTCTCACATTGCGAACTACTATAATCGGTTCGTGCCACAGTATACGAAGATTGCAACACCTCTCACCAATCTACTGAAGAAGAATACACCGTTCAAGTGGGAGGATGTGCACCAGCAAGCCATGGAGCAGTTGAAGACCGCACTCACGTCCGCACCCGTCCTGATCTTGCCAGATCCAGAAAAAGACTATATCATCGAAGCTGACGCTAGCGACCAAGCAGTTGGAGCAGTCTTGATGCAAGACCAAGGGAAAGGACTACAACCAATCGCTTACCTCAGTAAGAAATTGCACGGGGCAGAACTCAACTACCCGATTCATGACAAAGAGGCCTTAGCGATCATCACCGCATTCAAGACATGGCGATGCTACCTCGAAGGGAGAAAGACCACGGTCTACACTGACCATTGCAGCCTAAAATACCTGAAAACGCAGCCGACCCTCTCCAGACGACAAGTCAGGTGGATTCACTTCCTCGAGACGCACTTCGACTACGACATCGTGTACAAGCCGGGACACAAGAATAAGGCAGACGCACTGAGCCGGCCTGGACACGTTGCCGCCATACAGATTGAGGGGATGAATCCGCTACTCAAGGGACTCTTCACGCACAGGTATACCATCGACCCCGAGATTCCCTTAGCAGAGAAATGGAAATTGTTGCAGTGGGACCACGACGTCGCACTACACAAAGGATCAACAAAGATATGGGTACCCAACTACCCGCCTCTTCGGCAGTTGCTTCTCGAAGAATTCCATGACGTGCTCTACGCTGGACACTTCGGGAGTAACAAGACTCTTGCGGGGATTGCGAAAGTCTATTACTGGCCTCACATGGCAAACGACGTGCAAAAGTTTGTCACTTCGTGCGACACGTGCCAGCGGATGAAAAGCAGTAAGCAGAAGAAAGCAGGACTTCTTCAGCCTTTACCCGTCCCGGAACAGCCTTGGCAAGTGGTCAGCTTGGATTTCATCACCGGTTTACCACCTACCAACGCGGGGCATGACGCCATCCTGGTCGTCATCGACAAATTCTCAAAGATGGGACACTTCATTCCGACACATACAACCGCACGCACGGAGGAAACGGCACAGCTATTCCTCAAACACATCATCTCACAGCACGGGATCCCAACAACCCTCATATCCGACAGGGACCCCAAGTTTACTAGCAAGTTCTGGAAAGAGCTCATGTCGCTCATGGGGACACGCCTAGCAATGTCATCTGCATATCATCCCCAGACCGATGGGCAGACAGAGCGCTTGAACCAAATTGTGGAACAACTCTTGCACGCAGCGTGCAAGGACGACATTAACAAGTGGGACTTGCACTTGCCGGTGTTGGAGTTTGCCTACAATAATACGAAGCATGCCGCAACAGGAGAGACCCCATTTTTCCTCTGTTACGGACGACATCCACTAACTCCACAACAGCCGACAGTACCTGCAACTGTCCAACCCGCGCACGACTTCGTTACCACAATGCAGCAGCTTTGGGATCGGACACACAAACGTCTACAGGACATACAGTCTTCACAGAAACGCTTGGCCGATCGCCATCGACGTGATCATACCATTGCGGTTGGTGACCATGTGCTTCTCGACACATGCAACCTCAACCTCGGTCACCTTCCATCCAAGTTACGACCTCGCTTCTGCGGACCTTTCCTCGTAGAAGAGCAGGTCACTCCAGTCACATTCCGCTTGCGCCTACCAGCTTCTTGGAAGATTCATAACGCCTTCCACGTGCAGCTTCTTAAACCCTATCAAGATCCAAATAAGCTGTACACGGGACGCCAACCTCCGCCGCCGCCTCCAGTCCTCGTGAATGATGAAATTGAGTACGAGGTTGAATCTGTGCTTGCACATCGTCGTCGTCGGCATGGCGCCCTGGAGTTTCTCGTACGCTGGAAAGGCTATGATCCTTCTGAGGACAGCTGGGTCTCTGAAGAAGACATGAGTCACGCCCGACGTTCTCTCAGTGACTATCTTGTCAAGCAGGGTGTTACATCTACCACCCAGCTTTGAGGGGGGGAAGTGTGAGAGTACGCCGACGTTCGACATATTTCTCATTTCCATATTTTTACTTTATCTTATTCTCCTTATTTTCCTCTTTCATTTTCACTTTATTTCACCTCAATCGGACTATTATTCTATTTTCTAGAGCTTTCCGATTATTTCACTTATTTGGTATTTTCGGCACCGACATTTACATTATACGGCACCGACAGCACCGACAGTGGTGTACAAGGCGTAATCTCGCCATAATCCGAAGTGCCAATGGGCTTGCGTGCTTATGCGCACTTGTGATTATCTATTCTAGAAGAGCGCGTTCCCGAAGGTTCAGATTATCTGTTGTTTCTATGTATTTCTGAGTATAAATACGCCTTGTACTCACCTTTAGTGCAACATTCTCGAGTGGAAATTCGATCCTGTGACACCAGCGCTGTCCCACGCTCTGGTGTGACAACGCTAGCACTATCCATCTCACCCAGGACCCCGTCTTTCATGGTCGCTCCAAGCACATTGAGCTCTGCTATTTCTTCATCCGCGAACTCGTCCAACAGAACCTCATTGCCGTTCGCAAGATCGCTGCTGAAGCCAACTTGGCTGATATCTTTACCAAAGCCCTTCTTCGCCCTGCCCACTCTGCTCTTCTCCGCCTTATCGGCCTCGCTCCCCCAGGCGCGCCTTGATTCAGGGGTTGCTTCCCTCAAGCCTTTCCGCATCTCTGCAGGTTAAGGGGTTGTGTTAGAATCCCTCTCCTTTTGTAACCTGCATATATGCTATAGGACAGGCTAGAGTTAACCACCCAAACTTAGTTTGGGTGTACAAATAGGGGTAACCCAGTTTGTAGGTTGGAACCCAACCTTGGTCCAATTATTGGACCCCAAAAGGTTGGGTTGGGTAGAATTATTGGCCCCCTCCAATAATGTTGGCCCAACCCCAACTTGGCCAACATTATTGGACCCCACCAATAATCTCCCAACCCAACTTCTTGGTTGGGGTCCAATAATGTCACCTTAGGTTAGCATCCAACCCCATTACTATGTATACCCCCATGATTCTCAATCAAGTCATCAACTTCATTCCTAACTCCTTCTCTCACACCAGCACCCCCAGCGTCAGCTCCAACTCCAGTAGCGCCTCCAGCTCCAGCAGCACCTCAAGCAGCTCCAGGAGCGCCAGCTCCAGCACCCTTAGGAGCACCGGCTCCAGCAGCACCTCCAGCTCTAGCACCCCTAGCAGCTCCAGCTCCAGTAGGACCACCAGAAGCCCCAGCAGCTCCAGGAGCGCCAGCTCCAGCACCTCCAGCAGCACCTGCTCCAGCAGCACCGCCAGCGCCAGCACCTCCAACAGCTCCAGCTCCAGCGGCACCACCAGGCCCAGCAGCTCCAGTACCTCCAGTACAAGCACCTCCGAGACCAGTGGCTCCAGAACCCCTAGCAGCTCCAGCAGCAGCAGGACCTCCAGCGCCCGGAGCACCACCAGCTCCACCAGCACGGCTCCAGCACCGGGAAAACCACTCGCGCAGCTGCTGTGGAGAGAGTGGCTCCCGCCGGGACGAAGCACCCGAAGAACCTCCAGGCTCAGCACCTCCAGACTCCACACTCGCATGCTCAGCACCCACAGGCTCCGCACCCCCTGACTCAGCAACCCCAGGCTCAGCAAACCCAGGCTCAGCACCCCCAGACTCAGCACCCCCAGGCTCCACACGCTCAGGCTCAGCACCCCTAGCAGCACCAGAGTCAACAGCTACCTCGACAGGCTCGACTGTGTCTACCTGGGACACACCTGAGGGGGCAGGACCCTAAGGGGGGAGGGGGTCTACCGGGGGAGGACCTGGCGAGAGGAAAAGCGGCGGGGGGGGGGAGGGGGGCAGTGCGGTAGGGGAAGAGACGGTAGTAAGGAATCGACTCGTCAAACGTGACTACCTGAGAGGACAGAACACGGCGCGAGGTGGGGTGGTAAAACTGCCAACCAGGCGCGTCGGGGGGGAAGCCAAGGAAGACGCAGGGAACAGCACGGGAGGACAGCTTGTCCGCAGACAAGTCGCGGACAAAAGCTCGAGATCCCCAGACACGGAACACAGACGCATCGCCAACCTTCCCCGTCCACCGCAGAGTAGGTGTGGTCTCCGGCATGGAGACCCGGGGCTAGAGGTTGAGCTGATGCGCAGCGTCCTGAACCGCGAACGGCCACAAAAAATGGAGAGCAGCCGCATGGATCATGGACGTAGGACCGACATCCATGACCATGCCAATGCGGCGCTCAGCAATCCCATTTTGCTGCGGAGAGGCGGGAAGCGTGAACGTCTGGCGGATGCCCTCTGCACGACAGAAGGCGCGCAGAAGGTCGGAGGAGAACTCTCCACCTCTGTCGGAGTGCAGACGCAGAACAGGAAGGTCCAAGCCAAAACTCCCGCTGAGCTGAAGACGGGCAGCGCGGATCCTGTCGATCAACACCTCAGTGACCTCACCCTTGCGGCGCAAGGGGAAGACTGTGGTGTAACGCGAGTAGTCGTTAACGACCAGCAGAAAGTAGCGCTCGTGACCCTGTCCACAGACGCGGGCTGGGCCCCACACGTCCATGTGAAGAGTCTGCAGGGGAGCCTCCGTCGGAGGGAACTCGGAGGAGTGAGGAGCGGCGCGCTGCCGCCCCTCGACTCAAGGAACGCAGGTAGGGGCAGTCCCCGGGGGAAGGGGAGGGAGAGACCGGGGAAGACCAGTGACAAGGACACGGGAGGCCATGCCTCGGAGACGAGGCAGGGAGGGGTGACCAAGGCGGTGGGGCCAGAGGAGAGTCTGGTGAGACAGGAGGCGACACGAGCAGGGGGCAGACTCAGGACCAGACCGGGACGCCGCAGCAAACACCTGACCCGACGCAGCTACCTGACCAGACGCAGCAACCGGAGGAGACACAGTAGTCAGGGTGTACAGGCTCGACCCAGGCTGACGGGTGAACGTGGCCAGGTGCTGGCCCGTCCGAGTACACGAACAGTGGGTCACCCGCTGACCTCTAGGAGTGAGCTGGTCAACCCATGCGTCCTGAAGGTCAGCTCCAGTCACCAAGTTCGTGGAGAAAGAGGGGAGGTGGAGGCCAGACAGAGAGCTAGACGGGACCGCCGGACACGGCAGAACCGTGGAGGAGTGCGCAAGGACCGGACCCCCAGAGGGGTCAGCCAGGGAGACTGCCACTGGCCGACTGAGTGGCGAGAGTGTGGTGCAGTCGTGAAAGAAGGAGCAGGAAGCACCCGAGTCAAGGGCGAACGCGTGGAAGGCCTGAGCCGACACGGTACCTGAGAGAGCAGACTCACCAGCACCTAGAGCAGCAAACTCACTAGCACCTAGAGCAGCAACCTCAATGCCCGGGTCGGGCGGAACACACAGGTAACAGTCACCCTCAGCACTAATAGTCACAGCATACATAGCAGCAAGGATAGCATCATAATCAAGATCAAAGATAGCAACCCCCGACCTAAGCAGATCACCCCAGCGAGGGAGCTCAGTGGCGTCAGGAAACTGTGTATGCCAGGCGTCAGTCAGGCGGCTGAAACAGCGGTGCGTGGCGTGCGGCCCTCCGCATGTCTCCCCACTGCGCTCGCCAGTGCGGAGAACGTAAGCACAAGGACCAGCACCCCCAGACCTCCCATGCCCAGCGTACCACTCACGAAGCTGCTGGGGCGACAGGGTCTCACGAGAACGCTACTGCTGCTGGCGCTGGCCACCACCAAGGCCTCCCCGCTGCACAGCGCCACCCCGACCAGCACCACCGCCGCCACCACCCCCACTGCCGTTGCCGCCTCCGCCACCCCCACTGCCGCTGCCGCCGCCGCCTCCACCTCCACCACCGCCACCGAAGCCCCCACTCCCGCCACCACCCCCACCTCCACCCCTACCCCCTCCGCCGCCTCCACCGCCACCTCTACTGCCCCCGCCGTCTCCTCCAGCACCCTTGCCCCCTTTGCTCCTGCCGCTGCGGCACCTCCCACTAGGAGCAGACGCAACGCCGACCGACTCGGTGCCAACGAGGTCGACAGCAGCAGCAGAGGCAACAGAGGGCAAAAGGGGGACGAGGGAGCACCCCTCAAAGAAAGGGGCACGAGGGTCACCACGAGAGGCTCCTACAGCGACTATACTCTTCTCAGCTGCAAGGAGGCGCTCCTCGAGGAGGTCAACGGTGAGAGTGGTGGGGCAAAGGGAGAGGAAGTGGTCCCTGACCGAGGGAGTCAGGGAGCCGGGTGACGAGGTAGTAGAGGGTGATGTTCATCGGGGGGGGGGGGGGGGTTCTTGGCGCAGAACTCGGGAGGAAGCGCAGCGCGGTAGTGGGTGTCACTAGTGCGGAGGTGCGTAATGAGGTCAGCGACTGTGGCAAAAGTGGCTAGGTCAGGGAACAGGTACGGCAGCATGAGGCGGTAAGGGCAGCAGTGGCAGGGGAGGAGTAGCGCGCAACAACAGCGTCGTACAGAGTCTTAGCAGTCTTGTACTGGCTAAAGTGTGCACGCTCAGCAGACGGCAGGTGACTACGAACAGCAAGACGAGCAGCAGCATCACGCGTGGTCCACTGCGAGCGAACTACACTGTTAGCATCGGCAGCAGGTGCAACAGAGACGCCGGACATGTGATCGAACAGTGAGACTCCGTCCCTAGAGTCGCACTGCAGAAGCAGCTGCAAATCACCGACCCAGACTCGAAATCAACTGCTTGACCCTCAGCATCGAAGGTAAGGACATTAGGGGTAGCCATGACGGTAGGAACAGTTGCAGTAGCGGTAGCAGCAGCAGTAGTAGCGCGACTCGGCAGGGCGGCACGGCTAGGCAGAGCAGCGCGGCTCGGCAGGGCGGCGCGGGTGCGGCGGTGTGCTTACCAAGAGCGGGAGGGGGGGTAGGGCCGCGACTGGTGGGGCAGGGCCGTGGCGCGCCGGCAGGGCAGGGGTCGCGACAAGTAGGGCTGCAACGAGGCGGCAGGGCAGGGGCCGCGACGAGACGGCAGGACCGGGCCGCGACTGGGCGGCTGCAGGGCAGGGCCGAGTCTCGGCTGCTGCAGGGTAGGGCCGCGACAAAGCAAGGCCGCGGTAGGGTAGGGGAGGGCCGCGACGACGGGGCGGGCGGGCCGCTAAGGGCGGCGACGGCAGGGCGGGCCGCTAAGGGCGACGACGGGGCGAGCGGGCCGCTAAGGGCGGCGACGGTAGGGAGGGCCGCTAAGGGCGTAGGGGAAGGGTGCGACGGGCCGCAAGGGCAGGGTCGCTAAGGGCGGCACTAGGGCAGAGCGCATGACGGCGCAGGCGAGGCAGGCGCGCCGCGCGCTTCGGGCAGGGCAGTAAAAAAAAATGAACACGGTGGGCCCTAAAAAAATGTTCCCACTAGGGAACCTGCTCTGAAACCATATTACAAAGTATGAAACCAGAATGACTAGAAACAGGGCAGTACAAGGTTTGTATAGGCAAAACCTAACAATACTGTACCCTGTAAGGAGTGCCCCACTACAGCCTACAATATATATCTGACAATATTGACGTCTCAGCAGTGGTCGCATATGTGCAAGAAACAACAAGTAATAGGATCCTATACTAGAGGCATATAGAGATCCTAGTTTAGGCACACACGAATAATAAGAGTCAGAAACACCATAGTCATCAATATACATCACATGACGAGAATACAAGGCAGTATGAATAGCAGACATATCCATAGGGAAAACTCGCAAACCACGCTGGAGTAGCGCCCGCCATTCCGGGACCTCTACATCAGTCCCGAACCCAAAGTGCTGGCGGTAGAGGTCGATAATGCGACCAAAGCATCGCTCGGAGGAGTGATCACGCCCACAGACACGACTGCTGCGTGGACCAGACTGGAGTACATATGTTCAAGGCCCACCACCGCGACCTAGGCCCACCACCGCGACTAGTGCCACTGGAGCCGACAGAACCACATTGCTGCTGCGAGACCCTTGCCCGCTGGAACTGCTGCTGCTACTAAAATTGTCGCTGCAGCTTGATGGACCTCAAAGACCCACAATTTTTTCTTGTCGCGTGTTAGCGGATCAAATTTTTTTTCTTTTTTACAGAAGCGCCTATAGTTTTATAGGCCATGAAATTTCGTAAGGGAATATGGAAATAGACATGAAGAAGCAAAATAGGTAGTTACGCAACCATAATTGTAGTACTCTTTTCCTAGCCGATCCATTCCAAAGGGCTACGAATTTGTTCAAGGTTTGTTAACTAGTTTTTTGGTTCCTCCCCAATATGGCAATGTCAATCATGTTCTCTGGTTTTTAATATGGCTAGGTTAACTATGTTCTCTGGTTCTTCCTCAATATGTTCCGGTTAACACAAAAAGGGGTCAGATCTTGGGGAGGTTGGAGTGGGGGGAAGGAGGCATGTTGCACTATCCGAGCAAAAGGATGTACTATCCTTGTTGCCTTGCCATAAGGCATTAATATGATAGTGCGTACATATTCCAGTAAGGCGGACGCATTGTGCTATTGGACTACCCAAATCCACAGTAGTCTTCTGTTAACATGCACATTTACATATTCTCCATATCGAGAAACTCGCAGCATTTTGCGGAGGAACGTGAAGTGTATTGTCATAATCTCAATCACTGAACACTGGGATAAAAATGTTTGTTTGTGTAGCGGGTGAGTGCTCTCGTAACACCCCATGCCAACGTGCTTATAGCCCTTTCCTATGATTCATCGGGCATCCTCTGTGCAAGCCTTCTGGCACCCCCACTCACAGGGATGCCCTAGGACACGGCACAACTGCATCGCTAGCATGTGCGTGTCAAACTATAATGCTGCTTATATTGTGTAGGATGTAGTGGGGTAGCCTATATGGGGTACAACCCAATTAGGGTTAGTAATTGTACTCAGTTTGATGTCAATGCAATCATTCCTGCTCGTTAGTTTCTAACATGGTTTCAGAGCAGTAGGTCCGTAGAACCGTTTTTTTTTTTTTCCAGGCCCACCATTACCTAGTGACCGACTGCGGTTATCGCGTTACCCCACGCCCTGCCCTGCGCTGTGCCGACAGCGCGCGCCCTGCCCTGCCCTGCCCTGCCCTGCCCTGCCCTGCCTTGTGTCGCACTGCCCTGCGGACGCCCTGCCCTGCCTTGCGTCGCGCTGCCCCGCGCACGCCCTGCCCTGCCTTGCGTTGCGTTGCCCCGCGTACGCCCTTCCGTGCCCCACGTCGCGCTGCCCCGCACACGCCTTGCCCTGCCCCCCGTCGCGCTGCCCCACGCGCGCCCTCCCCTGCCCCGCGTCCTGCTGCAGCTCGCGCCCTGCTGCCGCCCACACGTCACGCCTTGCTGCCTTGCGCGTCGCGCTCTGCTGCCTTGCGCGTCGCGCCCTGCGTCTGCCCCGCGCGTCGCTCCCTGCTACAGCGAGCGCGTCGCGCCCTGCTGCCCCGCACGTCGCGACCTGATGCAGCCCGCGCGTCACGCCCTTCTGCCCCGCGCGTCGCGCCCTGCTGCAGCCCACCGTTGCGCCCTGCTGCAGCCCGTGCGTCGTGCCCTGCTGCCCCGCGCGTCGCGCCCTGCTGCAGCCCGCGCGTCGCGCCCTGCTGCCCTGCACAGCGCGCGCCCTGCTGCCCGCGCCGCCCAGGCCGAGTCGCGCCGCCCAGCCCGAGCCGCCCTGCCCAACCTGATCCACCCTGCTGCTCGTGCTACTGCTGCTGCTGGTGGAGGTACTGCTAGGAGTGCTGGAGGTGCTGCAGCCTAGCCTCACCGAGCCGCTCTGCTGCTACTGTTGCTCGTGCTACTGCCTTCCCTCCGTACTGCCCTACTAGTCGCGCGCCTCCTTACTTGGCCCGCTATGACTTCTCTTCGTGGTAGCAATCGGAGCGGTGACGGCGATGGTGACAGCAGCTGGAGTGGTGGCGGCGCCCGTCGTGGCAGTTGCGGTGGAGCTGTTCGGTGCGGAGATTCTGGCGGTGGCCAGATGCAGCTGTTGCGGCGTCCGCGCGAGACCCTTGCGCCCCAGCAGCTTCATGAATGGTACGCCAATAGGTGTGGTGGCGGCGGCCGTAGTAGCAGTCGTCGTGGAGATGTTCAGTATGGAGTTTCTGGCGGTGGCCAGATGCAGCTGCAGCGGCGTCCGCACGAGACCCTTACGCCCCAGCAGCTTCGTGAGTGGTACGCTCAGAGAAGGGGGACTTGGAGTACTGTCCGTTGTCCGTACGTCATACGCACAGGTGATCGGGGTGGTCAGACTTGCGAGACATTTGGTCATACATAGGCTCGCTGCTTCGCCTGTCTAAGTGACGCCTGGCGTGCAGTGTTTGGCGACGAGGCTGAGCTCCCCCGCTAGCTAGAGCTGCTTAGGAGCAAGGTGGATATTTTTGCTCTAGACAATGACACTATCCTCGCTGCCATGTACGCTCCGAGTATTAGTACTCAGGGTGACTGTTACCTATGTGTGCCGTCCGACCCTGGTATAGCGGCTGCTGCTTTAGGTGTTGGTGAGTCTGCTCTAGGTGCTGGTGAGTCTGCTCTAGGTGCTGGTGAGTCTGCTCTAGGTGCTGGTGAGTCTGCTCTCTCTGGTACTGCACCTGTTGAGGCCTTGCACACCTTCACGCTTGACTCACGTGCTTCCCGTTGCTTCTTTCGCGACAGCACCACAGTCACACCACTCGCATCACCGGTTGCACTCTCTCTGGCTGATCCCTCTAGGGGACTGGTTCTTGCACGTTCCTCCACTGTTCTCCCGTGCCCGGCGGTTCCGTCTGGCTCAGTGTCAGGTCTTCACCTCCCCTGATTCTCTACGAACTTGGTGAGCAACGCCGTCATTCAGGATGAATGGGTTAATACCTTTACTCCTGGGGGACAGCGTGTCGCGATCTGCACGTGTGCACGGACGGGCCGTCACCTGGCCACGTTCACCCGTCGGCCTGGGTCGAGTCTGTACACACTAACTACTGCGCCTCCTCTGGTAGCTGCGTCTGTGTCTGCGTCAGGTCAGCTAGCGGCCCCCTGCTCGTGTCGCGCCCTGTCGCACCAGACGCTCCTCTGGCACCACCGCCTTGGTCACCCCTCCGTGGCACGCCTCCGTGGCATGCACTCCCGTCTCCTTGTCTCTGGTCTTCCCAGGTCTCTGCCTTCCCTCCCACCCTCGCCTGCCCCTCCTTGCCTTCCCTGTGTCGAGGGGCGGCAGCGCGCCGCTCCTCACTCCTCCTCGTTCCCCCCGACGACTGCTCCCCTGCAGACTCTCCACCTGGATGTGTGGGGCCCAGCCCGCGTCCATGGACAAGGCCACGAGCGGTACTTTCTGCTGGTTGTCGACGACTACACACGTTACACCACGGTCTTCCCCTTGCGCCGCAAGGGGGAGGTCCCTGATGTTTTGATCCCTTGGATCCGCACTTTTCGTCTCCAGCTCCGCGAGCGGTTCGAGACGGACCTTCTGGTCCTGCGTCTGCACTATGACAGAGGTGGTGAGTTTTCCTAATACCTCTTGTGGGACTTTTGTCGTGGGGAGGGCATTCGCCAGACGTTCACGCTTCCGGCCTCTCCGCAGCAGAATGGGGTTGCTGAGCGTCGTATTGGCTTAGTCATGGAGGTCGCTCGTACCTCCATGATCCATGCGGCTGCCCCCCATTTTCTGTGGCCATTTGCGGTTCGGTACGCTGCGCATCAGCTTAACCTCTGGCCCCGTGTCTCCTTGCCGGAGACCTCGCCGACACTGCGTTGGACGGGAGAGGTTGGCAATGCGTCAGTGTTCCGGGTCTGGGGATCTCGTGCCTTTGTTCGCGATACCTCCGCAGAAAAGCTCTCCACCCGTGCCGTTCCCTGTGTCTTCCTTGGTTTTCCCCGTGACGCGCCTGGTTGGTAGTTTTACCATCCCACCTCGCGCCGTGTTTTGTCCTCTCAGGACGTCACGTTTGACGAGTCGGTTCCATTTACCGTCTCTTCCCCTACTGCACTGCCCCTCCCCCTCCCCCGCCGCTCTTCCTTGCTCCAAGTCCCCCTCCGGTAGACCGCCTCCCCCCCTCAGGGTCCTGCTCCTTTGGGTGTGTCTCAGGTAGACCCACTCCTTGGTTGAGCCTGTCAAGGTCACTGGTGACTCTGGTGCTGCTGGGGGTGCTGAGCCTGAGTGTGTGGAGCCTGGGGGTGCTGAGCCTATGCGCGAGGAGCGTGGGGTTGCTGAGCCTGCGGTTGCGGAGCCTGAGCGTGAGGAGCCTGGAGGTGCTGAGCCTGCGATTGCGGCGCCCGGGGGTGCTGCGTCTGAGTGTGCGGAGCCTAGGGGTGCTGAGCCTGAGCGTGCGGAGCCTGGGGGTGCTGAGCCTAGGGGTCCTGCGTCAACATTACGGGAGCCTCTCTCAACACAGCAGTTGCGCGAGTGGTACGCTCGGCGCTGTAGCCTTCGGCGTGGCGCTGCTGGAGCTGGAGGCCCTGGAGCTGCTGGTCCTGGAGGTGCTGGTGGTGCTGGCACTGCTGGTCCCGGGGGTGCTCGTGCTGGTGGCGTTGGAGCTGCCGGAGCTGGTGGTGCTGCTAGTGCTAGAGGTGGTAGAGGTAGTGGAGTTTTTGGAGCTGCTGGAGCTTGTGGTGGTGCTGCTGCTCGAGGTGCTGGAGCTGCTAGTCTCGGAGGTGCTTACCCTGGAGGTGCTGGAGCTGGTGGTGCTGCTGCTGCTGCTTGAGGTGCTGGAGCTGCTGGTCCCGGGGGTGCTCGTACCGGAGGTACTGGAGCTGCCGGAGCTGGTGGTACTGTCGGTACTGGTGGTGTTGGTGGAGCTGGCACTACTAGTCCTGGAGGGGCTGGTCCTGGAGGTTCCGGAGGTGCTCTCTCGCCGCAGCAGCTACGCGAGTGGTACACTCAGCACTGCCGCCTTCGGAGTGGCGTTGCTGGGGCTGGAGGCGCTGCGGCTGGAGGCGCGGGAGCTGGAGGTACTGGCGCGGCCGGAATTGGTGGTGTTGTGGACTCTGGAGCTGGAGGCCCTAGAGCTGTAGGCGCTGGATCTGGTGACCGAGGAGTTGGAGGTGCTGGAGCTGGAGTTTGTGGAGCTGCTGGAGACCCTGGACCTGCTGGTGCTAGTACTGGAGGTGCTGGTGCTGGAGGAGCTGGTACTAACGGTGCTGCACTACCACGTCTGTTCTTCACTCCGCCGTCACCGTCGTCTCTGCCGCATCCTGGCTCGGTGCTTCGCCAGGTTCTTAGTCTCCTGTCTTCTACTAGACTCCCGTTACAGCTAGGCTCCCCACTGCATGCTCACTCTCCTTACACTAAGCAGACAAGAGGTCTTACTGAGCGTCGTGAGCCTGCGTCTCGTCCTGCCTCGCCTGTTCGCGCTGGTCGCACTAGTCGCCGTGTTCCTCGGAGCGTCCTCCTCCTGTCCCCGGCATGCATACTATGGCACTTCGTCCTTCCTCTCTTCCACAGCGTGTTCCCCTACCGTTCGTGCTTCCAGTCTTACTGTTACTGCTGTCACTGACCCTTCGTTTGAGTCTGCTGCTGCGTCTGCCTTAGTCGCTGAGCTTGTTGACTTTGCTGCTACTTGTCGTCTCGACTACGCCGCTAGTCTTGTTGCTGAGTTTGAGTCTGTCTGTCCTCCGTCCGTCGGAGGTGAGTGTACTCTTGGCACGAACGTCCTTGAGGACAAGCACGAGGACTTTGAGTGTCTTGCCGCCGCTGCACCTTATCTCGTGGCCATGCTGCTTGTCCTTGAGGAAGACCCGGATGCACCAGACATCCCGACCCCCCCACTCTTACACTGACGATTGTGGGTGAGTACTCCTCTCAGTGGCAGACACCTATGGATGCAAAGATGGCATCCTGGAAGTCCACAGGCACCTACGTCGACGCAGTTCCTCCTCCTGGGGCGAACGTAGTCGATGGCATATGGATTTTCATGGTGAAGCAGCCGCCGGGTTCTCCGCCTGTCTTCAAGGCTCGTTACATTGCACGAGGCTTCAGTCAGCGACAAGGACTCGACTTCTTCCGGAGCTTCTCTCCTACCCCGAAAATGACCACTCTTCGGGTGCTGCTACACGTTGCCGCTAAGCGTGACTACGAGCTTCACTCTCTTGACTTCAGCACAGCTTTCCTACAGGGCAGCCTGTACAAGGAGATCTGGCTGCGCCGTCCACCTGGCTTCACTGGGTCGTTTCCAGTAGGTACCTAGTGGAGCCTCCGACGGCCAGTCTACGGTCTCCGCCAGGCGCCTCGTGAGTGGCACGACACACTGAGGACGACACTTGCGGCTCTTGGGTTTGCTCCTTCGACTGCAGACCCGTCGCTGTTTCTCCGCACCGACACTTCGCTGCCGCCGTTCTACATCCTCGTGTACATCGACGACTTGGTTTTTGCCAATGCTGACACTGAGGCATTCAGCCTTGGCTGCGGCTCTGTTTCTTGGCTCGTCTTCTGTTCTCAGCTCTAGTTGTGAGGCTGAGATCTACGCGTTAGCCATGGCTGCACAGGAGTTACGCTGGCTCACCTACCCGCTGACCGACTTGGGAGAGCGGCCTCGTTCTCCTCCAGTTCTGTACGTAGACAACAAGGCTGCAATTGCCTTGTGTCAGGAGCACAGAACGAAGCACATCGCTCTGCGTTACTTCCTTGCTCGAGAGTTGCAGCAGTGTGGTCAGCTTTTTCTTGCTTACGTGGCCACTCGGGCCAACATTGCTGATATATTCACCAAGGCACTTCAGCCTCGTAATCATCAGCGCTTTTGTACTGTGTTGGGCCTTGTGTCTATTTTGCCTCACTTGCTCTCTTCTTGACTTTGCTTGTACTGTGACCTATATATACACCTGCATGCTTACTCTTGCTGGGTAGTGATAACTGTACTGTTTGCTGTCTTTTATATAACCCTGCATGTGGAATAGTCCTGTGGCCATTTGCTTGTGCTCAGAGTGCGTGGTGACTTTGTGATCCACCCTAAGCTTGCTTTGCTTTGTGACCCCTTGTTCTCCCCCACTTCGCCTATGGCAGTGTGTCAAACTATAATGCTACTTGTGTTGTGTATGTCAGAATGTGATGTTTCTGTAGCCTGCAGTGGGGTACTCTATAGCGAGTACAGCTCGAATTAGGGTTTGCTATATGTACTCAACTACATGCTAGTGAAAACTCCTCTTTTCTGTTTATCGTTTTAGCCTGCTGTTTCAACATGCTACCAGAGCAGGTCGACCCTCCCGGGTCGATCCTATGGGTGGGCCCCACCCGATGCTTCCGCTGCTCTACTGCCTGTAGCGCGCCCCGGGCGCGCGCCGTTTTCTTCCTGCCGTGCGCTCGGAGCGCGCAGTGTTTTTTCTTCCCGCCGCGCGCCCTGCCCTGCCCGCCGCGCGCCGATCCGCGCGTCGCCCCCCGTCGCCCGTCGCAGCGCCCCCGGGGACCCGCGCGTCGCCCTCCATCGCCCGTAGCGGCCCGCGCGACCTGCGCCAGGCCCGCGCGCGGCCCGTACAGCCCGCGCGCGGCCCGTACGGCCTGCGCCAGGCCCGCGCGCGGCTCAGGCAGCCCGCGCGCGGTTCGTCCGGCCTGCGCCAGGCCCGTGAGCGGCCCGTACCGTCTTCCCCTGTGCCGCACGCCGTCCCCCGAGCTTCTGACCGCGCCCCACCCCCGCTGCTGCCCGCGTTCCTGTGTTAGGGTTTGGGGGTGGAGAGTATGGGGGTGCCTTGTGTGTGAGTCGTCCCCTGCTCCTCCTCCTCCTCCGTCTCCCACTGCTACAGCTGTCGCTGAGGGGGGTGGATGTGTTGGAGTCGTCGGAGTGGTACGAGGGGGGTGGCGTGTGAGCGGTGCTAGTGGTTCAGCAGGGAGTGTGTGAAAGGGGTGTGGGACAGTTGGGGGAGGTTGACCGGAGGTAGCCGACTTGTCGTCCGCAGCGCCTGAAGTCCAGAGAGCCACGACCCCCTGTAGCCTGAGTAGTCCGGGGCTCTGCGCCCGGTAGCCACAGTGTGAGCACTCGTGGGAGCACAGCGAGCCAGCAGCGCCTGTCGCCGTGTAGTCCGGGTTTAGCCGTGTAGCGACAGTGCTGCGCACTTCCGTTGCCCGTGTGTCTGCAGCTTCAGCCGTCGTCTCGCATCTTATCGCCCCCACAGTTTCTCCTCCTCCTCACTTGCTCTCTGTGATAGTCTCTAGCGCTACTTATAATTGTGAACTACTGCTCTGCCTGCTTGTTGTGTTGATTGTACCCCACTTTGACTATAGGGGTGTGTCAGAATGTGATGTTTGTGTAGCCTGTAATGGGGTACTCTATAGCGAGTACAGCCCGAATTAGGGTTTGCTATATGTACTCAACTGCATGCTAGTGAAAACTCCTCTTTTCTGATTATCGTTTTAGCCTACTGTTTCAACAGTGTAGGGTGTAGCGAGGTAGCCTATATGGGCTACAGCTCAGTTAGGGTTATACCTGTACTCAGCTTGATGTCAATGCAATCATTCCTGCTCGTTAGTTTCTAACAGTGCGCACATGGGGATTCGAACCCGAGACCTTCGCTCTGAGACCATGCCAGAACCAGAGCCACTAACCAGTGTAATACAAAAGCTTATTTATGTAGCGGGTGAGTGCTCCCGTAACCCCCTAGGCCAACGTGGCCGCAACTCTTCCCTATGATCAATCGGGCATCCCCAGTGCAAGCCTTCTGGGAGTAATCAATTTCCGGTCTTAATTCATAAATAAAATGTTAAAATACTGTTACAGGGAGTCTCACGATGGAACTACATCGGGCCATTTCTTGACATGAGTTGCAACGACTTGTCATGCTGGCCAATTAGTAGTGCCGTAAGCGAATACCCTAACTGGAAATATATTCGTTAAACCTGAAAGCAACCATTAAGTGGCCACTTGTTTTTTATCCCTATTTGACGTGTCACATGTTCTCATACATTCACAAAGGTTGCACCATACATGCTTCACTTTCTAACACTGTACATGGCATGATATATCAGCTTTCCCCCTCAAAGGGTCTTGCTCGAGTCGACTTGATTGGCGAGCGTGAGAACGAGATTGGGAAGGTCATTGGTGCCACTTGTTTGTTTTGGCGGCTTTTGCATGAATGACAAACGGGAGCATAAGTGGGTGACATTTGTTGATCGTGGGTGACATTTGTTGATCGTGGGTGACATTCAGGCTGGTGCCCCAACACTTGCTAGGAAACATCTTTGATTTCCACCGTCTGGGACCGTGAGGCATGCATTCAGACCGTACAGTACAGAGCGACCGAGGTGCCCTTCTTTCTTGCGACAACAATCCAGATCTGTCTGACACCACTCGATGATGTGTGTTGAGTTGTTTTCCCGAATGACGATTCAGAATGCGGGCGTGCCCTGTATTTTGCAGGCACTTTTTTGGCGAAAAATGCCTCATTGGGAAATTGTTCGTGCCCTGCCCTCTACAGTCATGGGCTGAAGTAGTCCACGGCGCCCCTGGAACCTCCTCTGCCAATTTTGTACCAGATGAAGCAATTTTGAAGTCAAGTCTGCACTGCAGTCGCGAAAACAGGTAGGGTATGCAGCCTGAGGAAGCACACTCCTTTTTCAGGCCTTGGGCGGTAATGCCCCCAGCTTCAATGCACTCCAAGATCTTACAGAAAGAGAATGCGCCAACAAGGAATCATGGTTTTGCTCCGAAGTCCCAAATGCCTTCTTTCCGAAGAGGTACTGTATTCCCTAGCTTCTTCCAGGAGTGCACTCCTGCTCGTCACCTCTCTTCGGTTTCTCCAGGCTCACCGCCGTTCCCGCATAGCAGTCACCTCCTGTGATGGCATCGAATTAATTCAAGAAACATCTCAAACTCAGTTTCTCGTGCACAATGTTTCGCTCCAAGGTGCTACTCTCTGCAATATCGAGTTAATTATGCTTCCGCCGTCGACTTTCTCAGCCGTTTTTTGCGAAGCTTGCCGGCGTTCAGCACTTCGTCGTAGACAGCAGCAGTAAGTTCGCTAGAACCATTACTGAGTCTGATACCGAGCAGTGAATTCGTTAATAGCAGCCGTAGATCTCGCTATTCGCTAATAAACATACTCCGAGTATCACATCCCACAATGTTGGTCCGCATTCGATGTTTCTGTTTTGTTTGTAAGTTATTTTCCGTTTTCAAATGATTCGCAGTTGTCGCGAAGAACTTCAAATCTCTCAGCGACGGCTATGAAGGCAGTGCCTTAGAAACGAAGTAGGTTTTTGGAGTGAATGATCTTGATCCTCCGCCAGCAAGACCAAATGCGTCGCCATACGATGGCCCGAACACGCATTCCGGCCGTCACTGACGTTTCTCGATATCACTGACGCTTTCCGCCATCGCTGGTGTTTATCGCAATCGCTGACGTCTATCCCTGACGTTTGTTGTTCTCACTGACAAATCCTTACTCACGCTGACGTTTATCGTTATCCGTGACGTCTGTCGATATAACTGACGTTCAGAGCTTCCCTAACGTTATCGCAGTCACTATCGTCGCAGCTACTATCGTTTCGATTATCACCACCCCTGACATTTATCGTTATCCCTAACGTTTTCCGTCAGGAGGAGCGAGGGCCATGGCGGCGGCGGTTATATTCGTGTTAGGGTTCGCTCTGGGAGCGATGCTGCTAACGATGTGGAAATACGTCATGGACCAGCGGCAGACGCTACGCGACCGCGAGGTCAGTGCGGCCATACCTACGACCGCGAGGTCAGTGCGGCCATACCTACGACCGCGAGGTCAGTGCGGCCATACCTACGACCGCGAGGTCAGTGCGGCCATACCTACGACCGCGAGGTCAGTGCGGTGCGGCCATACCTACGACCGCGAGGTCAGTGCGGCCATACCTACGACCGCGAGGTCAGTGCGGCCATACCTACGACCGCGAGGTCAGTGCGGCCATACCTACGACCGCGAGGTCAGTGCGGCCATACCTACGACCGCGAGGTCAGTGCGGCCATACCTACGACCGCGAGGTCAGTGCGGCCATACCTACGACCGCGAGGTCAGTGCGGCCATACCTACGACCGCGAGGTCAGTGCGGCCATACCTACGACCGCGAGGTCAGTGCGGCCATACCTACGACCGCGAGGTCAGTGCGGCCATACCTACGACCGCGAGGTCAGTGCGGCCATACCTACGACCGCGAGGTCAGTGCGGCCATACCTACGACCGCGAGGTCAGTGCGGCCATACCTACGACCGCGAGGTCAGTGCGGCCATACCTACGACCGCGAGGTCAGTGCGGCCATACCTACGACCGCGAGGTCAGTGCGGCCATACCTACGACCGCGAGGTCAGTGCGGCCATACCTACGACCGCGAGGTCAGTGCGGCCATACCTACGACCGCGAGGTCAGTGCGGCCATACCTACGACCGCGAGGTCAGTGCGGCCATACCTACGACCGCGAGGTCAGTGCGGCCATACCTACGACCGCGAGGTCAGTGCGGCCATACCTACGACCGCGAGGTCAGTGCGGCCATACCTACGACCGCGAGGTCAGTGCGGCCATACCTACGACCGCGAGGTCAGTGCGGCCATACCTACGACCGCGAGGTCAGTGCGGCCATACCTACGACCGCGAGGTCAGTGCGGCCATACCTACGACCGCGAGGTCAGTGCGGCCATACCTACGACCGCGAGGTCAGTGCGGCCATACCTACGACCGCGAGGTCAGTGCGGCCATACCTACGACCGCGAGGTCAGTGCGGCCATACCTACGACCGCGAGGTCAGTGCGGCCATACCTACGACCGCGAGGTCAGTGCGGCCATACCTACGACCGCGAGGTCAGTGCGGCCATACCTACGACCGCGAGGTCAGTGCGGCCATACCTACGACCGCGAGGTCAGTGCGGCCATACCTACGACCGCGAGGTCAGTGCGGCCATACCTACGACCGCGAGGTCAGTGCGGCCATACCTACGACCGCGAGGTCAGTGCGGCCATACCTACGACCGCGAGGTCAGTGCGGCCATACCTACGACCGCGAGGTCAGTGCGGCCATACCTACGACCGCGAGGTCAGTGCGGCCATACCTACGACCGCGAGGTCAGTGCGGCCATACCTACGACCGCGAGGTCAGTGCGGCCATACCTACGACCGCGAGGTCAGTGCGGCCATACCTACGACCGCGAGGTCAGTGCGGCCATACCTACGACCGCGAGGTCAGTGCGGCCATACCTACGACCGCGAGGTCAGTGCGGCCATACCTACGACCGCGAGGTCAGTGCGGCCATACCTACGACCGCGAGGTCAGTGCGGCCATACCTACGACCGCGAGGTCAGTGCGGCCATACCTACGACCGCGAGGTCAGTGCGGCCATACCTACGACCGCGAGGTCAGTGCGGCCATACCTACGACCGCGAGGTCAGTGCGGCCATACCTACGACCGCGAGGTCAGTGCGGCCATACCTACGACCGCGAGGTCAGTGCGGCCATACCTACGACCGCGAGGTCAGTGCGGCCATACCTACGACCGCGAGGTCAGTGCGGCCATACCTACGACCGCGAGGTCAGTGCGGCCATACCTACGACCGCGAGGTCAGTACGCCCATTCCCTTCCTGAACGCTCTGCAGCTGGCGGACACTCAGTCACCCCTCCCCGATTCCCCCTTCCGCCTATCCCCCTCCCCATTACCCATTCCCCCTCCCCTCTCACGAGCAGAAGGCGGACATCCACTTCCTGAACGCGCTGCAGCTGGCGGACCTCCGGGCGATCTGCCGCGAGGACACCCCTGGCTGGGTGCACTTCCAGGAGTTTGAGCATGTGCGATGGGTCATGGGTCATGGGTCACGGGTGATGTGGGTGATATGGTTGGTGATGAGTGATATGGGTGATAGCGCATGTGAGATGGTGATGGGTGATGGGTGATGGGTGATATGGGTGATAGCGCATGTGAGATGGTGATGGGTGATATGGGTGATATGGGTTATAGCGCATGTGAGATGGTGATGGGTGATGGGTGATATGGGTTATAGCGCATGTGAGATGGGTTTTTTGAGGCGCCTCAGCTGGCGGACATTCGGGCGATCTGCTGTGAGGACACCCCCGGCTGGGTGCACTTCCAGGAGTTTTGAACATGTTCGATGCTGATGGTTGTTTGATATGGGTGATGGAGCATGTGAGATGCGTGATGGGTAATGGGAGATAGAGCATGTGAGATTGGCCATGGGTGTTACAGCATGTGAGACGGGTGATGGGAAGGGATTGACAGGTCAAGCGTCATTGGCACCAGCATCAAAGTGCTGCGTTTTGTCGCATGGCGCGAAACGATTTGGAAACTTGACGCTCGATTGGAGTTTAAGGGCCGTTTAAGAGTGTGGGAGGAAGGCGGCAGTACCAAGGGGCGGGTTCTAGGGTTTACTAGTCGATCTGCCAAAACATGCCAAGAAAATGGCAAGATTTGGCGGTTGACACGTTTGTAGGAGGAGGAAGGCTGGCTAGTTGTAGTGTGGTGAAGAGTGGTGGAAACATTGAATGTGGTTGGGGGGAGAGGGGGGGGGGGGGGAATGCTGGCTGGGGTCGATTTCGCGAGTTGCGTCAACACAAAATCGCATGCGGGAGGTTTGCCTGTGAGACTGGGTCCCTGGAATGTTCTGCGGGCTCAACCTGCACAGCGTTTTTGCGCACGCATGACACATGCGCATCAAGCTTCAACAGCGTTATTGTCCGTCGTCGCTCGTCAAAAACAGTAAGTTTTGATGCTTCACACTCCAGCTAGGGAATTTACATACACATGGGATGGGAGATACGGCATGTGGGATGGGCGATAGAGCATGTGGGATGGGCGATAGAGCATGTGGGATGGGCGATAGAGCATGTGGGATGGGCGATAGAGCATGTGGGATGGGCGATAGAGCATGTGGGATGGGCGATAGAGCATGTGGGATGGGCGATAGAGCATGTGGGATGGGCGATAGAGCATGTGGGATGGGCGATAGAGCATGTGGGATGGGCGATAGAGCATGTGGGATGGGCGATAGAGCACGTGGGATGGGCGATTGAGCTTGTGGGATGGGCGATAGAGCATGTGGGATGGGCGATAGAGCATGTGGGATGGGCGATAGAGCACGTGGGATGGGCGATTGAGCTTGTGGGATGGGCGATAGAGCATGTGGGATGGGCGATAGAGCATGTGGGATGGGCGATAGAGCATGTGGGATGGGCGATAGAGCATGTGGGATGGGCGATAGAGCATGTGGGATGGGCGATAGAGCATGTGGGATGGGCGATAGAGCATGTGGGATGGGCGATAGAGCATGTGGGATGGGCGATAGAGCATGTGGGATGGGCGATAGAGCACGTGGGATGGGCGATTGAGCTTGTGGGATGGGCGATAGAGCATGTGGGATGGGCGATAGAGCATGTGGGATGGGCGATAGAGCATGTGGGATGGGCGATAGAGCACGTGGGATGGGCGATTGAGCTTGTGGGATGGGCGATAGAGCATGTGGGATGGGCGATAGAGCATGTGGGATGGGCGATAGAGCACGTGGGATGGGCGATTGAGCTTGTGGGATGGGCGATAGAGCATGTGGGATGGGCGATAGAGCATGTGGGATGGGCGATAGAGCATGTGGGATGGGCGATAGAGCATGTGGGATGGGCGATAGAGCACGTGGGATGGGCGATTGAGCTTGTGGGATGGGCGATAGAGCATGTGGGATGGGCGATAGAGCATGTGGGATGGGCGATAGAGCACGTGGGATGGGCGATTGAGCTTGTGGGATGGGCGATAGAGCATGTGGGATGGGCGATAGAGCATGTGGGATGGGCGATAGAGCATGTGGGATGGGCGATAGAGCATGTGGGATGGGCGATAGAGCATGTGGGATGGGCGATAGAGCATGTGGGATGGGCGATAGAGCATGTGGGATGGGCGATAGAGCACGTGGGATGGGCGATTGAGCTTGTGGGATGGGCGATAGAGCATGTGGGATGGGCGATAGAGCATGTGGGATGGGCGATAGAGCACGTGGGATGGGCGATTGAGCTTGTGGGATGGGCGATAGAGCATGTGGGATGGGCGATAGAGCATGTGGGATGGGCGATAGAGCATGTGGGATGGGCGATAGAGCATGTGGGATGGGCGATAGAGCACGTGGGATGGGCGATTGAGCATGTGGGATGGGCGATAGAGCATGTGGGATGGGCGATAGAGCATATGAGAAATTCGAATCAGAGAGGTTCGAGCCGCAGCAAGCTTTGTTGCCCCTTCCCTCCTCATCCCCACCCCCCTGTTTCCCCCCTCCTCCTGGGCCGTGACTGGCAGGTGCACTGGCTGAACGTGCAGCTGCAGGAGGTGTGGAAGTACGTTGACCGGGTGAGTTGGGGGGGGGTGGGGGGGGGATGGGTTGGGTGAGTTGGGGGGGGTGGGTTGGGTGAGTTGGGGGGGGTGGGTTGGGTGAGTTGGTTAAGGGGGGTTGGGTTGAGTTGGGGGTGATTGGGCATGCAGAGGAGGTGATAGGAAGGGTGGGATGGGGAGCTGGGGCGACTGGGAGAGCCGGCGTGCGGCTGTATTGTGTAAGCCGTCTCATGCTCTCCCCTCGCCATGCACACCACGTCTCATGTGGTGAGGGGCGTCGTAGAGTCCACACTCGACACGACATTTACCTGCCCTCTCTCTCCCAGCCGCAAATCCCTTCTTTTCTTGTCCACACCCTCTCCCACACTGCAGGCCACGTCTACAAGGCCTCTCTCTCCCTCGCTCGCTGCTACAAGCTGCATTTCCCCTCTCCTCTCCCCTCTCCTCTCTCCCCGTGCAGGCGACATCGCATCTGGTGAAGGAGGTGGTGGAGCCCATGCTGGACAGCTACAAGCCTCCAGGAGTGTCGTCGCTGGCCTTCAAGCGCTTCAAGCTCGGCAGCAATGCGCCGCGCATAGAAGGTGCGTGCACCTCTTGTTGCACATAGCAGGTGCACCTCTTGTTGCACATAGCAGGTGCACCTCTTGTTGCACACAGCAGGTGCGCCTAGTGTGGGATTGAAGCAGGCGAGCCTTCTCTGCTGTGCCTGCCGGGCAGTGGGGTATAGTACAGCAGAGGGCGCCTAATGAGGCATTGATTGCTGGCTTGCAGGACGTTACAAAAGGAGAGCTGGCTTGCAGGACGTTACAAAACAAGAGCGACAGTACTGCAAGCAGTTTAAGATGCAGGGGATGCGAAATGGCTTTTAGTCTCGGCTGTCAAGCGTTCCCCCCTCTATGCTCGTGTGTCATGTGCCATGTGCCATGTGCCGGACCCCTTCCCGTTGGCACCATGTGCCACACCCCTTCCCGTTGGCACCATGTGCCACACCACAGGTGTGAAGGTGCAGCGGCTGGTGGAGCAGCAGGTGATGGTACCATGGACTTGTGGGTGTGGGGACAGGGCCTTAGGGCCTCAACAATTCAACTATCCCACTCCCTGCTCATGCCGCCACATCCCCTCCCTGCTCTTCTGCTGTGTACCATGTGCCACACCACAGGTGTGTGTGAAGGTGCAGTGGCTGGTGGAGCAGCAGGTGTTGGTTGACATAAACCTGTGGGTGGGGGGTGGAGGAAGGTCCTTAAGGCTTCAACGCTCAACTCCTGCCACACGCCCTCCCCTCCCTCCCACACAGGAGTGAAGGTGCAGTGGCTGGTGGAGCAGCAGGTGATGGTTGACATAAACCTGTGCGTGGGTGGGGGGAAGGGCAGGGCATCAAGGCTTCTTCAATACTCAACCTATCCCCATCCCCTCCCTGCACCCTCACAGGAGTGAAGGTGCAGCGGCTGGTGGAGCAGCAGGTGATGGTGGACATGAACTTGTGGGTGGGGGGCGGCTCATCAATCATCCTCGCCATCGCCAGCATGGGTGTCAAGATGCACGTGCAGGTGAGGGCTGGACAGGTGCACGTGCAGGTGAGGGCTGGACAGGTGCACGTGCAGGTGAGGGCTGGACAGGTGCACGTGCAGGAGAGATGAGAGGGCGTCAAGATGCACGTGCAGGAGAGCTCGTAAGACCTGTAGGGCTTACATGCAAGATGCATTCGCAAGGCGCGTGTGAGTGCCGTGAGTGGGTGGCGGTTTGTTCGACTCGCTTTCTCCTTCATCCCTGATGAATGTGCCCCTTCTGTCTTTTCACCCCCTCCCTACTTTCCCCTCCCCTCTCTTCCCCTCCTCCCCTTTCTTCCCCTCCTTCCCTCTCTTCCCCTCCCCCTCTCGCTTCCACTCCTCCCCTCTCTTCCCCTCTCTTCCCTCCCCTCTCCTCCCCTCCTCACCACACCACACCGCACTGCACCACACAGCTCAAGGACCTGGAGTTGCGGGCGAGGCTGAGGCTCATCCTGCAGCTGGGGGAGCAGCTGCCGTGCATCGATGCTGTCGTCATCTCCATCCACAAGAAGGTGCGTTGTGCCCTCCACTTGAATGCCTCCCCACCGCACTCTACCTCCTCTCTACTCACTCTACCTCTCTACTCACTCTACCTTTCTACTCACCGTACCTTTCTTCCTCAGCCGCGCATGCGCATTGGCTACAAGCTGAAGGCAATGGGGAGATTCTCAGGCACCTTCTCACCCTCTTCCCACCTTGCCACTCCTCCCCAACCCCCCCACACCCCCCCCTCCTTCCCCATAACCCTTCACCGCCTGCAGCCGCGCATGCACATATACCACAAGCTGAAGGCGATCGGGGGGTTGTCAGGCAGCTTCTCATCCTCTCCTCCCTCCCTCCCCTTTCCCAACCCCTCTTCCCCTCCCCTCCCCCCCCCCCCACCGCCGCCCCCTCCAGCCGCGCATGCGGATAGAATACAAGCTGAAGGCGATCGGGGGCCAGCTGTCGTCCATCCCGGGGCTGGCGGGGATGATAGAGAGCACGGTGCACAGCGCCATCGAGAGCACCCTCATGTGGCCTGAACGCATCGTCGTGCCGCTCGCGCCCTCGTTTGATGCCAGGTAAGACTAATGGTTCCCGGGCATAGCATAGCATGTACTGGGGATGGTAGAGAGCACCGTGCACAGCGCCACTGAGAGCACGCTCATGTGGCCCGAACGCATAGTTGTGCCACTCGCGCCCAAGTTTGACGCGAGGTGAGACTCTCGCCCATTCTTGTGAATATGATATGATATGATGTGATGTGATGTGATGTGATGTGATGTGGCGAGTGAGTGTTTCCGCCCCCTTTGCCTTCATCTGGCGATCATACCTTCCCCCCTACCTTCCCCCCTACCTTCCCCCCTACCTTCCCCCCTACCTTCCCTCCGCCCTCTACTTCCTCCCAAACCCCCCTTTTCCACTCTGCCCTATTCCTCAGCTCACTGGAAATGCACTATGAGGGTTCCCTGGTGGTGACTGCGTGGAAGGTGGAGTGGAGGGGTTAAAGAACATGGATATGATGAGCGTATCGGACCCCTTTTGCCATCCTCTCTCCCCGCCCTCCCCCACTTGCCCAATATCTGACAGTTCACTCGAGATGCATTACGGAGGTTCCCTAGTGGTTGGTAACCGCGTGGAAGGCGGAGGGGCTGAAGAACGTGGATATGAATATGACGAGCGTATCGAACCCCTTTTATACGCACTCCTCTCCTCATTCCCCCCTTCCCGGGGTCCCCGCACTCCCCTTTTCTCCCTGCCCTGTTTGTCAGCTTTCTTGAGATGCACTACGAGGGCTCACTGGTGGTAACCGCGTGGAAGGCGGAGGGATTGAAGAACGTGGATATGATGAGCGTATCGGACCCCTTTGCCATCCTGTGGACGCACGGCAAGCACAAGGCCGTCACCAGGACTATTGACAATGACCTTAACCCGGTCTGGAACGAAACTTTCGAGCTGCCCGTGGACGACATCCACACCGCAGAGCTTTTCATTCAGGTCTGTCTGCCCGCGCGCGCCCTTTACGCTGCCCTGCCCCTCACCTGATCTATCCTGCCCTCCCGCTCTCTTAGGCCTGCCCTCTGCCCTCCCAAGTAACCCCCCTCTCATGGCAACCCCCTCTCATGGCAACCCCCTCTCATGGCAACACCTGCCGTCGCATCCCCACAACCCCCAACACATCCCCAATTTCTCCCGCCCTTGTGATTCCTCAGGTGGACGATGAGGACAGCTTTGGGAGTCAGAACCTGGGGTACGCCATGTACCCTTTAGTGGGCCTCCTCGATAAGGACACAGTGCAGACGGTCACATTGACGTTGCTGCCCAAGCTTAACAACGATCGCATGTTGGGCATCGACCACAAGCTGGGGCGCATCACTCTACAGGTGAGGGAATGAACACGCCACATCACTGTGTAGGCTTTTGAGACGCCTCAAAAGCACTGCTGCCGAAGGGTAGTAACAACCGCATGTTGGGCATCGACCACAAGTTGGGTCGCATCACTCAGTAGGTTAGTGCACGTGAGTCTTAAGCACACTCCCAAAATCCTTGTGACTTACACATGACTCGCAGGGTTACAAGGCGAGTACAACTCGCATCATTTGTTACTATTGCGGAGAGTCGTTCAACATCGGGAGCTGGACTACAGGGAGGAAGTACGGGTGGTACGAGTGATCGTAGCGTTCCTTGTGTTCTCTAGAAATTGCGTGTTTACGGGGCAAAACGACAATAGTTTCATTAAAAATAGCTGAGAGTGATTGGCAATAGTAAATACAACTGGGGCCTACCAAGCCTAGCAAGCAGGCGAGTCGACCTCCAGCGCAACACGGGGGCAGCTTGCCAGCGTAGCAAGGCGGCAGCGTGCCAACACAGCTTGAACGGCTTGCCAGCACCGCAAGTCGACGACCTTCGAGCTCTACACTAAGGTGGCTTGCCAACGCTGCAACAAGGGGTCTTGTCAACGTTGCAACCGCAGGTGACTATAGGCACTTGCACTCACCAACTTCGCAAGTGCGGGTCGACGGTTGAGCATATCGTGCACCGCCACGACCGTTGCGCAGGTCCCAAGTCGGCCACGTGTCGACAGGTGCGCCAGATGCACCACGTCGACCTCAAGGTACCAGCCCGCAGGACGACTTCGTCAAAGCCTCCTGGACGACGTTCGTGCACCCCCGCAAAACTTCGTCGGCCAGGTTACACGGTCGACCAGAGAAGGCCGCTGACATCCATAAGTCGGCATTCCCCAAGTCGGTGTTATGTCAAACACCTTCGTCGGCCGCCGACTTCACCTCGTCGACCATGTGGTCGACTTTTTTCTAAGCCGACTTGATCCTCCTAGTTAGCATTGACCAGGAAGTCTGCTTCACCCAAGTCGGCTAGACAGCTCCGTTGAAGTCAGTTCCATGGAGGTCGGCCAACAAAGCCGACTTGCTCTTTCAATTCAACGCCGACGACGAAGCCTTGCCGGCTGCACACCATGCACGTCAATTAGTGACGTCGGCTTCGCCCAAACGAGGGCGGGGCCAAATCTCCGATCAACAACTATGACTCGCATCGTTTGTTCCGGTTTCGCACCTCAGCTCACAACCCCTTCCCTCCACCCCAGACCATGGGAGATGGTATATTGGAGTTACACGCTGGAGGAGAAGGTGCAGGTGACAGTTGTGGAAAAGGCCGGGGGCCCAAGGCCAGTGATTCAATGGCTATGCTTCTTCTATAATAAGCGCCCTTCCCCCTCCGCCCTTCCCCCCTTCTCCCTCCCTGTTGCATGAGTGCAGATGGTATACCGCAGCTACACGCCAGAGGAGAAGGTGCAGGTGACCGCAGCGGAGAAGGCTTGAGACCCCATGCCCCCTTCCTCCCTCCCTCTCTCCTCTTGCTCTAACAGATGGTATACCGCAGCTACACGCCAGAGGAGAAGGTGCAGGTGACAGCAGCGGAGAAGGCTCGGGACCCCAAGGTGCGAGACTGCCCACTCGACCCTGTCGCCGCCCAGCGTGTCTTCGCTGCCGCCCTCCTCTCCGCCCGCCACCGCAAGCTTTCCGCCGCCTCCGCCTCTCAAGGCAAGCGGGATGTCCGCTTCTCGGCCCAGTCTGGTGAAGGGGATGGTGCGGCGGAGGGGGAGGGGCATGGGAGTGTGTTGGGGGGAGGGGAAGGGGGTGGAGGGAGTGGGAAGGGGGAGAAGGGTGGAGGGGGTAGCTGGTGGTGGTCGTGGTTGTCGTGGTTGCTTGGTGGTGGTGGGAAGGCAGGGAGCGGAGCCGATGGTGGTGGTGGTGCTTCTGGTGGTGATGGGCCTGGTAGCGGCTTCCGCAGTGGCTTTGCAGACGCAGCCGCTGCTGCTGTTGCTGAGGCTGCTGCTGCTGAGGCTGCTGAGGCTGAGGCTGCTGAGGCTGCTACTGCAGAGGAGGAGGAAACTGAGGATGGGGATGCGGATGCTGATTATGGTGACGGCAGCAGCAGCAAAGCTAAGGATGGTGGAGCGGTGGGGGGGAGGAGTAGCAACAGTGGCAATATTAGCCAGGCACTAGGTAGGCGGATGAAAAAGGGTGAGGGCCAGAGCAGTGGGAAGTTCATGTGGGGATCACTCAAGGGGTGGACAGGCGGGCAGAAGGCAAAAACGAGGAGAAAGAGCGGTGAAGGGGGGTGGGACGTGGTGGCAGATAAAATGGTGGAGTCAGCAAGAGGGCGGGAGCTTAAGAGGAGCTTCCAGGTGTCAAGGGAGAGTAGGAGGGAGGGAGGAGGAGAGGAGTGGGAGGATGAGGATTGGGAGGATGAGGAGGAGGAGGATGAGGAGGAGGATGAGGAAGAAGAGTCTTCTTGCGTGGAAAACGGAGAGGAGGGTGAAAGAGTGATGGACGATGGGGAGAGTGTGGGAGAGGAGAATCTTCGTGCTGGTAGGCTAGGTGCAGGTTCAGAGGGGGGCGATCAGGAGGATAGAGAGGTGGAGAGGGAGAAGACGATAAACCCCGAGCCCTCAATAGAGGGATGCGCTCTGCAGGAGAGTTTAAGGGAGGAGGGAGATGGAAGTGGGGGAGAGAGAGGTGCAGGAGAAGGGAGGATGAATGGGGAGATGGAGGCGGAAGGTGAGGGAGAAGGTGCAGAAGGTGCGGCAGGTGCCAGTGGTGGTGCAGGGGCGAGTGGCAGGGACGGGCAGGGGAGGGGTGTGGGTGCGGTGTCAAGGAAGAGAGAGGTGAGGCGATTGCTGCTGGGAGCGATGCTGGCGCGGAAAAACATTCCCGAGGCTGCACGCTCTCGCACTCGCTCTGCTGACGCTGCTGATGCTGGCGCTGGTGGTGATGCTGCCGATGCTGCCAATGCTGCTCTTACTAAGGCTGCTGATGCTGGCTCTTCTGCTGATGGTGCTGGCGCTGGTGATGGTGGTGACGGTGGTGATGGTGGTGGTGATGATGGTGGTGGTGGTTTGCGGAGTGGGCATGATGGGGAGGGCGGTGGGGTGGGCATGAGCCTCGGTGTTGGTGGGTGGACTGCGGTGATGGACGGTGTGGTGGAGTTGGTGGAAGAGCAAGAGCGAGAGCTCAAGCGTAGCCTGCAGGTGTCGAGGAGATGGCGGTTTGGAAGTTTAGGAGGAGAGGAGGAGGGGAAAGAAGAGGAGGATGGAGAAGAGGCAGGAGGAGCGGTGGGCTCTTTGTGTGAGAACAACAAGGAGGAATCAGGAGGAGGGATGGCCGATGGGCAGGCCAGCAAGGTCAGAGGTGCGGTGAGAAAGAGGGAGCTGAGGAGTTTGCTGCTTGGAGCACTATTGGAGAGAAAGGACAGCCCTCGGGGAATACAAGCTAGTGGGGACCTAGCTGCTGGTGATGCTGGCAGCGGCCGTGCCAGTGCCAGTGCCATTGGTGCTGGTGCTGGTGCTGGTAGTGGCAGTGGCAGGAGCGGGGAGGGAAAGGGGCTGAGGCGAAGGTGGGGCACACTGATAGAGTCCTCTCAGTCTTCCACTCCTTGCTCTGCCGCTGCTGCTGCCGCTGTTGCCAGTACTGCCGATGCTCCTGTTGTTGCCGGTGCTGCCGGTGCTTCTGTTGTTACCGGTGCTGCCGGTGCTGCTGCTGCTATTGCAGCAGCTATTGCGGCTGCAAGGGATCGAAGGGTCGCCTCTTCCTCCACTGCTGCTACAGCTGCTTTGTTAGGGAGTGCTAGGAGGAGTGATACCTCTCCTGCTTCCACACTAGGGAATGCGAGTGCTGATAAGCTTTCCAACGTGGTAGCTGCTGAGAGTGCTGCCGGGGGTGCTGTGGGAAGGAAGTCGTTTGGTGGGATGGCACGGGCGGTTGATACGGGTCGAGCATTCAGCCAGGCTTTAAGCATTCTTTCGGATAGGAAGCTGCCTGGAAAGGGGCTGGGAGGGAAGAGTCTTGCTGCTGTAAGGCGCGTGGGTGGAGGGCACACGCGCAGTAAGACGGCTGGGGAAGTGATCTGCCTGGATGCAGATGAAACAGTGGTGGAGGGAGATGAAACGGTGGTGGTGGGAGATGAAATGGTGGTGGTGGGAGATGAAATGGTGGTGGAGGGGGGTAGAACGGTGCAGGAGGGAGATGAAACGCGCGGGTGTGGCAGCGATGGGAAGAGGGAGGTGACTTTTGAGTCGACTCAAAAGGTGCATGGTGGATTTGGTAGCAAGGCAAAGAGCTTTGCTGCTCTGGAAGATGCACTTGCAGGAGAGAGGGCGATGGAGGGAGATGGGGAGGCTGAGTGTGATACGGCATGGGAAGTATGTGTGCCTGTGACGAGTGTGCCTGTGACGAGTGTGCCTGTGGGTGGGAACGTGGGGGAGGGAGTGAGGGAGGGAGTGAGGGAGTGCAAGGAAGCGAAGGGATGCGGGCCAGGGGCGTGTGATGAGGGCGGTGGTGAGATTGGGAGGAGAGTCGAGAGCTCAGAGCTGGGTGGGTGCAGAGAGGTTAGTGGCGGTGCTGACTGTGCTGGGGCAAGGGAGCAGGTAGGAAGTGATGCTGCGTTGAGAGAGGGGAGAGAGAGGTGTGGGGAGGAAGAGAGCATTGGGGAGCGGGAGAGGAGTGGAGAGGGGACGGATGAGCATATGAGGGAGGGCGGTGGAGGTGAGGGAAGGGGCGAGGATGATCTGAGGGGTGAGAGACATGAGAGTGGGGAGAGAGGACTGAGACATGAAAGAGAGGAGAGCGCTGAAAGAGATGAAAGAGGTGAAAGAGATGAGGGAGACAAGCGAGCGGAGCGAGGGATGGAGGATGAAGAAGAGAACGGGAGGCGTGAAGGAGAGGACAGAGGAGGGAGTGGGGGAGAGGGCAGCATAAATGAGTCGATCAGAAGCCGTGCAGGTGAATCAGCGGGGCTGGCAGAGACAGAGGAGAGCAGAGAAGGGGAGAGTGGAGAAGGGGAGAGTGTAGAAGGGGAGAGTGGAGAAGGGGAGAGCAGAGGGGAGGAGAGCAGAGAAGGGGATGGTGGAGAAGGGGAGAGGGGAGAGCAGATGGGGTTGAGCATGGAAAGAGCCTCTGCAGCTGATTCTTTGCATGCTCTGCATTCATCAACTGCATGCTCTGCAGTGTCGGGTGCTGCTAACAGACATGTTTCAGCGGGGAGCAAGGAAGGTAGGGAATTTCCTGGCGGGAGAGAAGGAATGGGGGATGATGACACAGCGATGAGTGAAAGTGCAACTAACACGTGGCATCAAGGAGATGAAACTCTCGTGCAAGGAGATGAAACTCTTGAGCAAGGGGATGAAGGTTGGAGGGAGGGAGATGTGCTTATGGCAGCGGGGGCTGCGGACTGTGTGGGGGAGGTGGGGGTGCAGGGAGTAGCAGGGGAGCACACAGAACGCAGTGCGATTGCGGATGGTTTACATGCTTGGAGAGAGCAGGGCGATGGGGAGATGGGTGACGGAGGACAGTTGGATGGAGGTAGAAGAGGAGGAGAGGAAGAGAGAAGAGGAGGAGAGGAAGAGAGAAGAGGAGGAGAGGAAGAGAGAAGAGGAGGAGAGGAAGAGAGAAGAGGAGGAGAGGAAGAGAGAAGAGGAGGAGAGGAAGAGAGAAGAGGAGGAGAGGAAGAGAGAAGAGGAGGAGAGGAAGAGAGAAGAGGAGGAGAGGAAGAGAGAAGAGGAGGAGAGGAAGAGAGAAGAGGAGGAGAGGAAGAGAGAAGAGGAGGAGAGGAAGAGAGAAGAGGAGGAGAGGAAGAGAGAAGAGGAGGAGAGGAAGAGAGAAGAGGAGGAGAGGAAGAGAGAAGAGGAGGAGAGGAAGAGAGAAGAGGAGGAGAGGAAGAGAGAAGAGGAGGAGAGGAAGAGAGAAGAGGAGGAGAGGAAGAGAGAAGAGGAGGAGAGGAAGAGAGAAGAGGAGGAGAGGAAGAGAGAAGAGGAGGAGAGGAAGAGAGAAGAGGAGGAGAGGAAGAGAGAAGAGGAGGAGAGGAAGAGAGAAGAGGAGGAGAGGAAGAGAGAAGAGGAGGAGAGGAAGAGAGAAGAGGAGGAGAGGAAGAGAGAAGAGGAGGAGAGGAAGAGAGAAGAGGAGGAGAGGAAGAGAGAAGAGGAGGAGAGGAAGAGAGAAGAGGAGGAGAGGAAGAGAGAAGAGGAGGAGAGGAAGAGAGAAGAGGAGGAGAGGAAGAGAGAAGAGGAGGAGAGGAAGAGAGAAGAGGAGGAGAGGAAGAGAGAAGAGGAGGAGAGGAAGAGAGAAGAGGAGGAGAGGAAGAGAGAAGAGGAGGAGAGGAAGAGAGAAGAGGAGGAGAGGAAGAGAGAAGAGGAGGAGAGGAAGAGAGAAGAGGAGGAGAGGAAGAGAGAAGAGGAGGAGAGGAAGAGAGAAGAGGAGGAGAGGAAGAGAGAAGAGGAGGAGAGGAAGAGAGAAGAGGAGGAGAGGAAGAGAGAAGAGGAGGAGAGGAAGAGAGAAGAGGAGGAGAGGAAGAGAGAAGAGGAGGAGAGGAAGAGAGAAGAGGAGGAGAGGAAGAGAGAAGAGGAGGAGAGGAAGAGAGAAGAGGAGGGGGGCAGGAGGAAGAGAGAAGAGGTGGAGAGCAGGAGGACGAGAGAAGAGGAAGTGAGCAGGGTGAAGAGAGAAGAGGAGGAGAACTGGAGGAAGAGAGGATAGGAGGAGAGCAGGGGGGAGAAGGAAGAAGAGACGAGGAGCCCATTGGGCAGAACAGGCGACTCAAGGAGGGAGCAGCAGAGAAGGGGGCTGCAGCGGAAGGAGCAGCAGCAGAGGGACCAGCAGCAGAGGCTGGAGGGAAGGAGGGTGTAGGAGAAGAGGTGGGAGGGGAGAAGGGGGAGGGAGAGGGCGGGCGAGGAGAGGTGGGGGGAGGAGAGGAGGCGGATACGCTGGCAGTGAGCGGGCCCCAACAGAGCCCTGCTGCGCGGGGGTGGGGTGGAGCATGGCTGGGCGCTGCTGTGCACGTGAGTCGAGTCGCGGGCAAGGCGATCCGTCGCACCCCTGCCTCTGTTGCTGCAGCCGCTGCTGCTGCCCCTGGGTTTGGGCCTGGAAGGAAATCTGGAAAGAAGTTGTTGGATGGTGGGAGGAAGGAGGAGGTAGGGCATGAGGAGGAGCAGGTAGCTGGGCAGGCTGTTGAGGTGTCTGAGAAGGCGGTTGGCCAAGCTGGAAAGGATGAGGAAGAGTGGAAAGACGCGCCATTCTCTTTCACTGCTCCTTCGTGGTCTTTTTCTGCTGCGCCTGATCTTCCTCCTTCTTTTGCTGACCCAAGCCTTAAAGCTGCAGCGTCTTCAGTGCCTACAGCACCAGCGCCAGAAGCAACAGCACCAGCAGCACCAGCAGCAGCTGCTGCAGCAGCATCACCAGCACTACCAACAGCAGCAGAAGCAGGGGCAGCAGTAGCAGGGAGTGCAGAAGCAGCAGGGGCAGCAGCGGCAGGAGAGCAACAGCAGGAGAGGGTGAAGCCACCAGCCATCCCCATCCCCATCCCAGTGCGCACAGCAGCAGGCATGGACCTCGTCTCCTCTTCCCGCACCCCCTCCTCCTCCTCCTTCAACAGGGTTACCTTCTCCACCCTCCCTTCCCCCCGCTTCATCAGCAAGTTTCTGGGATCCGCCAGCCCGGGTTTATCCAGTCAATCAAGTCAACCCAGTCAACCCAGTCAAGGCAGTCAAGCCAGTCAAGGCAGTCAGCGCAGCTCTGGTCAGTCGAGTCAACTCAGTCCCAGTCTTCTGAGTCCTTATCAGTCCAGTTCCAGTCAAGACATGGACTCCAGTCAGTTGGATCGGTCTGACTCTGAGCCGCGTCAGCTCAGCCGTCACTACACAGAGCCTAATAAGGCCAGTCGTCACTACACCGATCCTAGTCAGCACAACCGCCCTCTTGGGGCGAATCGGCGAACCAAGTCGTTTGAAGATCTAGAAGATTCCGAGTTGGGCAATATGGGGGATGAATCAGGGCCGTTGGATGCAGAAGACATCCGTGTCCACTCGAAATCGGCTCGTCAGCAATCGCGGAGCAACGGGTCAGCTTCGGAAAGGGTAGGCGTGACACAGTCAGATCCCGAGAACTTGGACTCTAGCTGCATAGGCTCGGAGAGAAGCGCCTCGGGAATGTCCAGCTTTATTGGCTCTTCCAGCCCTTATGAGGACATCCCAGGGGGGAAGGCTTTGAACAAAGGGAAGGGGAAGGGTGGAGCGTGGGCATTTGCTAAGAATGTGAAGAATGTGGGGCGGGCGCTTAGAGGTATGAAGGGCGGCACCAAGTGTGTTTACTCTCCGGAGGAGTTGCGGGATCGGTTGGATGATAGGCGAGAGGAGATGGAGAGGATGGCTGAGATGGAGGGTAAGCGTGCAAATGCAGATATGGATTTGGATTGAGCTAGTTAGCTGGTTGATAAGGAAATCCGGTTGCAAAATTGGGTACTACGGTACATGGAGGAAGTTAGTTCTTCTTGATGTATTGTTCTTGTGGTTAGGCACTTTTCGTGTTTAACCTTTTACCGTATATACGTACCTGCGTTACATTGTGTTGTGTTATCCACCCAAATACTGACTTCACTATTACGTTGTTGCTAGTGAGATTTCCTAATGTGGGTTGCTAAAGATTTTTTCACACTGCAACGCATGAGACATGGTATGGTGATTTCCGGTGCCAACTAGGCGGTTGACAGCCACATTCGTTTGAGGGTGTCGCATGAGAGATGGAGATAAGAATGCTGAAGTGTGACATTTCGTAGACTATTCTGGGTTTTCATTCTGCTTTGTGGCAGTGTTCCATGACGATACAGAGTATCTGCTTTGCAATGTGTTCAAATCTCACCTTTTGAAGTTCTCCACAAAAGGGGACAAACCCAGCACAAGAAACTCCCAGAAACTACCCTGCACTGTTCGCATACTTCTGGCGTCGCAAGTGTCGCATCAGCCTTCCTGGAGAGTTTGAATCTGTGGGAATGGAAGTCACTCGTTCGCGAATGGTGCTTGCGAAATTCAGGTGAGTTTGAAAATGTTCGCCTCCTGGTCCTCGCTTCCTTTCTGCCGCAAGTCAGCACTACCTTCTCGGAGTACTGTAGAACCGAATTGAAACGTTCCCAAACTAGCCGAACCCAGAATGTGGAGAGAAGAATTCAAGCAGAAACAGAAGACTTGATCAGATTCCGAAATTCCTTGATTCTTCAGGAGTCATGAACGCGCAGTGGGCTGATAGTCCACAATTACCACATCTGCGACTTATTCCCACGACGCGGCGCGACAATGATATTCTTCTTCCGCGGCGCTCTTGTTAACCGTAGTGCCATGCTCACGCCCTGGGAAGTGGGCTGACGCAGCCTTGCGTCGCGAATCGCGATCGTGAGGCGCCATGCCCTGCCACTGTCGTCCTAGCGTCGAGATTCGCTACTATAAAGCCTTTCGATAGACCGCAGCATCAGCATGCTTCAGTCTTCTAGAAGTCGACTACCCTAATCTTACCTGGCCCAAGCATCACCACTTCAGGGATTCCCTCTTCTAATTCCTTCATCTGACCGCTTGCTGCCAGAAGCACCATTCGGATCGATCGCCGTTCTTATATTTGATAGTTGTATCACCGCTCTTTCGTGATTGTTCCCTTAAGAGCCTTCCTCGACGCCGTCATGTCTCGAGCGTTTCTCCTCCTCCTCGCGCTATCCGCGTTATTAGCAGCAGCCGCCGGCGTCGCTGCTGCGACGAAGCCCCCCCGCTCAGGCGGGGTCGCTCTGCGCGGCGGCGACGGCAGCGTGACCGGCGGGACGGCAACAGCAGGCGGGCGCGGCGGCAGCGGTGGTCCGCACGCCGTTTCGCACGGCGATTCGCGGCACGGCGGGATTCCCGGCGGCGGGAGTGACGAGGAGAGGGAGGACGGCGACGGAGGCCACGGCGGGCATGGCGGCCGGGGGCACGGGGATGTTGGTGGTAGCAGTAGCCATGGCGGCGGGCTGTGCGGGCGGGGCGGGTGCAGCAACGACGCAGGCGAAGTGGGGTACTGGAAGCTGCCCGACTATGGCCGCTGCAGCATTGACACCAGCAGCACCAGCAGCAGCAGTGGTGGTGCGCCGCGGAAGGCAAACGAGGCGTGGTGTGCGGGGGCGGCTATGGGCGTGAGGGAGTGCTGCAGCCGATGCAGTAGCACCAACGTTACCGCCGATGGCACTCCCTTCAACTGTCTCCACTGGGTGCACATTCCGTAAGTACCTCCCGTTCCATCCACCTGCCACCTTGCTTCTTTAGCTGCACGCCTCTTGGTTCTTCCCAAAAAGTCTTCCTTCTGACTGCCAGCTTGCCTGGTTTGCTATACAATTTCTGAACAAGTTAGCATTTTTCAGGTGCGCATTTCGACGTTCCTCCCCCTCATCTCTCTCAACCTCTCCTGTTTCACATTTCTTGCCCCAGATCTCCTGACTCTCACGACCGCCGCAGCAGCGAGCAGCGCGGCAAGTGCGTCCTCATCCCGGCCGTGGACACTCTCACGCCCGAGAGGGCCCGCAAGGGGCGCTGCGGCACCAACACGGGCGGTGACACGGTGCGCGTGGGGCGGCGGTGCGCTTGTGGCGAGAATGACCCGCACTTCCTGGGCGCGCACGGCACGCGGTTTGACTTCAACGGGCTGCCAGACCGCTCCTGCCTCTACACTGACCGCCGCGTGCACATCAACATGGCCATGCGTGGGTATCTGGACGAGCGCCCGCTTGCGCTTGCGCGCGCACCCACCGCTGCTGCTGCTGCTGGTAACCGTAGCGCGCTGGCTGCCGCCCGGTTTGTCAACGGCTCGGCGGTTCGCACGTGGATCCGACAGCTGGCGATCATGTGGCACGACGGCGAGAGCAGCAACAGCAGCAACAGCAGCAGCAGCAGCAGCAGCAGCAGCAGCAGCAGCGTCACTAGTGCAAACGTTAATGCGTCGTCTCATTCTCTCGTGCTCACAGCACGGGACGGCAAGGAGCAGACTCGCGGCGCTCAAGGCTTCCTTGCATCCGCCACTCTTGACGGCAAGCCTCTCCCACGCCTCACCCTTGGCAAGAGCCACGTTCTCTCCAATGGGCGGCTGGTTCTGTCCTTTGTGGGCCAGGAGAAGACCGGCCCGTTCGACGTGGACGTGTACACCCTCCGCCTGGAAAATCTCCTGGAGCTCGAGCTGAAGCTGCGCGCGGCGCACCCTCTGTTGCAAACACCTGAGGACGCGCAGGTGCACATCAACCTGATGTTTGTGGACTCGAATCCGAGCAGGCAGGTGCACGGGGTGATGGGGCAGACGTACCGCAGCGGCAGGGAGCAGAGGACGATGGAGTTTTCGAGGCTTGCGGCTCTGCTGCACCACCCTGTGTCAGTGGATGGTGAGGAGGGGAAGGGGTTTCTGGATGGGGAGGTGGGGGATTATGAGACGTCGGGCGTGACTGCTACTGACTGCAGGTTCACGGCTTTCAATGGCGGCCAGCTGCCTCGGCTGGCAGAGGAATGAGGAGAAAGGCACGAAATGGGAGGGTACTCACTCATCTTGCTGCTATGACTTGGCTCTTGATCTTCCAGCCAGCCACATGCCTCATTTCTGCTTCGCTTCCCTTTCTGACCTTTCAGAGCTAGGGTGTTGTTGTAACCTGGTGGTATGTTTTTTGAGAATTCTCAAAAAACATTTGTTGTAACCTGGTGGTATTTTGAATTCCTGTATGATGCACTGCCATGTACGGTTTATTATCAGTGGTATCCCCATGTGTTGAAAGTTCCGCAGGTCTATTGACATGATTATCAGAACTAGTGATACAGTCTAATAAGACGAACAAAGGAAATACCGGAAGTTGCAAGGCATCCTAGCTAGAATGGTAACAGGGCGTAGGACTATAGGGGGGCGTATACACAATTGACTTTCTGGCGAGTTCCGCCGCACGATATGCGACCAAGTCTGCAGCATGTAAGATGGTGACCGAATCTGCGGCATGGTAGGTGACGGATTTTTCAGCACGTTAGGTTGGCGGAACTTGCAGCACGAAGGACCGTCAGTTGTGGTTGCGGTATAGATGAAGGCGAGTGGGCGAGGGGCAAATGGAGGCGGAATTTGGCGCAGCGATGAAGCTGGCGAAGAAGGCGAAGTAGGCTGTCTTGGCGAATGGCAACGAAATCGGGAAGGAGGGTTACCAGTCGGGGAAGGACATCCAGATACTGGCGCTGATGGGGGGCCGGAGCGGGAAAAGCGCGAGATAGACAATGCAGAAGCAGAAGGGGGCGACGGCGGCGGAGGAGGGAGAGAGGCATCCGAAGCAACAGGAGGGCTCGAGGGGAAGTCAGCTGATGACGTCCCCGTATCCGCGGATGACGTTGGAATTCCATCGGATGACGACACGATGTCAGTGGATGACGTCATGACTCTCCTGTTCTCCCAGGACCCCCTACTGGCCCGCGCTGCTGCCGTCACTCTCAGCCACGCCCTGCTGTCGCCCGCCCTCTCTGTACGTAGTTAAAGGTGTGTTTTGAGTCGACTCAAAACAAACCACGCCCTGCTGTCGCCCGCCCTCTCTGTACGTAGTTAAAGGCCACCTTTTTAACTCAGTCAGCAAAAGTCAAGCAAAGTCAACGACGTCACCTACACTCAGGGTAGCCCTGCTCTTGCCCGCCATAGATTCTCAAGGAGCTGCAGAAGTGGCCCTTAGCACTTCTTGACTATGCAGTGCTCTTGACTATGCAGTGCTCTTGACTATGCAGTGCTCTTGACTACGCCATAGATTCCCATGCAGGCATCGTTCTTGAGCAACTTAGCCTGTGTATTTGAGGCAGGACTCCCTTATAAGTCAGGTCCAAATATATTGGTGTTACTTTTGAGAATTCCCAAAAGTAACACCAGGTCCACTCTGACATGCCCTTGGGGTTACCTTTTGATGCACCTTCCCGCTCCTTCCCTCCGTCTGCTGGAGTATCTTTCGCGGTGTCTGAAGATTTTGCACCCAATCCGTCATTCGAACTTCCATTCTCAGGTTTGATGTTTGATTCGACCTAGACCATCCGTTGTTTGTTTTTACAGCAGCCCATTTTCGTCCACTCGTCCTTGCGTCCCCCACCCTCTCATCACTCCCCAATTCGCACCTCTCTCTATCCCCAAACCCCCCTCCGTCCCCCTTGCATGCAGGGCAGCACGCAGCAGCAGCAGTGGTAACCCGTTGCTGGCAGGCCACAGTTGCTGCTGTCGTTGCTGCCGCCACTACCCCTGCTGCCCCTGCCTCTGCTCCTGCCCTTGCCAGGGCCTCTACTGCCGCTGCCAATGCTGCCTGTGCTGCTTCTGCTGCCAGTTTCTCCCCCACCCGACGCTGCTCCCCTTCCCCTGCTCTGCGATTCCTGCTACTCCGCGCCTCTCCTCCTGCCTGCCCTCCCTCACCTGTGCTTTCCAAGCCAACTCCAAGGTCCCCTCGTGCCTGCCCGCCCGCTGTGCCAACTAAAGGAGAGGGAGCGACCGTCGAGGGCAGCAGCAATACTGGTTTGACGATTGAGCCTCTTCCCTGCACTGCTCTTCGCTCGAGTACCATCGTGCCTCTGCCCCGTTTTCCCTCTAATTCCACTCCCAACCCAACGTGCCTGGGCCGAGTGCTGCTGTGGTCAATTCCACTCCCAACGGTCACGTGCCCTGTGCTGCTCTCTCTCTCTTCCACTCTCTGCTCAAACGCCGCCCGCACTCCCCACCCCGCTCCACCCTCCGCCTCTTTCCTGCGCGCCTCTCCGCCCTTGCCCAAGCGGCCGCCCTCGCTCTCCTGCACGCCACACCATGGCCTCCCCTCTCTCGCCTCTTAGCCTCCTCTTCTGCGGACTCCAGGTCCCGCTCCTTGCTGCTGCTGCAGGGGCGGCAGGGGCAGCAGTGGGAGCAGGGGCAGTCGTTGGAGCAGCAGCAGGAGGGACATACTGGGAAACAACAGGTCTTGGAAGCAGCAGGAGCAGCAGCAGCGGAACGGGCAAGAGCAGCAGCAGCAGCAGCAGCAGCAGCAGAGCTGGCGGCGGGATGGTTGACTCGCCTGCTGTCCGCCTGTGTCAGCACCGTCGCCAACAGCAATGGCTTCAGCAGCAGTGAAAATCCTGGCACCAGAAGCAATAGAGGCGATGGCGAGGTTGCTGATGTCAGCAGCAGGCAGGGTGACGACACCACCACCAGTGAGAGGGACGGTGAGCGCAGCAGCAGCAAGGGGAGGAGCGCAGATTGTGCTGAGCGTGTGCTGATGGGGGTGCGCGTTGAGGCGACGGATGGGGCGTCTTCATCCGGTGATGAGGCGATGTTAGAGGCGTCTTCTTCTGTGCAAAGCGTGCTGGCAGTGGTGCACACATGGGTATCTCACTGCCTCCTCCCCATGCTCGTCCATGCCCCATTGAGTTCTCCTGTTGGCTCGTACCCTCCCGGTCCCAGTCACTCCACGTACCTTCACCATAAATCTCTGGTAAGGCCTCAACCGCCCACCATTCTACCCACACACGCACCTCCCCTTCGCTCTCTTTCCTGCTCTCCCTGGCCCACTTCTCTCCCCCCTCTTTTAGAAGCAAGCAAGCAGTACGGGTTGCTCCTCCCAGGAAGGGCAGCCCGTGTTGTGATTGTGACCCTGCAATGTACATACGTCCTTGTCAGTCTGTATTTGCGACAAACCTGTTGAGTTTTCAAACCTCTCACCTGTTGTCATTAAACCTCTGCCTTCACCACTTACTCTACCCCTTCACTCTCACACCCTCTCCTCTCTCCTCTCCTCCCACGCCCCGAAGCCTTCTTTCAGAAGCTGTTGCTCCGGTGCGCACCTCTCCTTCCCTCTCACCCCCCTCTCTCTCACACCATCATCACCTACCTCTCCGCCCTCCTCCCCCTCACACTCTCTCTCACCACTTCTCGACCCGCAACCCCCTGCTGGGTTTTCTACTCTGCTAGACCAAACTCCACAGCCCATGCTGCTCCCACTGCTCCCGCTACTCCTCCTCCTGCTGCTGCGGCTTCTCCTCCCGGTGCTCCTGCTGCTCCTCCTGCTTCTCCTGCTGTCCCTGTTGCTGCTACTGCCGGTTCATCCGCTGCAGCTCACTTGCTGCGTCTGCCTGCAGCTGCTGCTTCTCCTCCGCACCACGCACTTTCTCCTCTCCTCGCTCCACCACTTATCAAACAAGGGTTGGAAGAATGGGGCTGGGATGGGAGGGGCAAGAACGAATGGGGAAGAAGGAGGGGTGGGTAAAGAAGGAATGGGAGCAGGAGGGGATGGTGTTACTGACAATGGCAGTGGCAGTGTCAATGAAAGCGGAACGGTGGGAGAAGTAGCAGTGGAAGGGGAGGGTGTGGTGTGGAAGTCTTTGGAGCTGCTGCAGGGAGGCATGGCAGCAGGTAGGTCGTTGAGAATTCTCAAAAACCAGGTTGTACTGTGCCTTTAAGAAGGGTGCTTTCTCTCATGCATGTGTACATAGATGATTGTCTCCTAAAGCTGTCGTCTCAATCAGTAAACTTTCGAGTCGATTTAAAAGGCATGGCAGAAGGTGAATGGTACAGTTTCTTTAATGACTGACCACACAGGGCGAGTCCTTGCAGTGGTATTGCCACGTGCCCCAAACTACCACTTGCAAGGGCGCTTCTGTACATTTCCAGCTTTCTGGAACATATAATCTCAATCAGTAATCTTAATTATATATATATATATATATATATATTGTCCACCTTTCTTGCCATGACCCCCACCCTCACGTGTACGCTCCCTGCAGCTGCTTTCCTCGCAACCCCTCACTCTTGGAAGACATCAGCATCAGCATCGTCTGGCATGGTGGCATGCCCATCGCACCTGTCTCTGCCTCCTATTGTGGACCTGCTTTCGCACGAGGTCAGCATGAGGACTTGCACCCTCCCGCCCTTCACTTATCCTCACTTGCACCCTCTCTGCAGCTGCTTTGCTCACAAATCCTCATTGTAAAACAGCATCATGGGGCATGGGGGCATGCCCATCGCACCTGTCACTGCCTCCCATTGTGGACCTGCTCTTGTACGAGGTCAGCACGGGGGCCTGCCTTGACTCACCTTCAGTTGAATTGACTAACCGTACCCCTTTAGCACAGAACGATGCTCTTTGCAATCGGGATCAGTGAAGTGTCGATATGAACTGCCAACACTGTTGAGAGATTCTGTCTAGACGGCTGCTGGACAGCTCTCCCCACCCACCTTTCCCCATCCCACCAACCACAGGATGATGTGAATTTTGAGAATTCTCAAAAGTCGCTCCAATACAGCTTTCCCCACCCACCTTTCCCCATCCCACCAACCACAGGATGATGTGTTGCTGGACGGATTGTCACTCCTCGCCTCCATATCAAATCAAATCAAACGCCTCTCCAACCAATCGAGAGGCTTAGCAGCTGTGGCAACACAAGAGCCAGAAGTGCCTGTAGCGGGTGCTGCTATGATTCCAGTAGCGGCACCGGCATTGGTCGCAGAAGATCGGGCAGAACAAGCAGAACGGGCAGCTCGGGCAGCAGAAAGGGCAGTAGAACGGGCAGCACAAGCAGCAGAGGCAGCAGCATCTACGGAGGGGGACATCTTGCAGGGGTGGTGGGAGACATTGAGGGAGGGGGATATCCTGGTGTGTTGGTTGCAGCAGATGGGCTTCGATGCCACGGCTGTTGTTGACCTTCTCATGCAGCCCGCCACTGCTCCCTCCTGCCTTCGCCTGCTGCTGCTGTGAGTGCTGTCTGCTGCTGTGATAGTTGCTGCTATGCTGTGAGTATGTGCTGTGAGTATTGAGCACGGCCCATCTGCTGCTGTGATAGTTGCTGCTATGCTGTGAGTATGTGCTGTGAGTATTGAGCACGGCCCATCTGCTGCTGTGAGTGCCGTGCTCTCGCGTGTTGGTTGCAGCAGATGGGGTGTGATGCCACGGCTGTTGTTGATCTGCTCATGCAGCCCGCCACTGCTCCCTCCTGCATTCGCCTGCTGCTGCTGTGAGTGTTGCTGTGACTGTGAGTTCTGCTGCTATGAGTGCTGCTGTTATAAGTGCTGTTGTGGCTGCTACTTGTGCGACTAGCTAGCACTATGTGGTATGAGTGTGAACATCACATGCGTGTACTGCTCCTATACCTGGCTTCCGCGCAAGGTTCCTGTCCCATCCACGCCCCACCCTAACCCTCCTCACTTCACCCTCCCTCCCGCCCTCTCTTCCCCGCTGCTGCCTCCCATTCTTCCCACTCGTTCTCCCACAGGTGCCTGCCTGCAGCAGCTGCCACGTGGAAGCACATGATTGGCCGTGCACTTTGGCTGCAATGTGTGGGTTCAGCGTCAAGGGAAATGAAAAAACAGTCGGAAAATGGAAGGGAGAGGAGGCGGAGAGACCAGAAAGGAGGGAGTGTTGGAGAGGAATGGAGTGAAGGCGAGGGGGAGGGTCAAGGAACGAGTGAGAGTGAGGGAGAAGAATGTAGGAGAGGGGCGGAGGAAGAGGAAGGGGTGAGTGCTGAGGAGGAGTGCAGCAGTGAGGGAGAGGAAGAGGAAGGCAGTGAAGGGCGGGAGGAGCCTAGCAGTGAGGAAGAGGAAGTGGGAGAGGAAGTGGGAGAGGAAGTGGGAGAGGAAATGGGAGAGGAAGTGGGAGAGGAAGTGGGAGAGGAAGTGGGAGAGGAAGTGGGAGAGGAAGTGGGAGAGGAAGAGGGAGAAAAAGAGGGAGAGAGCATTCGAAAAACGTTCAAGCGGCAGCTGGAGGAACAGGTGGAGGGGAGGGAACGGATGAGGAAGAGTAGGGTGGAGAGATTGGGGTGTGGTGGTGGTGACGAGGAATGGTGGCCGCTTGATATGACTGATGGTTGGAGGAAGGAAGGGAGGGAAAGGGGGGGAGAGGACGAGGAAGAGGGAGGAGAGCAGAATGACAGGGAAGATGAGGAAGAGGAGGAAGGAGGAGACGAGGAAGGAGAGGAGAACCAGGAGGAAGAGGAAGGAGAGGAGGAAGAGGAGGGAGAAGGAGTGAATGATGATGACATGAAAGTGGATCAGATGGAGCTGACAGATTCTGCTGTAGTAGTCACACCGTCTACAGTCGCGTGCTCCCCAGCAGGAGTATCACAATCCGCAGTGGTGGATTCTCTCCAGTGCATCGCTCAGCTGCACTCGCAACTCTCTCGCCTGCAGCACCTGGGGCTGTTCCCCTACAACGTGCAGCCACTGCTGATCAGGTAAAAACAAGAGAAGGTCTTATCCAGGTGAGCGAGCGGTTGAGTCAATTCACAAATCATTAAGAAGAGAAACTTGGGAGGGGATGCTTCAAGATCTAGTTTTCATACATTTTTCCCCTCCCATCCACGTCTTACCTTATTTGCGTCCTTGTTTGCTGCTAAATATATTCTAATGCCCCTTGTACATTTTCCCTCTCCAAACTGAGCAGGTTATGCAAGTTGATGATGACAAGGGGATCATAACAAGCTGTTTCATTATAGGCCTCTTTTCATGGCCACATCAACACCTAACTCAAAGTGCAAGCTTCTGATGTAGCATCAGATCAGAGTAGCTTGTGTCCTAGCAATTATTTTCTTCTTGCCTGTAACAATTTGCAGCGAATTGTGCGAGGAGAGGCTTGAATTGAAATACGGTAGAGGGAATGACGCCACGAAGTACATTCACTAACCACAAACCTGTCGTGGAAGAATAAAAAGCGTTAATGAACCGCTTCCTAGTACAATAACGATGGAAGGCAATGAGAGGTGAAGTTACAAACTACTTGTACTAAGCGTTCTTCCTGAATCTGTACATCCCGAGGGGCTTCTCCGCCATATAAATTCTTCAAAACAGCATGTCCATCATGCAACAACAGCAAAGGCACGCCATCCTGCACAAGAGAGCGCAAACGAAGGAGCGAGACATCAATTTGGGAGGCTCGTCGCGATCGATTGGAGCATGTAATAAACGAAGTCAGCAAAGCCATGCCAAACTCACGAAAAAAAGTATTCCACTTACAAAGCAGCGCAGCAATCAGCACCGTCGGCACCGTCTCTCTTCTGCACAATGACCGTCTGATGTGGGGGAGGTGGGTGACCTTGTGGAGGATATCCCTGAGGCGGATATCCAGGCTGTGGGGGATATCCCTGAGGAGGAGGAGGATATCCCTGAGGAGGAGGAGGGTACCCCTGGGGAGGATAACCCGGAGGGGGGTAACCCTGTGGTGGGTAACCTTGAGGAGGAGGCGGGTATCCCTGAGGAGGTGGAGGATAGCCACCAGGCGGTGGTGGATAGCCTGAAAATCAATCGGAAAGAACAAATTCGCAAGAACCAAGACAACTTATTAGTTTAAGAACTAATGACAATGACGGAACGGCGTGAACACTGATGTCAAGTAGCTTTGTCACCTTGAGCGGGAGGCGCTCCGACGGGTGGAGCTTTATCCGCCATGTCTGCTTACGATTCTCGCGTAATGCTCTTAAGATCTGACTAAGCTAACAACATATTAAGGGAAGAATGAACAACAACTAATGGCGATCAGTTGAAACACACACAGAAGACGCTGCTTGTTGTTCCCTTGTTCTTGAAGATTCAGTTCGGTCTGAAGGCTGACTTGAACCTGGTGATTCTCGGCGGTGGAAACAAAAAAGGGGTCCCCTTGCAAGTGAACTTGGGGGGTACGCTGAATTTCGTCCAACGGCAACGTCACGAGTGCTTAAAAAGAGGGGTTTCGCGGGAGGGTGTGACGAGTGACGTGTTGGCTGAGCAATGACGTGCTTGCGGTGCCAAAGGCCTCGCCAGCACGAAGCTGTTCCCGTCACCACACTGCGGAAAAATCTCCCGTACCTCGATAAAGCAGGATGAACGAATCAGAGTGTGGGCGACGCGATAAGATGCGAAGACTGTGTCGTTTTGATGCCAGACAGCTCATCAGCGCCTTCAAATCAGGGTGACTCACTTCCACAAACCGACTTGGAAAACTGTTACGTGTGCAATTGAGTGAGCGAGCGAGAATTGCACTATCTAAGCAAAAGTACAAATGAGCGAAGGCATGAGCGAAGAATATATAGCGAAACTACAGTGGTAACGGTAATGGACTGTGGTTGTCGCGTGATGGGCCTGGGACTGAGGTTGGAAAAAGTGTCGAAGCGGAGGCACGGAGCGCGGGTTACCCGCCGAGCCGTGAGGTCGGGGTGCGACATGCGAAGGTGGCGGGAGGATTGTCGATGCGAGAGTTGCGAGTAGTAACGGTGCTGACTGTGGTGCTATAGTGGTGTACGCGCTGAGCGGGGACGCGAAGTAAGGAAAGGGATTTTTCCTTACACTACCCCCCCTCCCCCCCTAAGGAGGTCCTCCTTACGAAAGTGCGTGTACATCCCTGAAGTTTCGGCTGCGCAGATACTCGGTGAGGACGGGGTGGTTTTCGATACTATCCAGGGGAACCCAGTTGTCTTCGGTGGGTGTACGGTCTTTCCAGCGGATCAGGAACTCGATCCTTCGGGCTCCTCGAGGATCGCGAACTTTGTGACTCAGAATTTTCTCGGGGGTGATGATTGGTTCAGTCGGCGGTCGTGTCATGCTGGCTGGGCGATTTCGTGGGAGTTGGCTTGTGGACGGGACGTAGGGGCGAAGCAGGCTGACGTGGAACGAGGGGCTGACGTACCAGTCAGCGGGGAGGAGGAGGTGGGCGGTGACGGGTGTGATCATGTGGCTGATGCGAAATGGTCCACAGTATCGGGGACGGAGTTTTGGGGTGATGGGCAGGCGGAGGTTCTGGGTGTCAAGTAAAACTAGGTCGTCGGGCTGGTAAGTGACAGGTCTGCGGTGGCGGTCGGCGTTGCGTTTAGCGACGATGTTCGATTTTTTTATTGCGTCTGCTGCCCGGGTCCGTGCTGCTTCTAATATTTCGGCGAACTGTTGTGCTCGTGGGACTGGGTTGTCGGGATTATGGGTCATGGGTACTGTTGGGTCTTGTCCGTAGTTCAAGTAAAACGGTGACTGTTGGGTCGTGGCGGAAGGCGAATTGTTGTACGCGAACTCGATGAGTGGCAGTTGCTGTTCCCAGGTGGTCGGGTCGTCGCACGTGGCTCGGATGAGTTGTTTGATTTGTCCGTTCTGTCTGTCCGTCAGTTTCGGGGTGGTACGAAAAGCTGAACTGTAGTCACGTGCCAAACTGCTGCCACAGGTTCCGCCAGAAGTTGCTGGTGAATTTCGTGTCTCGGTCGCTGATGATCGCTGCTGGTATCCCGTGCAGGCGTACGACGGTGGCGATGAAGAGGCGGGCGGTTTCTTCGGCTGTGATCGATTTCTTGCAGGCTGCGAAATGTGCCATTTTCGTCAGTCGATCGACGACGACTAGGATCGCGTCGTTCCCACTCGCCCCGGCCGGTAACCCCGTGACGAAATCCATCGTCACCTGCTGCCAAGCATGCTCTGGGGGTGGTATCGGCTACAACTATCCTGCCGGCCGCTGCCTTGATGACTTCATGAGCTGGCAAGTGGGACACGATGCCACGTGTCGCTGTACGTCGGTCAACATTTCGGGCCAGTAATAGTACCGCTGCAGCTGCTGCCGTGTTTTTTCTACTCCGAAATGCTCCGAGGTAACTCCGTCGTGTGCCTCCTGTAACAGTAATTCTCGTAGTAGTGTATACCCAGGCACCCAAATGCCGCCAGTCCCGGCTTTTACGTAATAGACTCCCCTTGCTGCTGCGAACTGTTGCGAATTTCCTCCTGTGAAGAATGGATCCGTTTGGTACCCGTGGGTAAATAGGCCTGTCAGTAGTGGGCTTGTCTGGGCGAGTAGTATTGCGTGGATCTGGGCAGTGGGGCGGGTCAGTGCGTCGGCGATGTTCGAGGCTCCTTTTTTGTAAGTGACCGTGTAGTGAAAGTTGGACTCGAGAAAATCGAGCCAGCGAATTTGTCGTGGGTTGAGGTGTGGCTCTGCGCGAAGGTACTGTAGTGATTTATGGTCTGTCCGTACTGTCACGTCTGCGCCGGTCAAGTAACAGCGCCATACTTTGAACGCGTGCACGATCGCAAGCATTTCGCGGTCATGTATCGGGTAATTTTTCTCGGGCGGATGCAGTTTTCGTGACTCGTATGCGATGGGCTGTAGGCCGTTGCCGAAGTCTTGTAGCAGTACGGCTCCGATGGCGATGTCGCTTGCGTCGGTAACGACTTCGAATGGGCGATGTGGGTCGGCGATGCGCAGGACGGGCGGTGAACAGAGAACATTTTTCAGGGCAGAGAAGGCAGCATGCTCTTTCTCTCCCCACGTAAAAACGACCCCCTTCCTCAGTAAATCCGTCAGTGGGGCAGTTAATCGTGCCATATCGGGGACGAACCTGTCAGTAGAGCTACACTGTGAGATCCCCGATCGATCCTAGGGGGGGTTACAGGCGCGTTTGCCTGGGGGGTTATGGGCGCACTGACCCGCTACTGAAACAAGCCCTTTTATCCCAATGGTCTAGTGGTTGGGATTCTGACATGGTATCAGAGCGGTCTCGGGTTCGAATCCCGGTGTATGCACATGTTGGCCGTTGCCACTGTGCTCAGTCCTGGGCCTCCCAGTCTGGGGGGGTGTCAGTAGAGCTACACTGTGAGATCCCCGATCGATCCTAGGGGGGGTTACATGCGCGTTTGCCTGGGGGGTTATGGGCGCACTGACCCGCTACTGAACAAGCCCTTTTATCCCAATGGTCTAGTGGTTGGGATTCTGACAGAACCGACGCACATAATTAACGAACCCTAGAAAGCTCTGCAGCTTAGTGATGTTCGTCGGGGGATGCCACGCTTTTACTGTATCCAGCTTCTTTGGGTCAATTTCAACTCCAACCTCCGAAATAACGTGCCCTAAAAATTCTAACCTATCCTGGAAGAACTCGCACTTGGAACCCTTGGTCAGTAATCTGTGCTCGTCTAAAACCTTAAATACTGCTTCCAGATCTGCTAAGTGCTGCTGCTTATCCCGACTGTAAACTAGGATGTCGTCGAGGTAAACCATCACACATTTATCTAAGAGCGGCCTAAACGCCTCGTTCATGGTTATCTGAGAAGTCGTCGGTGCGTTGGTCAACCCGAATGGCATCACAGTGTACTCAAACGACTCATACCTAGTCCTGAAAGCTGTTTTGGCGCAGTCCGATGGTTCGACCCTAATCTGATGGTAACCTCCCCGTAAATCTATTTTCGAAAAAACCCGTGCTGTTCGCAGTTGGTCGATCAGTTCGTCGGCGCGGGGAATGGGGTACCGCGACTTGACTGTTACCCTGTTCAGTGCTCTGTAGTCGGTACACATGCGAAAACCCCCGTCTTTTTTCGGTGTGAACAGTATCGGTGCGGCGAACGGTGACGAGCTCGGCCGGATGATTTTTTTCTCTAACATGTAATCTAACTGCTTCCTTAGTTCGTCGAGCTCGGGCTGTGTCAGTCTGAACTGGCGCTGTACAGCTGGCTGTGCCCCCGGTTCTAATTCTATTCGGTGGTCATGTGCTCGCTGAGGTGGCAGTCCTTCCGGTAAGTCGTCGGGAAAAATCCCGGGGTATCGTTTCAACAGTTCCTGTAATTCGGGCGATACTACTGCTAACAGTTTCTGAAAATCGCTCGGCTGCTCTGCTTCTTCTACTACGGCAATGTCCACTGCGTACACGTAAGCTCCAGCGGCGACTGCCCGTTTCATCGTGATGGCGTTGACGTGGACCGTTGAAGACTCAGGCGTCAACCAGCGGGGTAGTGCGATCCAGTTACCACTACTTCGCACAGTGCAGCTTCCTGTCGTCCAGTCAATTCTCGGGTTGTATCGTCGCAGCCAATCACGTCCCAGTAAAATGTCGTGCCCATCCAGTGTCGTCGCGAACATTTCATGTGTAAACCCGAAGTTTCCCCCGCAACGAACTTTTACTCTTTCCTCCTTCTCCCGTATGGCCAGCGGCGTGCCGTCAACTAAGCGTGCGTCGATCTCTGGTAAGCACCGGCTGAGTGTCAGTTGCAGTTTCCGTGCGGTTGCGGTATTAACTAAACTATGGCTTGCTCCTCCGTCAATAAAAATCTTCACTGCTGCTCCTTGTATTTTCCCGTGGATCAGTACTGGGCAATCCGTCGTTGTACCCTCCTTATTCATCCGAGCCCGATCGGTGGCGTGAATCGGTACTGTGACTCGGTGAGGGTCGGTGCGCTTGGGCGAGCAGGCAGTCTCGTCAGTAGTTGGCCCATTTCCCTGCCTCTGAGACTCCTTCCCCTGCTCTGCTCCGCGGAGCCTCAGCTCCTCTGGGCATTCGCTCTTGCGATGGCCCGGCCTATTGCAAGCAAAGCAGCGCCCCTTAAACGGTGCGGCAGCTGCATTCGTCGCAACGGCGTGTACGGTGGCGTGCTCGATCGGTCCCCGAGGACGATGTCCGTAGTAGGACCCCTGTCTCGGACGGCGTAAAATGTCGATTTTCTCGGCGAGCGCGAGAATCTCGTTGAAGTTCGAGAGCCCGCGTAGCATAATTTCGTGCGAGATGTCCGGCTTCAGCCCTCCGACGTAACGGTCCACCCGCTCCGCTTCGTGCATGTAGCCGACTTGCTCGCATAATGCGAGAAAACCACTCGTGTAGTCTTGAACCGATCCAAGCTGCCGCCAAGTACGCAGTCTCTGATGCGCCGAAATAGAAGCCGCGATTGGCTCAAAGCGCGCCCGAAGCCCTACGCACCACGCATCCCACGTGCTGTACTGGGCGGTCTCGCAGAACGAACTCCAGGTGACAGCTAGACCCGTGGGCCCTTCCTCTTGCGACGGTGGCTCATAGGCGCGTGGCGACGTCACGATGACTCGCCACCAGTCCATGGCGGGGCCCCTCAGCAGCGAAACGGCATACCGAATCTTCGCTGCGTCCGACTCGACGTAATTCGCGTCGAAGAAGACGTTCATCGTGAAGACCCACGATTGAACCGTCGGACCTCCACGTTGGCTTGGGTCGAAGCAGGGCGGGCGTTGCGGCTTGAGTGGCATTGGTGTCATGATGGCCTGTTCGCCACTTGTCGCCGCAAACTCCACGTGCCGACGGGCTTCACGAGGCTCCCGCGGGCTTGGTGCGACCCTATTCCCTCCCATGCCAGGCATCGGCTGGGCGGCGCCATCACTGGCTGCGCCTGAGCGCTGTCCCATGCTGTCGTGTTGTGTTGTGTCAGAGGTCCACTGGTGATCCCCGATTTATCATAGAGAAGGGCTACAGGCATGTTGGCTTGGGGGGTTATGGGCGCACTGACCCGCTACTTAACAAGCCCTTTTATCCCAATGGTCTAGTGGTTGGGATTTTGACATGGTATCAGAGCGAAGGTCTCGGGTTCGAATCCCGGTGTATGCACTTCGGGCATCCTTGTGCGGGGGGGTGTCAGAGGTCCACTGGTGATCCCCGATTGATCCTAGGGAAGGGTTACAGGCACGTTGGCCTGGGGGGTTATGGGCGCACTGACCCGCTACTTAACAAGCCCTTTTATCCCAATGGTCTAGTGGTTGGGATTCTGACATGGTATCAGAGCGAAGGTCTCGGGTTCGAATCCCAGTGTGTGCACTTCGGGCATCCCAGTGCGGGGGGGTGTCAGAGGTCCACTGGTGATCCCCGATTGATCCTAGTGAAGGGTTACAGGCACGTTGGCCTGGGGGGTTATGGGCGCTCTCACCCGCTACACAAAAAAGCCCTTTTATCTCAATGGTCTAAGTGGTTGGGATTCTGACATGTTGGTGTGCTGGACGAAATGACGATCTGTTCGTCCGATTGTGCAGATGCATTTGTTGGTGCGTGTGGTGGCGCGGGAGTGTTCACCGTTGATTGCTGACGCGCGGAGTCACGTTCCGCCGTGAGCGTCGCAATTTCGAGCGCCGAATCTTCAAGTTGGCGCACTAGACGGTCGAGCTGCTCCTGCGTTAATGTTGCGAGCGTGAATTCGGCCATGGCGGGGGTGTCGGGCGAACTCAGCCAGAGCCTCGGTCGTGGCCGTGCGTGCTTACGAGAGAGCACTACGAGCGGCGGTGCTGTGTCGCTGAGAGACGTCTACCCCCCACCCTAAACCCGAGATAGTGCGGAAGCGAAGGTGTGGGTGCGGTCCAAGAAGAGATCGTAGGCTCTGAATACCAAGTGTTACGTGTGCAATTGAGTGAGCGAGCGAGAATTGTACTATCGAAGCAAAAGTACAAATGAGCGAAGGCATGAGCGAAGAACATATAGCGAAACTACAGTGGTAACGGTAATGGACTGTGGTTGTCGCGTGACGGGCTTGGGACTGAGGTTGGAAAAAGTGTCGAAGCGGAGGCCCGGAGCGCGGGTTACCCGCCGAGCCGTGAGGTCGGGGTGCGACGTGCGAAGGTGGCGGGAGGATTGTCGATGCGAGAGTTGCGAGTGGTAACGGTGCTGACTGTGGTGCTACAGTGGTGTACGCGCTGAGTGGGGACGCGAACTAAGGAAAAGGATTTTTCCTTACAAAAACTACCCGTTTCGAGCCACCCATACTGAATGTAATTTCTACATGAAACAAGTAGAAAGAGCTGGATGCTAAGATGTAGATTTACACCAAACGAGATCTGTATGTTTGTAAGGAATTTTCTCGATATTCCTTATGCGCACCCTGCAACATCGCGTACAGCAGCAGCCGTTGTTCGCCCGTTACTGCTAACGGGACTTCGCCGACTTCGCGCGCACTGTTTTACCAAACCTCGCACTGCTGGCCCGGCCGTGTCGGCCTACGCTTCGGGACTAGCCCGAGCCTCGCTTCCAGCGTAGCACTAGCTAGCTCGCACGCACCGCGTTACCGTTTGCATGTTTCGCGTATAAATGTTCGCTCATGCCTTCGCTCACATTTTGTACTCGTTTGACACCTTAGTGCAATTCTCGCTACTTCGATTCATTGCACCCGTAACACTTGGTTATCGGAGCCTCTTTCTTTTCGGACCGCGCATCTCCGCACCCCAGGAAATCAACTTTTGATTTTTTCACTCGAAGGGACTCACGCACCTTAGCCCCTAGGAGCCGCTGTCCTCGCGTTCTCTCGTAAACGCGTGCAGCCACGACTGCGCCTAGACTAAGACGAACCGACGCCCTTCGGAATGGCCGAACGCATCGACGTCACCACCCTCACGCAGGACCGCCTGGACGAGCTGCTGCGACAACTGCACGAAAGCTCCGAAGAAATCGCAGCATTAACGGCGGAACGCACCTCCCTGCAAAATGACATCGCACGAGCACGATCTCAAGCAAAAGGCACTCTGACACCGCCCGCACCAAAGACATTGCAACACGGAAGTGTGGGGAAACCCGCGAGCGCGGCCAGTGATGGCGTCGTCCGCCACGATGGAGACGACGACCACGGCACGACACACCCCGACGCGACGAATGCGGCCAGAAGTCAGCCTCGAGTCACAAATTCTGTGCCGGCCAGCGAACCAGCTCTACCGTCGCCGATGCCGCTGAAGCCGCAGCGTGTGTTATGCTTTGACACGAGTCAGCGGGGTGGTCCTACCGTTCAGGCGTGGCTCTTCATGTTGAATGTCTTCTTCGACGCGAACTACGTCTCGGAGGATACTTCGAAGATTCGCTACGCCGTGTCGTTGCTGCGAGGACCCGCCATGGACTGGTGGCGTGTCATCGTCACGAAGCCGGCAGACTACGCGACTCTACCGACACGGGAAGGACAAACCGGACCCTGGGCGCCGTCGTATTTCGTGGAGGTGCCCCAGTATCGCACGTGGGACGCGTGGTGCGCAGGTCTACGTGCTCGCTTCGAGCTAATTGCGGCTTCGATCGCGGCGCGACAGAAGCTCCGCACTTGGCGCCAACTCGGTTCCGTCCAGGACTACACGAGCGGATTTCTAGCGCTATGCGAGCAGGTGGGATACATGCACGAGAGCGAGCGCATCGACCGCTACATCGGCGGCCTGAAGCAGGACACCGTTCAGGAAATCCAGCTTCGCGGCGTCACCGATTTTCAAGAAATTCTCGCTATGGCGGAGAAACTCGATTTCTTCCGCCGACCGAGACCCGGGTCCTACGGAAGCAGCAATTGGGGACATCGGCCTCGTGGGACGAACGAGGGCGCTACGATACGTGCCGTCGCCGCAAATGCCGCTGCCGCACCATTCAAAGGGCGCTGCTTTGCATGCAATCGGCCGAGACACCGTAAGAGCGAATGCCTGGAAAACGCGAAGGGAAAGGGGGAAGCTGAGCAGCAGAAGCAGACCAAGCAGCAGGGAAACGCTGGGAGTCAGTAGCAGACGGGCCCTCTACTGACAGGTCACGCCGCTCGCCCGACCCAACCGGCCCTCACCGAGTGATTGTGCCGGTTCACGCAATCGACCACACCCGGCCGAATAAGGAGGGAACTACGGTAGACAGCCCCATACTGCTGTCCTGCTCGGGGTGCTGCCTCTGGGGGTGCTGAGCCTGGGGGTGCGGAGCCTGGGGGTGCTGAGCCTGGGGGTGCGGAGCCTAGAGGTGCGGAGCCTGGGGGTGCGGAGCCTGGGGGTGCGGAGACTGGAGGTGCTGAGCCTGGGCGTGAGGAGTCTGGGGGTGCTGAGCCTGGAGGTACTGAGTCTGGGGGTGCTGCACCTGGGGGCGCTGAGGCGTCTGGTGAGCAGTCTCCCTGGAGCGGCCGTCTCCGTAGTCGCTCCGCTGGTGCCTCGCCGTTGCACTCTCGTCGTCGACTCCCTCTCTCCCCACAGCAGCTGCGTGAGTGGTACGTTGGCCGTCAGGGTCGCGCTGCTGGAGCTAGGGGCCCTGCTGCGAGAGGCGCTGGAGCTGGTGACTCTGCTACTGGAGTTGTTTCTGCTGGAGGTTCTGGAGCTGCTGAGGGTGCTGGTGCTGTTGGCACTGGAGCTGGAGGTTCTGGAGTTGCTGAGGGTGCTGGCGCTGGAGGTTCTGGTGCTGCTGCGGGTGCTGGCGCTGAGGAATCTGAGTCTACTGTTGCGCGGTCTCCTTGGAGTAGCCGCCTTCGTCCGCGCGTGCCTCTCACCTCACAGCAGTTGCACGACTGTTACGGTCGCCGTTAGGGTCGCGCTTCTGGGGCTCGCGGCTCTGCGACTGGAGGTACTTCTGCTGACGTCACTGGAGTTGGGAGTGGTGCTGGTCCCGGAGGTGTTCGTACTGGAGGTACTGGAGCTGCTGGGGCTGGAGGTGCTGAGCCTCAGGGTGCTACTGCTGGAGACCCTGGGTCTGGGGTGCTGCTGCTGGTGGAGCTGGTCCTGGAGGAGCTGGCGCTGGGGGTTCTGGAGCTGCTGGAGGTGCTGGAGCTGCTGGCGGTGCTGGAGCTACTGGTGCTGGTGGCACTGCACGGCCGCGCCTGTTCTTTGCTCCACCGTCTCCGTCGTCTCAGCCACCGTCTGACTCTATGCTTCGCTAGGTTCTTAGTCTCCCTTCGTCTACTGGTCTTCCGTTACAGCCTGGCTCACCGCTGCCTGCTCCTTCTCCTTACACTGAGCAGACAGGGAGCCTTACTGAGGGTCGTGAGCCTGCGTCGCGTCCTGTCTCGCTTGTCCGTTCTGGTCGTCCCGGTTGTCGTGTTCCTCGTTCGCGTCAGCCGGCTGTCCCCGGCACCCACCTCATAGTCCATCGTCCTTCCTCTCCTCCGCAGCGTGTTCCCCTGCCGTCCCCTCCTGCGTCTTCTCTGCCTACTGTTCCTGAGCCTGAGTCTGACCGCACCCGTGCTGCTCACCCTACTGTCACGCGTCTGCTAGCCACAGTTGTCACTGACTTGTCGTTTGAGTCTGCTGGTGTGTCTGCCTTAGTCGCTGAGCTTGTTGACTTTGCTGCTGCCTGTCGTCTAGACTACGCCGCTAGTCTTGTTGCTGAGTCTGAGTCTGTCTGTCCTCCGTCCGTCGGGGGTGAGTGTGCTCTTGGCACGGACGTCCTTGAGGACAGGCACGAGGACCTTGAGTGTCTTGCAGCCGCTGCGCCTCATCTCGTGTCCATGCTGCTTGCCCCTGAGGGAGACCCGGATGCTCCAGACATCCCGACCCCGCGCTCTTACGCTGAGGCAATCGCGGGTGAGTACTCCTCTAAGTGGCAGACAGCCATGGACGCAGAGATGGCATCCTGGATATCCACAGGCACTTACGTCGACGAGGTTCCCCCTCCTGGGGCGAACATCGTCAGTGGCATGTGGATTTTCAGGGTGAAGCGGCCGCCAGGTTCTCCGCCTGTCTTCAAGGCTCGTTACGTTGCTCGAGGTTTCAGTCAGCGAGAGGCAGTTGACTTCTTCCAGACCTTCTCCCCCACCCCGAAGATGACCACTCTTCGGGTACTGCTACACGTTGCCGCTCAGCGTGACTACGAGCTTCACTCTCTTGACTTCAGCACAGCTTTCTTGCAGGGCAGTCTGCACGAGGAGATCAGGCTGCGCCGCCCTCCTGGCTTCACTGGGTCATTCCCTCCTGGTACCCAGTGGAGCCTCCGGCGGCCGGTCTACGGTCTCCGCCAAGCGCCACGTGAGTGGCACGACACACTGAAGACGACACTTGCTGCTATTGGTTTTGCTCCGTCGACTGCTGACCCGTCGCTGTTTCTGCACTCGTCCTGACCTTGCGTACCCTCTTGGCCTTCTGGCTCGCTACGTGGCTCCTGGTAGGCACCGAAAGGTGCACATGGATGCTGCTAAGAGGGTACTGCGCTACTTGTGCAGTACATCGGGCATGGGGCTCGTGCTTGGAGGGCGGAGCCCAGTTGTCCTCACTGGGCACTCGGACGCTTCTTGGGTTGACGACCTGGCCACGCAACGGTCGTCACAGGGTTACACCTTCAGCCTTGGCTCTGGCTCTGTTTCTTGGCGGTCTACACGCTCGTCCTCTGTTCTCGGCTCCAGTTGTGAGGCTGAGATCTACGCCACAGCCATGGCTGCACAGGGGCTAGGCTGGCTCACCTACCTGCTGACCGACCTTGGAGAGCGGCCTCGTTCTCCTCCAGTGCTGTACGTAGACAACAAGGCCGCCATTGCCTTGTGTCAGGAGCACAGATTGGAGCACAGAACGAAGCACATCGCTCTGCGTTACTTCCTTGCTCGAGAGTTGCAGCAGCGTGGTCAGCTTCGTCTTGCTCACGTGGCCACTCGGGCCAACACTGCTGATATATTCACCAAGGCACTTCCGTCTGGTGATCATCAGCGTTTTTGTACTTTGTTAGGCCTTGTGCCCACGTTTCCTCACTTGCTGTAGACTTTGCTTGTACTGTGATCTATATATATACCTGCATGCTTGCTCTACTAGGTAGAGATCACTGTGCTGTTCTTGTTGCATATATACCTCTGCATGTGAACTGGCCTTGTGGCCCTTTGCTTGTGCTCAGTGTGTGTTGTGACGTTGTGATCCACCCTGAGCTTGCTTTGCTTCTCTTGACTGGTCTTGTGACCCCTTGTTCTCCCCCACTTTGCCTATGGGGGTGTGTCAAAGTATATGCATGCTATATATGTGTAGGCTGTAGTGGGGTAGCCAATATGGGGTACAGCCCCGTTTAGGGTTTCATACTTGTACCCTACTCTTCCATAGTGCACTCATTCCTGCTGCTAGATTCTCACAACTGCTTAGTGGGAAAATCGAGACAGAATTAGTTAAAATCTTCGTGGACGGAGGAGCGAGTCACAGCCTTATCAACACTGCCACAGCACGAAAACTAAGACTGCCACTTGACCGATGCTTACCTGAGATCGACGCAATACTGGTCGACGGCACGCCACTGGCAATACGGGAACGTGTGGACCGGGTTCGGATTCGATGCGGGGGTAACTTCACGTTTAGCCAGGAAATGCTCGCAACGACCCTCGACGGAACCGACACTTTACTCGGTCGTGATTGGCTCCGACGACACAATCCGCGGATTGACTGGACGACGGGTGACTGCACCGTACGAGTGAACGGTAACAACATCGCCTTACCTCGCTGGGGCTCGCCTGAGTCTTCGTCGGTGCGTGTCAACGCGATCACGATGAAACACGCCGTAGCGGCAGGAGCTGACGTGTACGCGGTTGACATTCGGAAAGCCGAGGCAGCAGACAAAGGGGGGGATATACAGAAGCTGCTAGCCGACGTACCGAATGATCTGGCTGCAATACTGAAGCAGTACAGTGACATTTTCCCGGACGACCTACCAACGGGACTGCCACCTCAGCGACCGCACGACCACAGGATAGAACTAGAACCGGGGGCACAGCCAACAGTACAGCGACAGTTCCGACTGACCCAACCCGAACTGGACGAACTGAGGAAGCAGCTGGATTACCTGCTCGAGAAGGAGTTCATTCACCCTAGCTCGTCGCCCTTTGCAGCACCGATACTGTTCACGCCGAAGAAGGACGGGGGGTTTCGCATGTGCATAAACTACAGAGCACTGAATAGGGTTACCACCAAATCTCGTTACCCCATCCCGCGAGCCGACGAACTGATCGACCAACTGCGCACAGCTTGGGTTTTCTCAAAAATCGACCTTCGGGAAGGTTACCACCAGATTCGCGTCAACCCACCCGACTGCCCTAAGACAGCCTTACAGACACGCTACGGATCCTTTGAATACACCGTCATGCCCTTCGGACTGACCAACGCCCCCGCCACTTTTCAAATGACCATGAACGAAGCCTTCCGCCCGCTTTTAGATAACTGCGTCATCGTGTACCTTGACGACATACTGATTTACAGCCCCGACAGAGCACAGCACTTACAGGACATCGAAGCAGTTTTTAAGATTCTGAGTGAGAACCGCCTACTGACAAAAGCGTCTAAGTGTGAGTTTCTACAGGACCGACTAGAGTTTTTGGGACACATTATTTCAGCTGCAGGAGTGGAAATAGACACGAAGAAGATCGCGACGATTCAAGCATGGCACGCGCCGACCAACTTGACCGAGTTGCAGAGTTTTTTGGGGTTCGTCAACTACGTGCGCCGGTTCGTCCCCGACATGGCGAAGCTGACTGCCCCGTTGACTGACCTGCTGAGGAAGGGGGTTGAGTACACGTGGGGGGAGAAGAGCAAGCTGCCTTCTCGGCCCTCAAAAATATTTTGTGCTCACCACCCGTGCTTCACATCGCAGATCCGCACCGTCCGTTCGAGCTCGTCACCGACGCTAGCGACATCGCTGTTGGAGCAGTACTGTTGCAAGACTTCGGGAACGGCCTTCAGCCAATCGCGTACGAGTCCCGTAAGCCTCACCCGCCCGAACGCAACTACCCGATACACGACTGCGAAATGCTGGCGATCGTGCACGCGTTCAAGGTGTGGCGATGTTACCTCACGGGAGCAGACGTGACAGTACGGACAGACCACCGATCCCTACAGTACCTTCGCTCCCAACCGAATCTCAACCCACGACAGATTCGCTGGTTGGACTATCTGGAGTCCAACTTCCACTACACGGTCACGTATAAAAAAGGCGCATCCAACATCGCCGACGCACTCACACGCCCCACCGCCCTACTCCACGCCATCCTACTCGCCCAAACCAACCCACTATTAACAGGCCTATTTACCCACGGATACAGTACCGACCCATTTTTCAAGACCGGAAATTCACAGCAACTGGCATAGGCCAAAGGCGTCTATTACGTTAAGACAGGCACCAACCGCATCTAGGTACCCGCGTACTCACTACTGAGGGAACTGTTACTGTAGGAGGCACACGACGGGATTACCTCGGGACATTTCGGGGTAGAAAAAACGCGACAGCAACTGCAGCGGTATTACTACTGGCCGGAGCTGTTGACCGACGTACAGCACCACGTGGGTTCGTGTCCTACGTGTCAGGTGATGAAGAGCTCGCGAAAAAGAAAGGCGGGTCAGTTGCAACCGATTCCACCGCCCGAGCGCGCCTGGCAGCAGGTTACCATGGATTTTGTCACGAGGTTACCTTCGAACCCTGGGGGTAACGACGTGGTTATGGTCGTCGTTGACAGGTTGACGAAAATGGCACACTTCGCTGCGTGCAAGAAATCGATCTCAGGCGAAGAAACTGCTCACCTGTTCATCGCAGCCGTCGTTCGACTGCACGGGATACCAGCCGCGATAATCAGCGACCGCGACACGAAGTTCACCAGCAACTTATGGAAAAACCTCTGGGAGCAGTTCGGGACAAGGCTACAGTTCAGCTCGTCATACCACCCCGAGACCGACGGACAAACGGAGCAGACGAATCAAACGATGGAGCACTTGATTCGTGCCACGTGCGACGACCCGGCCACTTGGGAGCAGCAGCTGCCGCTGATCGAGTTCGCGTACAACAACGCCACGTCAGCGACGACGCAGCAGTCCCCCTGTCAGAACATTATATAGCTTATGCTGTTGTGTAGGCTATAGTGGGGTATCCCATAAGGGGTACAACCCAATTAGGGTTTCCTATTTGTACTCACTTCATTTCATAGTTCACCCATTTCTCGTTCTTCATTTTCACATGGTATCAGAGCAGGTCCCCTCCTAGGGACTGCTTCTAGGGCCCACCGAAGCGCGCCCCGAGGCGCGTTTTCCTTTTTTTTTTAGCGACCCTCCGTGTCGCCCCTTGCGGCCCCGCCGCCCTCCCTTCGCGGCCCCGCCACCCTACTAACGCGGCCCCGCCGCCCTTCCTTCGCGGCCCCGCCGCCCTGCTCGCGCGGCCCAGCCGCCCTCTGCTTCGCGGCCCCGCTGCCCTGCTCACGCGGCCCCGCCGCCCTCTGCTACGCGGCCCCGCCGCCCTGCTACAGCGGCCCCGCCGCCCTCACGTCGCGGCCCGCCCGCCCTCTGCTTCGCGGCCCCGCCGCCCTGCTCACGCGGCCCCGCCGCCCTGCTCACGCGGCCCCGCCGCTCTCTGCTAAGCGGCCCCGCCGCCCCACTACAGCGGCCCCGCCGCCCTCACGTCGCGGCCCGCCCGCCACCCTACCTGCTGCCCTGAGCCGCCTCATGCTACCGTACCTCTTTCCTGACCTTACTGCCTTTCCCACTGTCGCTGACCTCATTACGCACCTCCGCACTAGTGACACTCGCTACCGCGCCGCCCTTCCTGCTGAGTTCTGCGCCAAGAACCCCCCCCCATGTACATCACTCTCTATTACATAGTCACACGCCTCCCTGACTCCCTTCGCGTAGTCAGGGACCACTACCTCTCGGTCTGTCCCACCACTCTCACTGTCGACCTCCTCGAGAAGTCCCTCCTGGCGGCGGAGAAGAGCATCGTCGCTGTAGGAGCCTCTCGTGGTGACCCTCGCACCCCCATCTTTGAGGGGTGTTCTCCTTCCCCCCTGCTGCCCTCTGTTGCCTCTGCTGCTGCTGCCGACCTGCTTGGTCTTGAGTCGGTCTGCGCGGCGTCTGCCCCTAGCGGGAGACGCCGCCCTGGCAGGGGCAAGGGGGGCAAGGGCGCGGGTGGAGCTGGCGGGGGCGGTGGAGGAGGCGGTGGAGGCGGAGGAGGGAGTGGGGGTGGCGGTGGGAGTGGTGGCGGGGGCGGTGGTGGCGGTGGCAGCAGCGGAGGAGGAGGCGGTGGTGGCGGCAGCGGTGGGAGCGGAGGCAGCGGTGGTGGTGGAGGTGGAGGCAGCGGTGGCGGAGGGGGTGGAGCTGGTCGGGGTGGTGCCCCGCTGCGTAGCGGCCCTGGTGGTGGCCAGCGTCAGCAGCAGCAGCAGCAGCAGCGTTCGCGGGACATCCCCCCGCCCCAGCAGCTCCGTGAGTGGTACACGCAGCGTCAGCGGGGTGGGGGTTTTGGTCCGTGCACCTACGTCCTTCGTTCCGGTGACCGAGCGGGTGAGCAGTGTGGGGGTGCGCACCCCACTCAGCGCTGCTTTGGCCGCCTGACGGACGCTTGGCGTCAGCAGTTCCCCGAGGCCAGTGAGATTCCCCGTTGGGGAGAGCTGTCTAGGGCTGGCGTAGCTGTCTTTGATCTTGACTTTGATGCTATCCTTGCTGCCATGTATGCTGTGACTATTAGTGAGGAGGGTGACTGTTACCAGTGTTTCCCGCCCGACCCGGGCATTGGTACTGCTGCGCCAGGTACTTCTGCGGCTGCTGCTCTAGGTGCCAGTGCGTCTGCACTCTCAGGTACTGGTGAGGCTGCGCTCTCAGGTACTGCGTCGGCTTCGGCCTCCCTCACCTTCACACTTGACTCAGGGGCTTCTCGCTCCTTCTTTCGAGACCGCACCACACTCACGCCGCTTGGCCGGCCGGTTGCAGTCTCCCTGGCTGACCCCTCTGGGGGTCCTGTCCTCTCTCACTTCTCCACTGTCCTCCCGTGTCCGGCTGCCCCCTCGGGCACCTTGTCTGGTCTGTACCTCCCCTCGTTCTCGACGAACTTGGTGAGTGGTGCTGACCTGCAGGATGCGGGGGTTCACCAGTTTACTCCTGCGAGTCAGCGGGTGACCCACTGCTCGGATGCCCGCACAGGCCGACACCTGGCCACGTTCTCGCGTCGGCCAGGGTCGAGTCTCTACACACTGACCACTGCGTCTCCTCCTGTCCCTGCGTCTGGCCAGGTAGCTGCGTCGGGTCAGGTGTTTGCTGCTGCGTCCAGGTCTGGTCCTGAGTCTGCCCCCTGCTCGTGTCGCCGCCTGTCTCACGAGACTCTCCTGTGGCACCACCGTCTTGGCCACCCCTCCTTGCTTCGTCTTCGGGGCATGGCTTCCCGTGTCCTTGTCTCTGGTCTTCCCCGGTCTCTCCCTCCCCTTCCTTCGGGACCCGGACCTTCTTGTGTCCCCTGTGTCGAGGGGCGGCTCCGGGCTGCCCCTCACTCCTCCCAGTTTCCCCCGACAGAGGCTCCTCTGCAGACGCTTCACATGGACGTGTGGGGCCCCGCCCGCGTCCGTGGGCAGGGTCACGAGCGCTACTTCCTGCTGGTGGTTGACGACTACTCGCGTTACACCACAGTCTTCCCCTTGCGCAGCAAGGATGATGTCACTGAGGTGTTGATCGACTGGATCCGCGCAGCTCGTCTCCAGCTCAGGAGGAGCTTCGGCTCGGACTTTCCTGTTCTGCGTCTGCACTCTGACCGAGGTGGAGAGTTCTCCTCTGGCCTTCTGCGAGCCTACTGTCGTGCACGAGGCATCCGCCAGACCTTTACGCTTCCGGACTCTCCACAGCAAAATGGGATTGCTGAGCGCCGCATTGGCATGGTCATGGACGTCGCTCGTACGTCCATGATGCATGCGGCTGCCCCCCATTTTCTGTGGCCGTTTGCGGTTCGGTACGCGGCGCATCAGATCAACCTTCACCCCAGGGTCTCCCGGCCGGAGACCTCTCCAGCTCTGCTGTGGACGGGGAAGGTCGGCGATGCGTCTGCGTTCCGTGTCTGGGGATCTCGGGCGTTTGTCCGTGACTTGTCTGCGGACAAGCTGTCCCCTCGTGCTGCTCCCTGTGTCTTCCTCGGCTTCCCCCCTGACGCTCCAGGGTGGCAGTTCTACCACCCCTCCTCTCGTCGTGTTCTGTCCTCCCAGGACGTCACGTTCGACGAGTCAGTCCCCTTCTACCGCCTCTTCCCCTACCGCACTCCTTCCCTCCCCCCGCCACCGCACTTCCTTGTGCCAGGTCCCCCCCCGGTAGACCCCCTTCCCCCTCAGGGTCCTGCCCCTTCAGGTGTGTCCCAGGTAGACGCAGTCGAGCCGGTCGAGGTTGCTGGTGACTCTGGTCCTGCTGCGGGTGCTGAGCCTGGGGGTGCTGAGTCTGGGGGTGCTGAGCCTGGGGGTACTGCGACTGGGGGTGCTGAGCCTGGGGGTGCGGAGTCTGGGAGTGCTGAGCCTGGGGGTGCTGCGACTGGGGGTGCTGAGCCTGGGGGTGCGGAGTCTGGGGGTGCTGAGCCGTGGGGTGCTGCTACTGGGGGTGCTGAGCCAGGGGGTGCTGCGTCTGGAGGTGCTGAGCCTGGAGCTGCGGAGCCTGCGGCCACTGGACCTCCCCTTGTGGCGTCTGGCGGTGCGGGACCTGGCGGTTCTCCGGGTGCTTCGCCTCGGCGGGAGCCCCTCTCTCCACAGGAGCTGCGCGAGTGGTTTGCCCGGCGCTGGAGGCGTGCTGCTGGAGCTGGAGGTTCTTCGGCTACTGAGGGTGCTGGTGCCGCGGGTCCCGGAGGTGCTGGAGCTGGAGCTGCTGAGGGTGTTGGCGCTGAGGCTACTGCTGTCGGTCCTGGAGGCGGTCCTGCTGGGGGTGCTACTGGTGCTGCTGGAGGTCCTGGAGCTGGAGGTGCTGCTGGCGCTGGTGCTCCCGCTTGGGGTACTGGTGCTGTCCCTGCTGTGTCTGGAGTCGCCGCGCGGCCTAGACCGTACTTCGTTCCGCTCCTTCAGCAGGTTCTTGGTCTCCCGCCTTCTACTGGTCCTCCTCCTCCCTTAGAGTGTCCACAGCCTGTCCTGTCACAGTTCCAGTTACAGCCGGCCTCCCCACTGCCCGCTCCTTCTCCCTACACTGGTCCTACTGGAGGTCTTGCTGAGCGTCGTGAGCCTGCGTCTCGTCCTGCGTCGCCTGTCCGTGCTGCTCGCACTAGTGGTCGTGGTTCGCGTCAGCGTCCTCCTCCTGTCCCTGGCACGCACCGGATGTCTCTGCGTCCGTCCACTGCTCCTCTGCGTGCCCCTTTGCCTTCTCCTCCTGAGTCCTCTCTTCCTGCTCTTCCTGACCCGGAGTCGGACTCTCTTCGTGCTGCCAGTCCTGCTGTCACACGTCTCCTTGCTACTGTCGTCACTGACCCCTCTTTTGAGTCCACTGCTGCGTCTGCACTTGTTGCTGAGCTCGTCGACTTTGCTGCTCGCTGTCGTCTAGACTACGCTGCCGGTCTTGTTGCTGAGTCTGCGTCTGTCTGTCCTCCGTCCGTCGGGGGTGAGTGTGCTCTTGGCACGGACGTCCTTGAGGACAGGCAGGAGGAGTTCCGGTGTCTGGCTGCTGCTTCACCTCATCTCGCGTCCGTACTACTTGCCCCTGAGGGAGACCCGGATGCACTAGACATCCCGACTCCGCGCTCTTACGCGGAGGCCGTAGAGGGTCCCTACTCCTCTCAGTGGCAGGCAGCTATGGATGCAGAGATGGCGTCCTGGAAGTCCACAGGCACCTACGTTGACGCGGTTCCCCCTCCTGGGGCGAACATCGTCAGTGGCATGTGGATCTTCAGGGTGAAGCGGCCGCCGGGCTCTCCACCTGTCTTCAAGGCGCGGTACGTCGCTCGTGGCTTCAGTCAGCGGCAGGGAGTTGACTACTTTCAGACCTTCTCTCCCACCCCGAAGATGACCACTCTTCGGGTGCTGCTGCACATAGCCGCTCAGCGCGACTACGAGCTCCACTCTCTTGACTTCAGTACTGCTTTCTTGCAGGGTAGCCTGCACGAGGAGATCTGGCTGCGCCGTCCACCTGGCTTCACTGGGACTTTTCCTCCTGGCACCCAGTGGAGCCTCCGACGGCCAGTCTACGGTCTCCGCCAGGCACCGCGTGAGTGGCACGACACACTGAGGACTACGCTTGCGGCTCTTGGGTTTGCTCCCTCTACTGCTGACCCGTCGTTGTTTCTGCGCACCGACACTTCTTTGCCGCCGTTCTACGTCCTCGTGTACGTCGACGACTTGGTCTTTGCCACAGCTGACACTGCTGGACTAGCCTACGTGAAGTCCGAGCTGCAGAAGAGACACACGTGCACAGACCTGGGTGAACTGCGCAGCTACCTTGGCTTGCAGATCACTCGGGACAGAGCACGCCGCACCATTACCTTGACTCAGTCACACATGGTGCAGCAGGTCCTTCAGCGCTTCGGCTTCACGTACTCCTCGCCTCAGGCCACTCCTCTGTCTACTCGCCACTCGCTCTCAGCTCTGCCTTCGGATGAGTCCGTAGAGTCGAGTGGCCCGTACCCAGAGCTTGTTGGCTGCCTCATGTACCTGATGACCTGCACACGACCTGACCTTGCATACCCTCTTAGCATTCTTGCACGCTATGTTGCTCCTGGGAGACACCGACCAGAGCACATGGCTGCAGCTAAGAGGGTGTTGCGCTACTTGTGCAGTACGTCGGGCATGGGGCTAGTGCTTGGAGGGCGGAGTCCAGTGGTCCTCACTGGGCACGCGGACGCTTCTTGGGCAGACGACCAGGCTACACAGCGGTCGTCGCAGGGTTACACCTTCAGTCTTGGTTCCGGCTCTGTCTCGTGGCGGGCTACTCGCTCGTCCTCTGTTCTCAGCTCCAGTTGTGAGGCTGAGATCTACGCCGGGGCCATGGCTGCACAGGAGCTTCGCTGGCTCACCTACCTGCTGACTGACCTTGGAGAGCCGCCTCGTTCTCCTCCAGTGCTGTACGTAGACAACAAGGCCATGCTGGCCTTGTGTCGAGAGCAGCGCTTGGAGCACAGAACGAAGCACATTGCTCTCCGTTACTTTCTTGCTCGTGAGCTGCAGCAGCGTGGTCAGTTGCGACTTGCTTACGTGGCCTCTGAGGCCAACACTGCTGATGTGTTCACCAAGGCACTTGCGCCTTGTGACCATCAGCGCTTCTGCACCCAGCTGGGTCTTGTACCTGTCTTGCCTCACTTGCTCTCTTCTTGACCTTGCTTGTACTGTTACATATATATACCTGCTCTTGCTTGTCTAGCTCTATATATATATGTGTACTCCTGCATGTGAACTGGCCTTGTGGCCTTGTCGTTGTGCTCGGACTGTGTGGTGACTTTGTGATCCACCCTGAGCTTGCTCTGCTTTGCTTGACTGGTCTTGTGACCCCTTGTTCTCCCCCACTTTGCCTATGGGGGTGTGTCAGAACATTATATAGCTTATGCTGTTGTGTAGGCTATAGTGGGGTATCCCATAAGGGGTACAACCCAATTAGGGTTTCCTATTTGTACTCACTTCATTTCATAGTTCACCCATTTCTCGTTCTTCATTTTCACACCCCCTTCTACCTGAACTACGGGCAAAAGCCTACAGTGCCCATGACGCCGAGTCCGGACAACCCAACACCACGTGCACAGCAATTTGCCGAAATTCTGCAAGCTGCCCGCACCAGAGCCGCTGAAGCAATTAAAAAAGCCAACGCCATCGCAAAACGCAACACTGACCGCCACCGCCGCCCAGTCACGTACCAGTCGGGGGACTACGTACTGCTCGATACACAGAACTTAAGACTGCCCGTCGTACCGAAATTACGACCGCGCTACTGTGGACCCTTCCAAATCAGCCACATGATATTACCCCAGTGACAGCCCACCTACTGCTGCCGACGGACTGGTACATCAACCCTTCATTCCACGTCAGGCTACTTCGCCCATACATCCCAACCACAAGCCAACTGCCTCGTCAACGCCCGCCATCCATGACTCGCCCTGCATCAGAGCCGATCATCGAGCCCGAAAAAATCCTGAGCCACCGGATTCGACACCCCACGGGAATCAGGAGGATTGAATTCCTCGTCCGCTGGAAGGACCGCACGCCAACTGAGGATAGCTGGGTGCCCCTGGCCAACATCGAAAACCACCCTGCCCTGCAAGTGTACCTGAGGAGCCGGGGTTTCCGCGATTTACACGCACTCGCGTAGCGGAGGGGGCTTCTTGAGGAGGGGGGGGGGTAGTGTAAGGAATTTTCTTGATGTTCCTTAAGCCAGGGGTTTTTTTATCAGAGTAAATTACTCTGTTTCTCTGAAAATCAGAGTGGTTTTTAGGGGGTCACTCTGACGTGTCTTGGTATTTTTTTTGGAAGATAAGTTTTCTCTGATTTGTCAGGGTTCTGGTTTTAGCTACTCTGAGAGACAAGTGTATATTTGCGGCGAATGTATTTTTCTCTGTACAGTGTATAGGCATTTCGACCGAGCCCTCCTCCCAATTGGTGGAAGATGGTTAAGCAACTGCAGTTATCAGATTTTTGTCAGCACACTGTATAGTGACCGCGTAGCACAACGGTCATACTTTTGGTAGGAGTGCAGAAGGCCCCAATACTTGAGAGGACACTCAATGTTGGATAAATAAGATCCCTGACTGCCCAGAATATGTTTTTCAGAAGTTAAGTTTTCTCTGACAAATCAGAGTAACGCTCATAATGAACCCTGAATTTCAGAGTTCCCTAGAAAACAGCTCTGGAAATCCGAGTAGTGAAAATCCAAAAAAAAGCCCTGCCTTAAGCGCACCCTGCAACATCGCGTACAGCAGCAGCCGTTGTTCGCCCGTTACTGCTAACGGGACTTCGCCGACTTCGCGCGCACTGTTTTACCAAACCTCGCAATGCTGGCCCGGCCGTGTCGGCCTACGCTTCGGGACTAGCCCGAGCCTCGCTTCCAGCGTAGCACTAGCTAGCTCGCACGCACCGCGTTACCGTTTGCATGTTTCGCGTATAAATGTTCGCTCATGCCTTCGCTCACATTTTGTACTCGTTTGACACCTTAGTGCAATTCTCGCTACTTCGATTCATTGCACCCGTAACAATGTTCCTTTTCCAAGTACCGTACTTAGTTTGATTCCAATCATTTCAGTATACAAGCTGCCCCCCCGCGTAAGCGTTCCCATGCTCCCGTACGCGTGTTGGGCACATGGAAAGGATGGATCCAGATGTGTACTTCCACCAACTCGTCACAGGAACAAGGATGGAGATAGGTATGTTATTGGTGGGCTTTGCATGAATTGCAAGTGATACAAGGAACAGAACTATATCAAATGACTACCTGAATGTTCATATTAAAGAGCAGAAACAAATGTCAGTAAAAAAGACAAGCCAAACAAGTCAATATTCTACGTGTATTTTTGCCTCAGTATCCTATTTTGAAATCACTGCTGAAGGGAAATGACCCGCATCAGCTTGCCCTTGCCCTGCTGCCCAGACTGGTTGGCAAACCGCCCGCTGATCTGCCCGTGGAGCTCATTGCGCTGCCGGGCCAGCGCTGCTCGCCGAGCCTGGAGGGTCTCAAATACAGCCTGCCGGTCGGGGAAGACATGTGGGTAATCAGTTCAGAGATCAGGAGAATCATTTGAGCATGATTCAGAGCTAATCAGTTTGAACGAGAGGGTGAGTGGGAGAGTGGGTAGGCACAAAGTATCAATGTGTTGGATATACAAGACATAAGAACCTGCACCTTCCTCCTCAACAGTCCCCACACCCATTCACTCCACCTTCCCTCCCCTTTCCTCACCCCTCACCCGTCGGGCCTTCGTCACCTGCATGCATGCACTCCATGAACTCATGGCTCCAGCGGGACAAGTCAAGCATCTCCCGTCACCCTTGGCCTTGCATCTCACACACCCATTCGCTCACATCACCACTCTTCCTCCCCCCCCCCTCACCTGCATTCTCTCCGCAACTCGCGCTCCAGGGGGTCAAACACCTCTGCCACCTTGGTCTCGGCTCTCACACACCCATTCACTCACATCACCACCAACCAAACCTGTTCCCTCCTTGCTGCACTGCACCCCTCTCCTCACCTGCATCCGCTCCTTGAACTTGCACTCCAGGGGGTCAAACACCTCCGCCACCTTGGCCTCAGCCATCGCACACCCACTCATCCACTCTTTTCCCCCTTCTTCCGCACCCTTCGTGCCACTCTCACCTGCATCCGCTCCTTGAACTCGCGCTCCAGGGGGTCAAGCACCTCGGCCACCTTGGCCTCGGCTGAGAAGGCCTGCGGCAGCAGCTCCGCAAAGCGCCTCAGCGTGCCCGCCTCCTCCTGGCATTGGAAAGAGGAGTTGACGAGAGCAAGTGCAGAGAACAAGAGGGGAAGGGCAGGGGGGGCAAAAGGGTCACAAGTGGTGAGAAGCAACCTCGAAGAAACTCTATCATCGCTCATTCACCTAATGAACTCATTCATTCTCAGACTGACATTTCAGCAACTCGCCTCGGGTGAAGGGAAGACAGAGCGGGCAAGTAGAGAGCACCTGCAACCCCCCTTGAGACTCTCACCTTGACCTTGACTGCGAGCTGCTGCATCATTTCGGGTGTGGGCTCGCTCTCAAAGTCGGTCACTGCCAGCAGAATCTGCAACCGCCGCTATCCCGGGTTAAAGGACGACAGAGAGGGCGCACAGAGGACAGAGAGGGCAGGGAAGACGGTACAAACAGAAACAAGGTTAGACAAGACGGTCAGGCGTGTGTACGATGCAGCAGAAAGCTTATAGCGAGAGTACGATGTGCTGCAGCAGGGAAACCACAAGGCAGCAAGCAAAGCAGCAAGCGGCGGCAGCAGCAGCACCTTTTGGATGGAGGTGGCGGCGGCAGAGACAATCTCATGCGCGTCTCCCAGCACAGTCTGCAGCGCGTCCTTGGCTGCCGACGCTATCTGCTTCACATGCGATGCCTGTGCGTTCATGGATGGGGATGGAGAGGCAGATACAAGCAGACGTAAGGGGCACAAGGAGGGAGGGAGGAGGGAGGGCAGAAAGATGAAAAAACGGAGGAGGTAGACATGAGATGTTAGAACCCGCAGAAGACATCCAGCCACGAGCTGATGAAATCTCGAACGGCAGCTTTTGCATTCAGTTTTGTTCCCCTGCACGTGTGTGCACCAAGGCACAGCACTGCACAGCACAGCACAGAACTGCACAGCACAGCACTGCACTGCACTGCACAGCACAGCACAGCACTGCACAGCACAGCACAGCACAGCACAGCACAGCACAGCACAGCACAGCACAGCACAGCACAGCACAGCACTGCACAGCACAGCACAGCACAGCACAGCACAGCACAGCACAGCACAGCACAGCACAGCACAGCACGCACCTGGGCAGCATGGCAGCCGCGGTAGAACCCCATCTCCTCCTGCAGCCCCGACATCTCCGCCCGCCACAGCGCCTCCACCTTGCGGCACCTCCCCACCACCTCCGCCACCCGCGCCTGCACCTCCCCCTCCCCTCCTCCCCCCATCCCTCCCCCCTCTCCCACGATCCCAGCAAGGCCTGCTGTCAGCAGCTGTTCCACAGAAGGGAGGTCTGCCACACTCACTCCCTCCCTCCTCCTCCTCTCCCTCTCCCACTCCAGCCTCTGCTGCACCTCCATCATCTCTCCCTCTCCCCCTCCTCCTCCTCCTCCCTCCTCCGCCCTGGCTGCTGCTGCTGCCAGCATCAGGCTCTCCCCGGTCCCCACGCCGAATAGCTGCGCGCCAGCTGGCACGAGCGCCGCCAGCTCGGAGAGCGCGCGCGTCGTGTCGTACACGTCAGCGATGGCGACACGGATCTCCTGCAGCACTGCGCTGGACGTCTGCGGGCGGCAGAGAGCGGGAGGAGAAGCGGCAGAGGGTGAGAATTCAATGGGGAAGGGACAACGTAGGGAAGAGAGTTGAGGGACAAGGGAGAAGGGACAGGTGCAGCAGACAGGAGAGATGGGCAGCAGACAGAGAGGGTAGAGAGAGGGAGGAGGGGAAGCAGAGAGAAGAGTGCCAGGGAGAGTGTGGGGGAGGTCGAGTTCAGCAAGCAAAAGGGCGTAGAGTGGATACACTGCGCATGGTTGGTTGCAAAAATAAAACATTTCAGACAATCCTTCCTTGGTGTAGAATGGTTACACTGCGTAGAAATTTTGAAGGTATCCATTCATCGCACCTCGGCGGGCAAGCTGGGGAAGACGACATTATCGAGGAGCGACGAGAGCGCGAGCAGGCGCGGGTGCAGGTCCGCCAGCCGCCCCTCCAACTCGTGCACGCGCGCGTACTCCAGCAGCGGCGCGGACCCTGGGGGAGGAAGCGAGGGGAAAGCGTTGACAAATGGTGGAACTGGAAACATGAGGGGAGGAAGCGAGAGGGAGCCAGATGGAGGGGAGAGAGAAACGGGTAGGGGAAACGGGGTGGGTGTGTGGGGAGGGCGGCGCGCGCACCCTCGATGGAGCGGCAGAGGTTCGCCGCGATTCCCGCGACGGGGTCGCCGTCCTCATTGGTCGCCATGAAGCGATTCCCCGCGCACGGCAGCTCCGGCGCGCCCATCGCCTTCATGCTTGTCTTCTCCGCTCCGCCGGCTCCTCCCCCTGCTTCCGCGTCCTCCGCCTTGCCCGCGCCTTCCTCCGCGGGCAGTTCGCCGATCTTTCCGCCCGGCGCGGGCAGCAGCATCAGAACCTTTTCGCGCGCTTCTTTGCTCCACATCGCGAGCTCCTCGAGCTTTTCCTTTGCGATCGCCACCTGTCCCGACGCCGCCAGCAGGCTGCCAAGTGTCGGCGCGGGAGTGGCTGCCGCGGCCGACGCGGCGAACGGGCTCCCCGCGGGAGTGCTCCCCGCGCGCGGCGTGCCCATAGGTGTGGAGACAGCAGAAGATGTTACTATAGAGGGGTCTAGCACCAGCGGCCCGTCTTTCGTGCTCGCGCTGCGGCTTCCCGCAGAGGTCAAATCCATGCCGCCGTCTCCGTCATTCGCGGCGCCAGATGCGGCGGTCTTTTTTTCCGCAGTTTTATTGTTCGCGCCGTTCCGCTTCCCCGGGCCGACTCCCCACCCGCGCGCATTGAAGCTTCCGCCACCAGTCTTTCCCTTCCCAGCGCTGCCCGCCGCGCCCACCGTCGCACCACCGCGCCGTGCGCCCACCGTGGGCGACGCGCTCCCCTTTCCGGCGGAGGACGTTGCGCGCGGGGTCGTGGCACGTGGCGAGCCGCTAGCGAACGACGAGGTGCCGCGGCTGGTGGGAGTGCTGGGGCGGGCGGCGGAGGCGAGGGCGGCGGAGCCGCGTCCCCCGAACGAGTTCCGCCGCGTCAGCGGCTGCTGTGCCGCGCCGACCTTGCTCACCCCCTTCGCCACCGCCACCGCGGCTGCGCTTGCGCTCTCCTTCTCCTCCTGCGCCGCGGCGTGCTGCGCGTCGTCCAATAAGATAGCGGCAGCTGGCAGCAGTGTCTGGTCCAGAGTCCCCGCGTGCGAGTTCCCCATCTCCGTCCCGCCCGCGCCCTCCGCGGCTTCCGCTTCCGCCTGCTCGCCTTCCGCCTCGTCCTCCCCCGCGCGCACGTGCAGCGCGCCGACGGTGCGGTGAAGATGGTCCATTGCGCTCAGCAGCTCGTTGCGGATCGCCTTGGCGGTGAGCGACGCGGACTCGGAGGCTAGTAGCTGTGGAGGGGAGGGGGAGGGGGTACGCGGGGGTAAGGGGGAGGGGAAGCGCAGGGAAAAGGGGGGTGAACATTCTACGGCGCTCAGCAGCTCGTTGCGAATGGCCTTCGCCGTGAGCGACGCAGACTCGGAGGCAAGCAGCTGTTGGGGGGAAGGGGGAAGGCGGAAAAAAGGTGGAGGCGGATAAATTGGGCTAGGCGGAAATAGGATGGAGGGGGGGAACTTGTGTTCATGGCGCTCAGCAGGCTGGTTGCGGAGGGGAACGATGGGGACGGACGGGGAGACACGTGGCGTGGGTTGCGAGAACCAGCGACGTTGCCTCGACGGAAATGCAGCTGTTAAAATGACCGACATCACCTCTCAAAAAGGCAGAGCTCTAGAAGCGGCATTACCGATGCGTAAAGGCGGTATTAGCAATACACGCAATATATGGCTGACTTGAGCATGAGCTCACCTGGTGCTCTAGCTGCAGGTTTGACGACTTGAGCATTCGCACGCGATGGCGCGCCAAGTCGTCGCTGTCGTCCGCCTCCTGCGACACGTGCGACACGTGCGACGGGGATCACGGAAGGAAAAGGAGGGGACGGGATAAGTGACGGCGCGTCAAGTCGTGGCGGTAAGGAGGAAAGGGACGGAGAAGAGTTACGGGGAACCAAGCGTGGAGGACGTATAGGCGAGAGAATGGAGGGGAAACGAGATACGTGAACGCGCGGTGAGGTGGATGAAAGATAGCGAGAATATTGAAACGGACGACAGGAGGGACGAGACGGGGGCTCCACAGGTAGGCCTTCACCGCACTCCCTTCTCTCTCGAACACGAATAAACGCGTAGGTTGGCGCGTTTAACCAGGAGTATTATTGCATTCCCCTTCTTGTAAGGACTCTCCTGCATGCACTTGCACTCAGGACTCCCTCTATGCTCCCACTACGCCGCTTCTCTTTCTCAACCCCCGTTACCTTGCGCTTCTACTCTTCCCCACGTCCTCCCCTATGTCCCCACCCATACCCCCCTCCCCCCCCCCCCCCTCCCCCCGACCTCCTTTTCGCGCACCTCTGCGTGAACGGCTTCCAGCATCGCGATCCTCTCCCGCAGCCGTCGATTCTCCTCCTGCAGCGCCTTCGTCTGCACGAACGCGCCGTTGGATGGACAGACAAGGAGTCAGCGCGTAAAACGGGGACGATCGCACGACATGCCATGTCGGAATGGAATGAGCATCGCGTTGGCGACCAGAAGCATCGGAAGACAAGACTCGCTTTTCGAGTCGACTCGGGAATTGGCGAACGAACAGAGAGCTAGTACGAAACACACGAGCGGAAAGAGGGCAGTCGGCGGGTCACAGATGCAGCAACGAAGACAGATATCGGAGTCCGAAAAAGTACGGGAGAATGCGTGATAAGTACGGGAGAATGCGTGATAAGAGAATGCAGAGCGCAAGTACAAGAGAAATAAATGGAGTCAATGGACATTATGAAGACAAAATGCAATGCATGCTCACACGCAGCCCGCGTTACCTCTGAACCGTACGATCCCATGAAGGGCTGCAGCACGATGGGCATCGACGGCTGCTCGGATTGCTTGGAGAACTCATCATCGGACTGCCAGCAGAGGCCGAGGGAGGGAGAGCGGCACAGGCACGGGAGAACAGTCGGTGATTGAGATTGTGACGGGCAGAACGAGACAGAATGAGGTATGGCAGAAGGAGAATGCGTTGGCATCCACCGTCGACGTTTAAAGAGCTGCTTTGCACTGTCTCCGTCGCTTAGTATAGAGACGTCTCAAATCTGTTGCTATCTGCGTCATTTATCTCCGTAAAATGAGAAGTTTCCAAAATAAAACTTCTCTGTGGACCTAGCAGCACCATTCCTACTTTCGGCCCTCCTATATCTCAGTTTAGCTAGGTTGCGGTCTAGACTCGGCTGCGATTAAAGCCACCTGAAGGGGCGCCACGGAGGACTTGGACTTGGCCAGCGACCCGCCCTTTGCGCCCAGCGTCCTCCCGACGCGCGCCGCTGCGCGCCCGAGCGTCGATGCCACAGACGACCCCTTGCCCTTCTTCACGCCTCCGCCCGTGGATTGCGATCGGCGCGTCTTCCCCCCGGCGGATTTTTCGTCCTCGCCGGCTTTCGCGACGGTGAGCGGGTTACTCGGGTGCGTGGCGCCGAGGTGCGAGTACCGCCGGATGATGTTGCTGTAATCGGACGGCTTGAAATCCTCCGCCGCGTTGAGCATGGCGTTTGCGTGGATGGCGTCGTGAAATTCTTCCTCGTCGGCCGGCATAGGATGGCTTCCCGCCATATCTCCTGGCGTAGTACTACTTCTCGAGAAACGAAGCTGAGCTGTATACTTCGGCGTTTTCTTTCTGGTTTAGCTCTCTTAATAGGGAATGTGATATCAAGAAATGTTATGTATGGCCCTAATCGCAACCGCCAGAACCAGTGATCTAAGTCTTCAGATATCTAAGGCGGTTCTAGATTCTTGACTTTGCAGCGGGTTCAAGACTCGGAAGTCACGGATTGCAAGGATAGCTCAACCCTCGTTGATCTCGTGCAAAGGGGGATGATTGCAAAGCGAAGAACAACCTTCGGAAAGTCAATGGGCGAATGTGGCGCAAAGCCAACGGATCTTTGCCAAAGACGTAGTGGTTCTATGGGAAGGTTGTCCTCATTCGGTTCATACTGAATGGGAAGAGTGTTGACGGAAGCTCAATGAAATCCGTTACGTTCGGTTTCGAGAGTTATTAGTACGGTGCTACTATGCAAGACAGCTCTGAGTCTGTAGTTCTCCACATGCACGATCTCTCACTACAGGCAATCCTAAAATCCAGTGCACGTTTGCCCAGCCCTGGCGGCTTGTCAGTGGAAAATTCGGAATGCGCGCCGCGGCGTCCGTTGCTTCAGTTCGGACGTGTCGCTCGACCGAAGGTTGGCGCGCGGCGGGACTGGTTTTGTCAGCCGAACCGCACGATGTCCTAACAATCAGGCCAGCCGCAATGTACGGGACTTTTCAAGGGTGCTTTTGGTGTTAGAGCAGCATTCCCATTTGGGTTGGATTGGTCAAACCACGGGCACCATGAAATCCTCATTACAAGCATACGCGTTACCGGAACCGTTCACAGTTTTGAGGCAGCATACACTAGACGAGAGATGCCATACATAATGTAATGCCAGTATAGATGCTACATCATGTTACACCGCATTCTGAAAGCCACGGGTCATCAAAATTGACGTACTTAGTCCAGAGGCTACGATAGTTCGGCAATGCAATCTTCAGCCATGGCTTCTGGTTACCATTCCAGTGTATAACTGCAGCCTTGGAAATAGCTGTCATGTCCAAGTGGGGATTGTAGCCAAGTCCCAGGACATGCCATGATGGATCAATGGCATGTGTGAGCCCATTGAGGGCCAGCAAGCCAGGTGGTAGCGTTCCTAGCTTCCATAATGAATGGTCAACGTTCTGCAAGCAAATGGCAAGCGGACCAAACCATAAGAAAGAAAGAAAGAAAGAAAGAAAGAAAATGGAAAAAGACGGAGAGACACTTGAGGGTATCCAGCAGACAAAAGGCACAAGTTCATGCTGTGGGGTTATATGCCATATGCCTTAACAGCTACCACCACATAGCTTTATGTGCCCTTTCTGTCACCTCCCCCTCACCTGCTCCTGCCACAGCTACCTTTGCTGGAAGAGCAGGATGAGGCAAAACCAATGACGCAACATGGGGAACAGTAACAAGACAAATTTCGACAGCTTCCCCAAGAGAACGTACTCTCACCTGCTCCTGCCAGTAGTGGTACGTGGCAGTCAAATTGGCCTGCCGCCATCCGCCCAGATCGAACAGGTTCATGCCATACGCCCATGCACACCCCTCAGTCATGCCATACGCCCATGCACACCCCTCAGTCATGCCATACGCCCATGCACACCCCTCAGTCATGCCATACGCCCATGCACACCCCTCAGTCATGCCATACGCCCATGCACACCCCTCAGTCATGCCATACGCCCATGCACACCCCTCATTCATGCCATACGCCCATGCACACCCCTCAGTCATGCCATACGCCCATGCACACCCCTCAGTCATGCCATACGCCCATGCTCACCCCTCAGTCATGCCATACTCATTACAGGCTACCTCAGCTTGAGGAACGAGACAAGTAAAAACGATGATGCAATGTGAACAACACACACAGAGCAGTGTTCGCCAGCCTACACATCCCCTCAGAGTGCGTTCTCTCACCTGCTCCTGCCAGTAGTGGTACGTGGCAGTCACATTGGCCTGCCGCCACCCGTCCAGGTCGAACACATTCATGCCATACGCCCACGCACACCCCTCAGGGTCAAAGCGCCCTCTCAGCCGCGTGTCTGAGAAGTTGAGGTAGCGGTGGAAGCGGTGAAAGGACCCCTTGCACGTCTCCACTGCTCCATTGACGGCACTGACGAGGGCGGTAAAGGGGACAACAAGACATTGATAAGGTCAGACAGTGGAGACGCGTGTCTGAGAAGTTGAGGTAGCGGTGGAAGCTGTGAAAGGACCCCTTGCACGTCTCCACTGCTCCATTGACGGCACTGATGGGAAGGGGAGGACGGGAGTTAGCAGGAGCCGAGAGTAGTGGTAAGGTCTGAAGCTTGAGCTGAGTGGCAGTGAAGCTGAGGTACCGGTGGAAGCAGTGGAATGATCCCTTGCACGTCTCCACTGCTCCGTTCACGGCGCTGATGGGAGGACGCACGGGGGGGGGGGGGGGGGGGGGAGAGAAATTCGCACAAGCCAAGAGCATTTGTAAGGATCAGACACTACACTAGAGTGTTGAGGCAGAGAGCCGTGTGAAGTTGAGGCAGCGGTGAAAGAGTTCCTTCCATGTCTCCACTGCATTGTGGGCAGCACTGATAGGAGGGGGGTAGGCAAGTTCGGACCAGACAGCGGTTACTGGCACCAAGGCGGATAGGGTTAGATACTTCATGACAGCAACCCTTAAAAATGAGCTTGCACATGCAAGAGACACACCCATCAACATGAGTACGTTCATGCTGAGAGAGACGAGGGCGGAGAGGTCTCGTTGCACAATGATGTCGTCGTCGAGGAAGAGGATGCGGTGCAGTGCGGTAAAGAGGAGCGAGAGAAGAGGGCAGAAACAGTGCAGTGCACGCAAGGCCGGAACCCACCCATTCATATTGAGGGAGAAGAGAGCAGAGAGGTCCTGCTGAACAATGACATCGTCGTCCAGGAAGAGGATGCGGTGCAGCGCGGTGAAGAGGAGAAGAGGAGAGAAGGGAGTGCCGCTGCGAGCACCAGAAGACAGTATCACGAGTGCCAACTGGAGAAACATATGGACAGCACCCACCCGTTCATATTGAGGGAGAAGAGAGCAGAGAGATCCTGCTGAACAATGACATCATCGTCCAGGAAGAGGATGCGGTGCAGCGCGGTGAAGAGGAGCGGCAGGTAGTGCAGAAGGAGTGCAGGCAAGGGCTAGACGCACGCACCCGTTCATGTGGAGGGAATAAAGAGCAGAGAGGTCGCGCTGCACGATGACGTCGTCGTCGAGGAAGAGGATGCGGTGCAGCGCGGGGAAGAGGAGCGGCAGGTAGAAGCGCAGGTGGTTCAGCAGCGACATGTACTTGGGGTTGCGGAACTTGATCGGGTCGCTGCTGCCCTCGCCCTGTTGGAGTTGGGAGGGTGTGTGTGGGAAAGACGGGCTTTGCTTGAGTGGGTGGGTGCGTATGGGTGGTTAGGGGCGCAGGTGGTTGAGCAGTGACATGTACTTGGGGTTGCGGAACTTGATGAGGTCGCTGGCCTCGCCCTGTGTGTGCGTGGGGGGGTTGTGTGGGGAAGAGGGGACATGAGAGAAGGGGAGGCAAGCGCAGGTGGTTCAATAGGGAGGTGAGTGTGTGTGTGTGAGGGAGAGGGGTTGGGCTGTGAGTGTGTGTGAAAATGTGCACACATATGCGTGGGGGAGATTGAGCTACAGTTATTTGGGTGATAGAGCCTTCTTCAACATGGACCATTGATAGGCCTATGGTCCATGATGAAGAAGGGTGATGGTGGCAGCGGTGCTTACCATCTTAAAACCCCCATCACCCCCTGTGACCACCCCGCACCCCCCTTCAACTACTTGACTCACAACAGGGGCTGCATAGAAAAAGAAGCTCATCCTCACCACTCATAACCACAGCCCACTCCCATCCCCTCCCCACTCCCCACTCCGTCTCTCCTCTTCCGACTTCACCCAGGAGACTCACGGCAGCAGCAGCGGAGAATTAGAAGCTCTTGGCACTGGCATCCTGCATCTGCCGTAGCACCCTCAAATCTCTCGCACCTAACACACCCCCCCTCCTCCTATCCCCAAGCCCTCCCCCTTGACTGCCCTCTTCCCCTGCACTCACAGCAGCAGCAGCGGAGAAATAGAAGCTCTTGGCGTTGATATCCTGCATCTGCCACAGCACCTCCAGCGCCCACATCCCCTCCCACGCCCACAACACAGCTCACTTCTCTCCACCTTACCCTCCCCCTCCTCCCCACTTCCCCCCCTCCCACCCAGCTCTCCCCTTGCACTCACAGCAGCAGCAGCGGAGAAGTAGAAGCTCTTGGCAGCAGCGTCCTGCATCTGTCGCAGCACGGGCGCAAAGGACGCGTTCAGCCACCCGCTCTCGCCCTCCACCCGCCGCACCTCTAGTGATGCCAAGCCGGGTGGGTGGCGGGAGAACCACACCTGGAAGGGGGGTGGGAAGGAAAGGGTGTTGTTACATTATAATTTCAAGAACACCGGGCAAGCCCTCCTGATGGAGAAGGGCGTCGAGACACTCACACCAACCAACAGCACATCCTCAACTCGAGCGCGCACACCCCCCTGAAAGGAAGGGTCACCAGGAAGGCAGGAAAGAAGGTGGCGTCTCGTTGGTGACGGCGTGACCAGGCGAGAGGGGTGACGTATCAAAACAAGTCAACCTAAACTAAGCACCACCCATGAGCGAGCGCACACCCTGATGATGTTCTCTTCTTACCACGAAGGCAGGGAATGAGGCGGCGTCGGTGACGACGTGGAAGCACAGGCGGAAGGGGATGTAAGAAGAGAGAACAGTGGAGTTGAGAGCAGCAGACACGCCCAGGCCAGCATGCTGGAGCTAAACCAGCAACAGAGCACGCCACTCGCACTAACACACCGAACAACCCATAAGCCAATATCCCCGGTGTAGCAGAAGCAGTCTCACCACGTAGGAAGGAAATGAGGTGGTGGCGCTGGTGACGATGTGGAAGATCAGCCGTGAGGGGTCGTGGGAGGAGAGGAGAGCACAGTGGAGTTAAGGAGCCAAGACAGCGGGAGTTGAATCAGCACCAGAGCATGTCACTCGCGTTGACGCACCACACCACCCACAAACGCATATCCCCAGCGTAGCAGAGGCAGACTCACCACGAAGGCAGGGAAGGTGGTGGCGTCGGTGACGATGTGGAAGACGAGCCGTGAGGGGTTGTGGGAGGAGAGCACAGTGGAGTTGAGCGCAGCAGACACGGCCAGCACGTTGTCACTGAAGATGCACAAATGCTGCAACGAGGCATCCACCAGGCGAGAGTTGTTGGGCGTGCCCGGGGGCTGGGAGAAGAAAGGGGAGAGAGGGCGGTGGGGTGTTGATTTGGTATCCTGACTGAGGGCAGCGGACACGGCCAGCACGTTGTCACTGAAAATGCACGCGTGCTGCAACGAGGCGTCCACCAGACGGGAGCTGTTGGGCGTGCCTGGGGGCTGGGAGAAGGGAGCGAGGGCTGGTTGAGGATTTGATAACCTGAGGGCAGCAGACACGGCCAGCACGTTGTCACTGAAGACACACACGTGCTGCAGCGAGGTGTCCACCAGGCGGGCGCTGCTAGGTGCGGCACGGCTAGGTGTGGCACTGCTAGGTGCGGTACTGCTAGGTGCGGTACTGCTAGGTGTGGCACTGCTAGATGCGGTACTGCTAGGTGTGGCACTGCTAGGTGCGGTACTGCTAGGTGCGGTACTGCTAGGTATGGCACTGCTAGGTGCGGTACTGCTAGGTGCGGTACTGCTAGGTGCGGTACTGCTAGTTGTAGCGCCGCTAGGTGCAGCAGTCCCAGATACAGCACCTATTAAGAGCAAAAAAAGAAATAATGGTTTGTTCAGCTCCAAGGTGCAGGGCGGTAAGTGCAACCCTCCGTGTAACCCACCAGGCCGTGGTGTATTTGAAAGGGGTGAGTGTCCGCCTCCATCCCTCCATGTGCAGTGGAGGCGTGCTGCAGAGCCCACTCCCTGGCCAGCCGCATGTACAGGCACGTCATGGGCTTGGGCATCGACTCTGATACCACCTGGAGGGGGGACGGAGGGGTGCAGTGCGGTTAAGAGCAGTGAGTTTACACATGGTGCCTGTAAGATAGGCAGAAAACTAGGCAGGTCACAGGAGCAGAGCCGTGGACACTACTCAAGAATCGATCCCAACCAGGAGGTAACCAGAGCGCACCTGAGAGGCGAGAGTGGCCTGAGCGGATGCCTTAGAGGCCTTCTCTTCTGCCTTTGCCACTTTCTCCTTCAGCGCTGCCATTGCCGCCGCTCTGAACAGTGTGACAGCGCGTGGAGGACATAAGGATGTTGAGTGTTGAGACGTCTTGAAATAGGAAAGTACACTCTTGCACTTTAAGACATTGCTAAAAAGGCAATTTCAATTTTAAGTTAAAAAACAGGGAATCTCATTCACTACCCCACTCACATGCCATACCACTGCACACACATGCCACACTACCGCCCCATTCACATGCCACACTCATGTCATACCGCCCCATTCACATGCCACACTCAAAACTCATACCGCCCCACTCACATCCCACACGTGTCACACTCACATGTCACACTCACATGTCACACTCACATATCATACTCACACGTCACACTCACATGTTACACTCACATGTCACACTCACATGTCACACTCACATGTCACACTCACATGTCACACTCACACGTCACACTCACATGTCACACTCACATGTCACACTCACATGTCACACTCACATGTCACACTCACATGTCACACTCACATGTCACACTCACATGTCACACTCACACGTCACACTCACACGTCACACTCACATGTCACACTCACATATCACACCCACAGCCACCGCCCCACTCACATGTCATAGTGCATCTCCTTGGCCTGAAGAATGAGAGCGCTCATGTTTGCTATGTGCGCCCGCGCCTCCTGCTTGTACACTGCTTGGCTGGTGGCAAGAGCCGGAGGACGGTAAGAGAGGGAGATGCGTATCATGAGTCAGCTCTATGCTCCATTGAGAGCATAGGGCTCACTGAAGCACTATGCCTTGTGGCATGCGCTTGCATCTTTTGAACCGCTCGACTGGGATAGCGGGAAGAGGATGGAGGTCGAGGAGGATGAGGTGGTGGGCACGTAGAGAGGAGCAGGGTAGGGTTGGGACTGAGGCAGGAATAACGATAGTAGGGACGAGAGCAGTGATAAAGACGAGTGAGCCAAGATTGCAGCACCTGGGGATAGCGATGGAGCGAGCAAGGAATGCCTCTGCGGCTCGCACGCCTCTACTCCCTCTCCCCCGCATCTTGCGCGACTTTTGAGACGTCTCAAAAGCCAACCAACAACGCACCTGGGGATAGCAATGGAGCGAGCAAGGAACGCCTCTGCGGCGCGCACGCCCCTCTCCATCTCATCGCCGAACTCCCTCTCCCCCGCATCCCGCGCGCGTGTCAGATACGCCTTCCCCAGGCTGATCTGGTCGCTGAGCTGGCGCACCGCGGAGTCGGGATCCAGCAGCTGCTGCCACGTCGGATCGGCGCGGAGAGTGGCGAGGGCCACGCGGATGGAGGGCTGGCAGAAGGGAAAGGGGAAGGGGGAAAGGTGGACGGGTAGAGGGTGTGGAGGGAAGGGGAAAGGGGAAGCGGAAGCGCAGGAATGGGGCGTTGGGAGCAGCAGAGGAAGACGGATTGGATGCAGGATTGCGGGTGTTGAACGATTGAATCGGACGGACAGGAGGGAGACGGATCGTAGCAACGGTACCTGTGAGCCGTTGTTTGCGACGCTGCTAGCTTTCTGCGCGGATTGAGGGGCCACGGGCGAAGGAGTAGCCTGCGATTCGATCCGGCGGGACGGAGAAGGGAGACGTAAACGAATTCTGTCAACTCTGTCAAGAGGGGTTACGCTTGAGTGAATTGACTCCTTCGCACGCTAGAGTCTCCTAGGTAAAACGTACTAGTATCTCAAGAAGCGTTTGTGCCAAATACGTGGTGCTATTCCTCGTCCATTCCAACTCGGCTTAATCCGAATTCGCTCTACAAGCAATGACGATCGCTCATTGGATTATCTTAGAAAACTCCCTGACAACGATTCTGTCGTATAATATCGCCCATTACCTGCTTGCCACGTGGCAGGAGCGAATCTACTGACGGCAGGTGGAGCGAGACGAAGAGCAGCATAACGACGAGCACGCACGCGACCACCAGCAGAACCATGCATCGCTGCCGCCGATGGCGGAGCAACGCGCGGCGCGAATGGCGGGGAGGCGAGTGCGGAAGCGCGAAGCCACCTGTGGTCTTCGGTAGATGCATGACCGTCATGATCGACAGAACTGTTAAGACCTTAGTTACATGCCTTTTGAGACGTCTCAAAGGTCACCTGCGGCTTTCCGTAGGTGCATGGCCGTGAATGCGGACAAAAACTGCTAGTGCCTAAATTAGGGCTCTCAAAACATGCCGGCGTTGCTGGATCAGAACCGTATTGGACCTGATGCCACCATTTCATTCAATGGTTCAGATCAGATTATACAGTTCACTTGTTTCTCCTAAAACAACGTCCCACTGTTTCGCGCAGGCAACATTCCTTGACTCTGTATGGACGCGGCGTAGTCACATCAGCTCGGGACGCATGACGATCCGCGGCGATTCTAACGATTAGTGGTGCTTAGAGAACAGGAATGGATCGACAGACAGGAATCAAGGATGATCAGCGACTGGTCGTGGAAAAGTCGTGCCTGTCTGCTGCTGTTGACGTACAAGGGATTGAGGGAATACCATGGGGTCTAGAAACCTTCTTCTTCGGTTCAGAAGTATTAAAGAGTGGTGAAGATTCGAAAGAGGTTGCTCACACGAAGTTGAGAAATGCTGCAGCGAATGGGGGTTGAGCGAACAGTGTTCGTCGCCTTGGGATTTCCTGTCTGCATTTGCGCGGGAATCGTTACTGTGACGCGGCCCTACACATAACACTATCTCTTCAGTCAAATTGTACCATTTATCAGGCGAGGCGAGTCGGACTGTATTTCTCCAGAGTGCACTGCCATATTAGCAGATTTCACTTCGTAAGGAGAAACTTATTTCAGCACTAACGCGTACAATATCCTCCTACACAAGGTTGTGGCTTCGTCAAATTCAATCCAGTATCAACCTCCCTCCATTCCATTCTTCCTTCACCTTGCTGAAACCGACAATATCTTCGTCGCGTTCATCGTTCTGACATTCGCGCGGTCGCCATGGCGAGCGACATTTCATCGCCAGCATTTTCGCCGGACCCCGAAGTGAGGCTCTTCAAGCTGCAGCGAGGAGGCCTCACGGCGACCATCACCAACCTTGGCGCCACTGTCACGAGCCTTACCGTCCCCGATGCACGCGGTAAGCCTCTATGTGTTATTTTCAGGCGCCTCAAAATCTGTCACGAGCCTTACCGTTTCACATGCACGCGGCTCGCCATCCCTCTACGCCCCTTCCTCCCCCGCCTTACCTTTTGTTACAATTTTTTTTCAGGCATCTAACCTCCAATCCTTTACTACAATTCGCTTCCTTTCATCGGGAATCTCCCTCTGATCCCTGGTGGTTACTGCTGAAGCTATCGTCGACCACACTTCACTCTCTCTTGCCGTGTAGCGTCTTTCCTCTGCCTTTCCCTTTCCTCCACCGTTGACATTCCCTCATTCCTATTGGCGTGTACGTCTCTCATTCTCTATCCCACCCTCCATCAGGTCAGCTGCGTGACATAGTTCTTGGTTTTGACACCGCTCAGCCATACCAGGTACGAGTATTTTCCCCACTGTACATTCAACGGTAGCAGGACCGTACAATACAGGTGTCATATCAGTGGCGGATATGAAAAAGGTAGGGCATGCACACGTCTATTGAAGCTTTAGCTAGTGGTACGTTATGTTCTTGGTTTCCTAGTGTGTTGTGTTCGCCAGTGTCCGTTTTGCGTATCGCCCTGTCTTCAAACAAAACAAACAAAAAGAAAATGGGAAGAATCCTTCAACCAGCAATTTCTTTAATAGGTTAATTCATCTTCTTTTTCTCCTTTGCTACATTGACATGCTACGGTACGCCGTGGTGCAGGATGGCACATCCCCGTACTTCGGCTGTGTGGTGGGCCGAGTGGCCAATCGCATTGCAGGAGCTCAATTCAATCTGGACGGTCAGGTCCACCATCTGACGGCCAACGATAACCCTCGCCCCAACACTCTGCATGGTGGGGTGAGAGCGAAGAACGTCGTGTGTGTGAGCATGCATGTACACACTAGAGCTTGGGATGGATTTGTACTCATGATTTGCTATTTGCGGTCTGACAATGGTGAAAGACAAAAGAAACAAACACTTGGGTCTCACAGTGAATTCGTTGCGGTGTGCTTTGTGTTTCCAGCAACCTCAAGTAATGTTTCTGCTGACAGGTGGCAAGGTGGGATTCGACAAGCGAATTTGGCATGTGGTGGGCAAGGATGAATGCGACGAAATAGGATCCGCTGAATCATCGGCAGCATCAGCATCCGCATCAGCAGAGGAGGGAGGAGCACCAGGCAGCAGCACGGAGTTGAATCTGGCACTGACGAGTGGGGACGGGGAGGAGGGGTTTCCAGGGAGGGTGGAGGTGCGGGTGACGTACAGGCTGGTGGGCGATGGGGAGATGGTGGTGGTCATGGCGGCACATGCTGTTGACAGGGACACGCCCGTCAGCATGGCACATCACATGTGCGTGTGTGTGAGTGCATGGAAGGAACTGTTTTGCACTGGAAGGGTGGGTTGGATACTGGAGGGCGATGGGGAGATGGTTGTGGGGATGGTGGCCCATGCTGTCGACATGACATGACAGGGATACGCCTGTCAGCATGGCACATCACATGTGCGTGTGTGGGTGCATGTATGGCATTGATTGATAGTCACATGGTAGGGTGGCATGGTGATGGCCGTGGTGGCACATACTGTTGACAAGCGCACGCCTCGTATGGCGCATCACATGTGCGTGTATGGTTGCATCAATTCTGCCTGTACCGTGTTAGGCACAATTAATGCAACCATGTGTATGATTGGACCACATCACACGTGATGCGCCAAATGCTAGGGGTGAGCTGCAGTTTAGACAGTCAATGGATGGTTGTCACGGCGGCGTGTGCTGGCGATAAAGCTATCTTGTTGTATGGCACATCACGTACTAATCCGTTTCCATTGTTCTTGCTTCCATAGCTTGTCAACTTTAACCTCTCCGCCTCTCCATTCTCCATCCACATCGTCCTCCCCACCCATGACCCCTCCCATTCCGCCATCTCCCCATCCTCCCTCCCACACCCCCTTCCCTGCTCACACTTCTCTCCTTATGCTTCTAGGTACTGGAACCTGGGCGGCCATGCCAGCGGAACAGTGCACGACCACATTGTGCGAGTCAACGCCTCCCACTACACGCCAATCAATGCCAACCACATCCCCACGGGTGAAATCCTGCCGGTACGCCTTCTCTGGTACCATCACTCGTTGCTAGGTCAGGGTGTCACCCATTCATAATCCTCTGAAGAATGACTTTTGAGTCGACTCAAAAGTCACCTAGGTCCAGGGTGTCACCCATTCATAATCCTCTGAAGAATTCTCTGGGGGTGTTACTCTACACGCCACCAGTTTGTCTAGAAGATTTTTTTGGAAAATATTGAAGCACCTCTCAGATTTTGACATTTTTGGGAGCCTCTAAGAAGCGCTTTACCTCCCCACCTTCTGATGCATCTGCCGCTGCTTTTCTTCCCAACGCAATCGCTCCAACCACCATCACAGGTAGTGGACACCCCGTTTGACTTCCTCTCAAGGGAGTTCCCCATTGGCGCACGCATGGCTGACGTGGCAGGCGGGTACGATCACAACTACGTGCTACACAGCACACACACGTGGAGTGGAGAAGATGTGGCGGCTGGGGGGCCAGGAAGTGCAGGAACTCAAGGAACGGACGGAGTGGAAGCAGCATTGGGGGATGGGGCGACGAAAGAGGGTTGCGAAGTGGGGAGAGGAGCAGCAGATGAAGCCACAGGGGCGGTGGTCGCAGGGGAGAAATTGTTTTTGGCTGCCCGAGTGCGGCACCCGGAAACAGGCATCGTCATGACTCTGTCCACTAATGCCCCTGCCATGCAGTTCTACACAGGCAACTTCCTGGATGGTTCGTTCAAAGGTGGGGCGAACACTTTCCGCAGTGGATTATCACCCTGACTCCCTGATAGCATGCGCGTGTGACTATCAGAGCATCGTATGGCCTTCATGATTGTCTATCCAGGCGTTTCCTTTCTGACATAACATTGCATTGCATTGCATGGCTTGTCTTGCACTGGTGACAGGGAAGGGAGGCACAGCTTATCAGCAGCACGCAGGCTTCTGTCTTGAAACACAGGTTGGCTCTTTTCAAATGCTGTTTTTCTTTAAATAAAGCGTTCATCTCATCTCTATTCGCTTCCCGGAATCTTTTCCCTCGTCCTACGAGCATGACAATGCTGTATTTCAATCATCTTCTGCTTCCTGCACACACCCTTACCATTCTAAACGTCTCTCTACCACTCCTTACCATTGTGTCTCCTTCTTGCATTTCTTTCCAGGGCTTCCCGAATGCGGTACGTACGTTCATTGTTTCTGGACACGTCAGCAGTAACAGCCACTGCTGCCGCCACTGAATATGGACACGTTTGGTCTTCACGCGTCTCCTCTCCACGTCAGCCTTTGTTGTACAATTGTGTTTCACTGCACCCTCCCCTTCCTGGTCTCTTTGTTCCTGCATGGCCACTCAAATTGTAGACACACCCACACCCACTTCTAGATTGCAGTTACGAATGCCTGCATGCGCCACGTTATTTGTGGCGACTCAAAAGATGAACCATGTTCACTGCCCCTGTTGCAGGTCAATGAGCCCAAGTTCCCTTCCGTCATCCTAAGGAAAGGCCAGCGCACTGTTCACGTGATGCGAATACAGTGAGTCATCATCCCCTTTCCCACTCTCTATTTGGACATGCTTCTGCTGAACCTGCAACGCGCTGCTGTCGGCTTTGTTCTTCTGTGAGTCCACACGTTGTAGTTATTTCCTCCAAGGAATGCACACAGCTGTTTGGTGCAATGCAGCAGAGGCAGGTCGCGCATGCAGTGAGCGCAGGCTCGGCTGAGAGTGAGCACGAGGTTTGGCTTGAGAGTGATTGTGGTGAACCAGCCAACCAAAAACACGCGCAAGCACGTATGCGCACGCGAGTGCACGCACGCACGCACGCACGCACGCACACACACACACACACACACACACACACCCACACACACACACACACGCACACGCACATGCACACGCACACACACCATTGATCTGAACAACAGGGTTTGCATGAAGCAGATTCCAACGATCTCAAATTCGGTAGCATTGATAATAGCAGCCCGCAGGTCCATTTGGTCCATCGGTGACTTTTGAATCACCTCGTTACAATGGCACACGACACATAGCTGCAGCTCCACTTAGTCCATCAGTTCATTCTTCTGCTTATCATGTTCCTCTGATCTGCCAGGCACAGTTTGAAGCCTTAGTGAGTTGTGTGCTGCAATACCTGTCTAATCTCCACGCCTTTTACTCCTTACGGATGCGTATGCTGCAGGTTCAGTCATGAATAGTCAGCAATCGTGCATGCTGCAAGCACGACTCTATCCAGCACGAGTAGGACTGGAATTCGAATACTCGGGCACTGATGTTTGCATGTTTGGGTTAGATGATAGCACGGTAATCCAAATTTAACGATCTATGTATAGTATGCCACCCCCATCCCTAACATGGGTGAGACGACGTCCATTTGTCTGACATAATGTCTTCACATCACACTCCTCCGACACTGTTCTGGTAATGTTCAATCAATTTCATTACTTACTACGGTACTTCATTAGACAACTCCCAAGTGTATTTGCAAAATCAAGCTCGTATCACTGTGTAAGGAAGGAGGTTCTACGGTAGATGAATGTATCACACCAGCACCATCCGGCCGTAGCGAGCAACCGCGTCTGCAAGGATCCGTTTCTCCTCCACTCGGTACTCCACTGCTGCCTGCATGCGCCGCCGCGTTTTCCCCTCCTTCTCATGCCCACTCCCCTCACTACCTGCACTTCCTCTCCCCTCTCTCTGCTCATCATTCACCACGGCTCCCTTGAGCTGCTCCAGCTGCGCCTCATCGGCTTGCAGGGTGGTCGGGTAGTCGTTCAAAAGCTCCCTACAGCGATCCACCAGCTGCTTGGCTGTTGGGGCATTCAGAAGAATGGAGGGACAGACTAATTCTTGAGGCGCTGCAGTACTCGATTCCAGGAGCGCCTTGAAGGAGAAGAGGCATGGTGTGGGATGGTGTGGGAAGGTGCGGCATGGTGCGGCATGGTGTGGCACGGTGCGGCATGGTGTGGCATGATGTGGCATGGTGTGTGGCATGATGTGGCATGGTGTGGCATGGTATGAAAAGTGCAAGAAACGTAAAAACATGATAATATAGGGAGTAGTGCGTATGAAAACGGAAAACAGCACAAGGTAACAGGACACACATTTGCTATCGAACGTGTAGTGGCGAGTCTCGACTCAATTCACCTGCCACGGTAACACATGAGTTACGGAACATGCAAGGCAACACACCTGCGATGGAGCGTGTACGCGGGGAGACGTTGGCAGCAGCGAGAGAGCGAGAGGCGGTCCATTGGTGGTCGAGATGAGCGAGCTCCTCTGCTGATGATGCATGCAGCACGAGCAGACACTCCATCAGCCTTGTTGCTATGCCGCCTGAATGGGCATGATGGATGGAGAGTGGAGGGGTCAGAGAGAAAGTGAGAGAGAGAGGGGCAGGTGGGTGGTCGAGGTGAGCGAGCTGGTTTGCTGATGATGCATGCAGCACGAGCAGACACTCCATCAGCCTTGTTGCTATGCCGCCTGAATGGGCATGATGGATGGAGAGTGGAAGGGCAGAGAGAAAGTGAGAGAGAGAGGGGCAGGTGGGTGGTCGAGGTGAGCGAGCTGGTTTGCTGATGATGCATGCAGTACGAGCAGACACTCCATCAGCCTTGTTGCTATGCCGCCTGAATGGGCATGATGGATGGAGAGTGGAAAGGCAGAGAGAAAGTGAGAGAGAGAGGGGCAGGTGGGTGGTCGAGGTGAGCGAGCTGGTTTGCTGATGATGCATGCAGTACGAGCAGACACTCCATCAGCCTTGTTGCTATGCCGCCTGAATGGGCATGATGGATGGAGAGTGGAAAGGCAGAGAGAAAGTGAGAGAGAGAGGGGCAGGTGGGTGGTCGAGGTGAGCGAGCTGGTTTGCTGATGATGCATGCAGTACGAGCAGACACTCCATCAGCCTTGTTGCTATGCCGCCTGAATGGGCATGATGGATGGAGAGTGGAAGGGCAGAGAGAAATTGAGAGAGAGAGGGGCAGGTGGGTGGTGGTCGAGGCGAGCAAGCTGGTTTGCTGATGATGCATGCAGTACGAGCACACACTCCATCAGCCTCACTGCTAGGTCGCCCGAATGAGTGGACGGGGAGGCGGACCAGGTGGTTAGATGGGGAGTGGAAGAAGGACTGAAGAGTGAGCAAGCGAGAACGAGAGGAGGTGAGTGCAGGCGAGGAGCAGCGAGGGGCTTACCAGTGCAGGTGAGGAGAGGGGGGGACCATAGCAGTAAAGGCGAGCAGAGACCATAGCAGTAAAGGCGAGCAGAGACCATAGCAGTAAAGGCGAGCAGAGACCATAGCAGTGAAGGCGAGCAGAGACCATAGCAGTGAAGGCGAGCAGAGACCATAGCAGTAAAGGCGAGCAGAGACCATAGCAGTAAAGGCGAGCAGAGACGAGGGCCTCACCGGTGTAGGCGAGGAGAGGAGCGTCCTCTGGGGTCATCTGGGAGAGCAGAGACGAGGGCCTCACAGGTGCCGCTTGTGCTGCAGGCGCGGAGAGGCGAGGGGCTTTACTCGTAAATGCGAGGAGGGGGGCGGGGCTTACCAGTGTAGGCGAGGAGAGGAGCGTCCTCTGGGGTCATCTGTGAGAGCAGGTGCCGTTTGTGCTGCAGGCGCGTGACCCTCTCCTCCACATCATCCATCATTTGCTGCACCGTGGGGGGAGAGCATGGAAGGTGTGGAGACGAATTGAGTTGCCATATAAAATCAAGCTAGTTGTCATGTGAGAATTGTTAAGAAACACCGGTGGGAGAGCATGGGAGTTGTGGAGGTAGACTGCGTTTTAGACAGCAGAGTGGAATCTCGCAAGTGAAATGCTCAAGTTCGGGTGGAATAGGTCCGTGTTAGGCAAGAAGATACAGCTGATTCATCAAGCTCGAAGGCTCTTGGTTTAGTGCGCAAACGGATTTAGATCGAAGACGGTAAGGGAAGGATGGGATGAGAATTCAGCCGGGTCATCAACATTGAGTTGGCAGGTTGATTCAGATACAGGGCGATCCCAGCCAGTAGAGGTTGTTGGGATTTAGTAACTGAATTGCACGTTATTTTTCACACTCTTTTCCCTCATTCTCCACACATTACCTCCGAATGCGAGTAGATGGTGATTCGATTGGCGGGTTTGCTGCGGGGGAGGAAGCCGAAGGAGAGAAGGAAGGCGAGGGAGGTGAGGGGGCCGTAGGAGATGGTCACTTGGGCGCCGGGGCGCAGTGGGCGAGATGCGAGCAGCTCAAAGCGTGGAGGACCGGGGGCGGATGACGAGCCCTGGTTGGTGGGATGGGATGGGATGGGATGGGATGGGATGGGATGGGATGGGATGGGATGGGATGGGATGGGATGGGATGGATGGATGGAGGGGTTGGGTGGGATAGGAAGGCGAGGGAGGTGAGGGGGCCGTACGAGATGGTCACTTGGCGCCGGGACAGAGGGGGCGAGATGCGAGTAGCTCAAAGCGCGGAGGGGACGGTGTGGATGAGGTGGGGAGGTTGGGCAGGCGAGGAAGGTGACTGTTGAGAGCTTTGAAAAAGGGTTGTACGAGATCGTGGCTTGGGCGCCGGGGCGGAGAGGGCGTGATGCCAGCACCTCAAAACGCGGAGGAAGAAGAGCGGATGCAGGTCCCTGGTTGGTAAGATGGAAGGGAAGGGGGAATGGAAGGCGAGGGAGGTGAGGGGGTTGTACGAGATGGTAACTTGGGCGCCAGGGCGCAGAGCAGAGGGCGTGACGCCAGTAGCTCAAAACGCGGAGGGCAACGGGTGGATGCAGGGCGCTGGTTGGTGGTGTGGGGTGGAGGGGGTTGAGGGAAAGGACGGACGGGTTGGGATCGGGGTTGCTTGTGCTTGCCTTTTCTCTGCACCCATACGCCCACACAGACACGGACCAGACGGCCTCATCATCCGATTCTCTCCCGCACCACACCCTCCACCCAACCCAATGTACCCTCTCACCCACCTGCGTCCGCCCTCTCCTGATGCGCCACGTGGCAGAAGGTTGCACAGCAGCGTGTGATTCCGTGGCAGTGCTGCAGGCGTGGTTGGCCATGTCCACTAGCGGCACCAGCACCTGGGGATGCGGGGGGGGCAGATAGGGCATGAGCGAGACGGAATGTGAGACGGCTGCACAGTTGTGTGTGAGTGGGAGGCACTGGCAGGCGCTGCAGGCGCGGTTGGCCATGTGAACCAGAGGGACCAGCACCTGCCGCGGTTGAGAGGAGCACCCGGGATGAGGGGAGAGGAGAGCTCCGGGCAGGAAGCGCTTATGGAATGAGGCGCATAGGGCATGGATGGAGGAGCAAGGAGTTTGAGACAGAGTGTGAGACGGCTGCATGGCCGCGTGTGAATCCGCTGGTGGCGGCGTTGCGGGCGTGATTGGCCATGTCAACCAGAGGGACCAACACAGCACCTGAACGTGGGGAGAGGGGGGAGTGTACGAAGGACGAGACGGAAGGATGGGATGGGAAGGTGTTGCAGGGGGAGGAAAAGGAGGGCGGAGACAGCAGCAGAGTACAGAACCACGAGTACAGCAGCAGCAGAGTACAGAACCACGGGTGAGTTTCTGCGTCGGTGCCAAGAGTGGAAGTGAAGCAGGTGTGATTGGGCCTGTCTACTAGAGGGAGTAGAGAACTGAGAGTTTGTGGGAGAAGAATGGAAAATGACCACCTGGACAGACTTATTAATATGCACAAACAAACTGTCATGCCTACCCAACCAGCCTCACAAGAGGACAGAGGATGGCAAAGGAGGAACCAACCTGAAACGCGGACGGCAAGAGCTCCGCCGATCCACCTCCACCGCCACCTCCACCATCACCACCACCCCCTTCCCTGAGCAGCGACTCCGTAGTGGCTCCTCTAGATTCCACAGCACCAGCAGCACCGGCAGGGTCAGCGGCATTAGAGATGGAGAAGGACCGTGAGGTGACAACACGCAGAGCCCAGCGGGCTCTCTCTCTCCCTGCCCTCGGCACGGCTGCAGCAACTGCTGCTTCCATGGCTGCCATCTCTGCCGCGTATGCTCGCACCTCCGCTGCTGCTGGGCCCAACTGCAGGTGCTCTAACTCCTCCTCGCTCCAATCGGCCAGAGTCTGATGAGAGGCAGGGAGGGCGGTGGTTTGAGACATCTCAAAGGTATGCCCGCACCTTTCCTGCTGCTGAAGACGACTGCAGGCGCTCTAGGTCCTCGTCACTCCAATCAGCCAGAGTCTGAACTGAAGAGAGGCAGGGACGGATGTGACAGGAGAGATGGGAAAAAGGGGGAGGGGTGAGGGGGAAGTGGGGTGGGGGAAGGAAGAGACGGTATTTCGGACCATATACCACCCTCTCTCATGGTATGGTATGGTATGGTGTGCTCACTCAATATTGTGCCATTTCATACCATACCATGCCATACCCACCCACGTACCACGCCATACCATACCACACTGTACCATACCATACCACACCGCCCTTGGTATCAAACCAGAATATCACGTGCCTCGATCTCGCTCGGCAGCAACTCCTCCGCATACTGCCACCATATGCTGCCCGCCATCTGTTGAGACGTCTCGAAACTCGTCCCTTCCTCCTCCACCTGCGTCTGCTTTTCTCCACCAGCCTCCATCCCCACTTCTCCTCTCCCTTCCTCCCCCTCCCCCGCGCCCATCCCACCCTCCCCTGTCCCGCAAACCGCCTGCAGCAGTGCAATCGCCAGTTGCTGCACTGGAGTGCCGCTACCCCTTCCTCCTCCCCCTGCTGTTGACGTGGCGTGCAGCGGCACCCACAGCGTGGCGCGCAGAGGCACGGACAGCAGAGGCGTGCCGGGGGGAATGGGGGGACGCGCGGGCACAAACGGGGGAGGAGAATGCGTAGAATGGGGAGAGGTGAGGGTTGATGGGGATGCAGAAGGCGCGGAAGCGGGAACAGAGGGACCAGCGGCGGAAGAACCTGGGTGATCCGTTGCGGGTGAACAGACAAAGAGGCCTCGTTCCCCTTCCTCCTCCTCTTCTTCCTCCCACGTTCCCGTTCTTGACTCTACTTCCTCCCGCGGCTCGACTCCCAGGCGCACCAGAGGCTCTGCTGGTTCCACGCCGATGCGCCGCCTGAAGGAATATATTAGAGAGCGTAGCGATAGCGAGAGAGTCTCTGCTATGGGAATGATGTTGCGCCAGCAACTTGGTAGAGTTTTGGTAGCGTTTGCCTCTAAGGACTTTGTGAGAATTGAAGTAGCATTTGGGCCAAGTAGAATTGCAATATCAATTATCAAACACACAAGCAAACACAAACATATATAGGCAAGCAAGAGTTGCACAATTGTTGCGTGGCGCTGCGAGTAACCCAACCCACACGAAAGTGCTGTGCAGGTGGGTGAACGCGCCCCGCACATTTCCAACCCAACTCGGCACCGGAATGTCTCACCGTGCACGCTACTCCTGCCAACACAGCAAGTGAGCAGCGTGCCTCACAAGCAAGGCACCTACGACCCCCAAGACTCGTCATTCCTAGCACCGATTCCGCCGAGTTCGCTGCAGTAGCTCACAGTCACCCGTAGTCACTAATGACCGCCACCGAACTCGTGCGTCGGTGCCGAGTAGACTCAGTCGTTAGGCGCCGACCTGCCAAGTCAAAGGTCATCGAGGGCCCTTGCTGTCGTAGGGCCCTCTAACACTCCCCTGCCATACTACAGCAAGGCCCTTTATAATCACAGGGCATGCATACACACATACACACCAAAACAAAGGGATACACACAAACGAAACACGCTCAAAGTGTAAACACGCACCGCACCAGCCATGGATAGGCCATGGCACCATCCACATCATGGAGTGTCTAGGTCTCACTCCCCTCGCTCGAGAGCCGCACCTGCCCCACAGCCTCGAAGCAACGACTGAAGGCGGGGAAATGCAATGCCTTTGTGAGGTAGTCAGCAGGCTGCTCGCTCGTAGGGATGTACTGCAGCTGCAGCTTCCTGCGCTTGACCATGTGCTGCAGCCACATGTGACGACGCTCCATGTGCTTGAGGCTCCCCTTGAGCCCCATGCCACCTGCCACTGAAATGGCGGAGGAGTTGTCCACAAAGAGAGTCGTGGGCTCCTCACTCCTCAGCAGTTGAAACTCTGCCAGCAGGAAGCGCAGCCTGCGCGCCTCCTTCCCAGCCTCCACAGCAGCAACGTACTCAGACTCAGTGGAGGAAAGGGTGGCGCAACGAATCCGCTGGCTCGCCCATGAGACAGCAGCACCCCCGAGCACGAAGACATAGCCACCTGTGCTGGTCCTGTTCTGCTTGTCCCCTGCATCATCAGCATCGGCGTAGCCCACCAGCTCCAAGGACTCCGGCCCACCACCAAACTCCAGCGCCACATCCCTGCTCCCCACCAAGTACGTCAAGCACCGGTCCAACTCCTTCCAGTGCTGATCACTCCGCACAGTCTGGCCCGACCCCAGCTTGCTGCAGGCGAACGAGATGTCGGGACGGGTGGTACAGGCCGCGAATTGCAAGGATCCCACCTTCTGCCTGTACTCCTCCTCCTGGCGAGACTGCCATCCCACATCCTCGAAGGTCTGCACACTGAAAGGGTCAGAGGAAAGAGGGGTGCGAGGCACTCGCAGCGGCTGCTCCCCGTCAAAGAAGCGCCTATGGACCTTGTCCACATAGGCCCCCTGGTGCAGCCACAGCCTCCTCGTGGGCCTGTCCCGAATCAGCTGCAACCCCAGATATTTCTCCACAGGGCTAATCTCCCGCAGCTGAAAGGCACTCTGCAGCAGGTCACGCAGCTCCGCTAGCATGCTCTGACTGCGGCTGGCAGCAAGCAGGTCATCCACATACACCAGCAGCCAGCACATCTCCCCCTCAGCATCAGTCTTGAAGTACAGAGCCTCATCCACCTTGCTCTTCTTCCATCCAGCCCCAAGCAGCACCCCATCCAAGGCCTCATACCATAGCATCGGGCTCTGCTTGAGCCCATACAGACTCTTCACCAACTTACAGACACGAGGAGTCCCATCCTCGTAGTAGCTCGGCTGCTCCATGTAAAGGTCTCGGTCCAGCACGCCATGGAGGAACGCGTTCTTCACATCGAGCTGCATCAGGTCCAAATCAAGTGCAGCTGCAATCGCCAGAAGCACACGCGCCGTCACATAGCTTCCCACAGGGGCGTACGTCTCCTCATGGTCCACCCCTGCCACCTGCGTGAACCCCTTCACCACCAGCCTCGCCTTCTCACGCTCCACTATCCCATCAGGTCGGAACTTGGTGTTCAAAATCCAGCGGTTCTTCATCACATTCACCCCTGGCGGACGCGGAACCAACTCCCACGTCCCCTGCTCAATCAAGCTCCGCATCTCCTCATCCATCGCCTCCTTCACCTTGTCTCCCTTCCAGCAGCCCAAGGCCTTCTTCACTGTCATTTTCGCTATGTCCCACTGCCTCTCAGGATCAGCTGCCACGTCCGGGTCCAGGTTAGTCCACTCCTCGTCCTCCTCCTCGTCATCCAAGCCCGCTGGCTCAACCACTACAGCCCAAGCGTGTCGAACAGGCGGGACACCACGAGTGATGCGAGTGGAGCGACGCAGTGGTGCAGTGGTCGTCCCAGAAACCAACACACGACCACCATCTCTAATTCCCCACATCTCCTGCTCCCCTGTCTGCGGCTCCCCTGTCTGCTGCTCCCCAATCTGCTGCTCCCCTGTCTGCTGCTCCCCAATCTGCTGCTCCCCTGTCTGCTGCTCCCCTGTCTCCTGCCCCCCACTCTGCTGTACTCCATCCATACTGCTCTCGTCCTGCAGCTGCTCAGTCTCAAGGCGCTGCCCGTCGGCGCCTAACGACTGAGTCTACTCGGCACCGACGCACGAGTTCGGTGGCGGTCATTAGTGACTACGGGTGACTGTGAGCTACTGCAGCGAACTCGGCGGAATCGGTGCTAGGAATGACGAGTCTTGGGGGTCGTAGGTGCCTTGCTTGTGAGGCACGCTGCTCACTTGCTGTGTTGGCAGGAGTAGCGTGCACGGTGAGACATTCCGGTGCCGAGTTGGGTTGGAAATGTGCGGGGCGCGTTCACCCACCTGCACAGCACTTTCGTGTGGGTTGGGTTACTCGCAGCGCCACGCAACAATTGTGCAACTCTTGCTTGCCTATATATGTTTGTGTTTGCTTGTGTGTTTGATAATTGATATTGCAATTCTACTTGGCCCAAATGCTACTTCAATTCTCACAAAGTCCTTAGAGGCAAACGCTACCAAAACTCTACCAAGTTGCTGGCGCAACATCATTCCCATAGCAGAGACTCTCTCGCTATCGCTACGCTCTCTAATATATTCCTTCATGGTGCGGTGAGCGTGGAACGAACACGCATAGATTTCCGTCGTCGTTGATATTCGCGTTCGTATACTCGCCTTGGCGTGCGGCGTTAGTGAAGGGCGCTTATTAATCTAAGTTGAACCTCTCTTGATTTCCCTCCAGTTACGTTCTCGGACCCAAGGATAGGGCGTTTGGTAATTTATTACCACTCGTCTGAGGACCCTTGTGAGGTGACCCCGAGACGAGGGATTTAAGGAAGGGGCACTTTATTTTAATTTGTGGTACCTTATAGAGACGTCGTAGAGGATGAGTACAGAGGAGGCGAACGTGGAGGCCGGTAATTTGCGCGCCCTAGAGGAGGATCTCGTGGCTCGTCATTCTCGTGGTGAGATTAGTGATATCGAATACGAGCTAATGTTGGAGGGATTGCGCTCGCGTCGGCGTCGTGAGCACCCTTCGCCACGTGTAGAGAATGTTGAGCAAGTTGCGGGAGGTACTAGTGCGTGGGATATGGCTGTCGATGGCGGAAATAGCGATGACGAGGAGTTTGATGGGTTGATGTCGCGTGGGGTCCTGCGAGGACCAACTCGGTTTAGTACGGCTAGCGTTGGCGGTGTACAGGAGCGTGTTCATCGTGCAGCAGCGTCACGAGAGCATGCGAATGTAGGACGGCGGAGCGTTGCTGGAGGAGGAATTGCGGAAGAGTTCGATAGTGAGGCTATGCCGGGCGTTACCCCGATTGGATCGATGTCGAGGGACGAGGGAATAGCCCCCAACTATGGCTACTTCAGATTCACTCCAGACAAGATCGTTGTCACTAGGCCGTTAGAAGGACGTCACGACCTGTCGACGTGGACAGAATCAATCGAGCCGCAGCTTGAGATCGCTCAGCTAAAGCGATTCATAAATGGCACCACCCCCATTCCACCAGCGCGTGCGCTTGCGCATCTCTCTCAGTTCCGCGCGATGCAGTTGCTGACATTCACCACCATTTCCCGATGCTGCTCCCCAACCGTACAGATCGCCCTTAAGGCGTGTCGCATGAAGGTCGATGCCGGCTATCAGGCATGGCAGTTTATTATGCGCACGTACATGGCGAAGGACGATCTGTACATCGGTCAGTTAGAGCAGGCGCTCACTAACCTCGAGATGGGAGAGCACGAGTCCGCTACGTCCTATTGCAACCGTGCGCAGCAGATCCTAGTGAACCTGAGGATGGCCGGCGTAGATTACTCGCAGGCGTCGTACATCACTCACGTTGTGAAGGGGTTGCCGCAGCAGTACAACCTCTTACGCAGGATGCTGAAGTTGCCGCAGGTTCGCAAGGAGTTGGACGAGGACACCCTCGCTAGCTACATCATCGAGGAGGAGTGTACGCTGGCGGCAGAGGGACGAAAGGACCAATTTCTTCCCCAGGCTAACCAGGTCTTTACCAAGAAGGGTAAGCCCCAATTCCAGCAGACTTCATTCCCTTCCCCTCCCACTACGGCACAGCAGCAGCAGCCTAAGAATGGGGGTGGGCTTGGTGGGGGAGGGGAGAAGTGGAAAGGGGGTAAGGATGGCCAGCCGAAGGGGGGGAAAGGGGGCTTCAAGGGGAAGTGCTATGTGTGTGGACAAATAGGGCATGTTGCTAAGTACTGTCAGCAGCGGGCGGATAAGGAGGCAGACACCGGTGGAGAGGGTTCTGGAGGTAGCAGCGGAAAGGGGGGTGATGGCTCTAAGGGGAGCGGGCAGTCATCATGTGCGATGGCGAAGCCAGTTGTGGAGCAGACTCCTCTCGTTGTGCTAGAGCCTGAGGCCGGGGAGGGCTTACAGGCTGTTGCAGCTGCTGTGAAGGCGAACCCGAGCGTCGTGCTGCTTGATAGCGGATGCTCCCACCATCTCATGGGAGATCGTTCTGCCTTTGTGGAGATGAGCAGCGGCGGCAGCATTAAGCAGGTTACCGGCTTCAACGGCGCCCTTCAGGAGGTGCAGGGGCGAGGCACAGTCGCTCTTCTTGGGGAGGGGGGCAGGCGTGTCTTGGTGCCGGACGTGCTGTACGTACCAGGAGTGCAGGCGAGTCTTCTCTCTGCTGGGCAGCTGCGTGATAGTGGTGTGCAGCTGCTGGATGCCAGGGATGTGACTTTGCTGCGGGCACCAGATGGATCGCTCCTTGGTCGTGCGGAGTTCAAGGGGCGTGTTCTCTGCACGAACTTCCAGCCGTGTTCGACGCAGCAGCAGGAAGGCGAAACGGTGGCACTTCGTACCTTGGCGACGGGCGTACGGTCTAAGGGGGACCTGTGGCATGCGCGTATGGCACACGTTGGTATTGATGCCATCGAGCGCACAGCGGCTCACGGGTCAGTGAAGGGCTTGGATTTGGAGAAGGGGGGCAAGTCAGGCATACCTTGTGTCTCCTGTGTTGGGGGAAAGATCACTCGTCATACCTTTCCTTCTGTGGGAGAGGAGGAGGATGAGTTGCTCGGGGTGGTGCATGCTGACCTGTGTGGCCCTTTCCGTGAAGCAGCTAAGGACGGCAGCCGCTACTTCTTGGTGCTGAAGGATCGCAAGACGCGATATGTCTGGGCCTACCCTTTGGCCCAGAAGAGTGATGCGCTGGCGGCGTTCCAGATTTGGCTCCCGATGGCAGAGCGACAGTGCAAGACCACGGTGCAGGCGCTGCGCACTGATCGGGGTGGCGAGTTCCTGGGGCACGACTTCACGCTCTTCCTCGACGGTAAAGGCATCATCCATGACCTCACATGCTCGTACACGCCGGAGCAGAACGGGATGGCCGAGAGGGAGATGCGCAGCATTGTGGAGGCGGTGCGGACGATGTTGCTGCACATGGGTGTGCAGCATCACTGGTGGCACCTGGCGTTGGCTCAGGCCGTCTGGGTGCGCAACCGCGTGGAGCACGCCTCACTACCCTCTGGTGTGACGCCGTACGAGCTCGCCTTCCGACGCAAACCTGATGTCAGTATGGTGCGTGTTTGGGGCTGCATGCTGCAGTACATGGTACCACAGTCGCAGCGTGGGGGGAAGCTGGCGCCTAAGGCTCGCTGGGGGTTGCACTTGGGTGTGTCAGCTGCGAGCAAGGGCTGGACCGTGCTGGACTTGGAGTCCAACCGCCTCATCACCACTGTGGAAGCTGTGTTTTATGAGACCATGTCCCTAGCAGGATGGAAGGCTTGGCATCAGCAGGAGCATGGGGGGCGTTCGATGCCCTATGAGCCCCTTCCCTCACTCTTCCCGATCACTCTCGAGGAGGCGGAGGAGGAGGAGGAGGTGGTCGCACCTCCTGCTATGCCCTATGTCCCTACCTCGGTCCCCACCCCACCTCCGCCTTCAGTCTACCCTCGTGTGATTCCCCCTGCCCCGCCTTTTTCCTCCTCACCCCCCTTGGCTTCCCCTCCTCCTCCTGTTATTCCATCTCCCCTTCCACCCTCCATCCCGCCACATGTCCATGAACGATTGGTGCTGCTCACGTAGTGTTTTTCCCGCATTTCTTGGTGCGACATGATCTCTCGTTCCCGCCTGGCACTTAAGCGTCATTATCTCGTGCGATCTGTAGGTTGGTCGTTTAATGTCGCGATCATATTGGCATCCACATCCCGAGACTGATAATTGCGGACGAGCCGCGAAACGGGTGTGCCTTGATCCACTGCTTCCGTCGGCCGAGCCTTCTTTCGTGGGAAGATTGCGCAGATTGAACCCCGAAGTCCGGCATGTGACGGCGTTGCCGTTTCTCGTGCTTCGAAAGGCTTGGAGCGGGAATGTACTTACTAGCGCTATCCGGGGAAGGTTCGTACGGAGTTTCCTTGAATGGGAGATTCTAGGCTGCCTGAGTATACTTGTAAATTGGTCGGAACGGGGAGCGCGGGCCACCATGTGCGGTTTCAGAATGCGAAAATTCAAGTGTTCAGGTGGTTCTGATATAGCCCGGACCGCCGGATAATTCTTACAGGGACCATCGTAGATTGCGGGCTTCGGAAGGCTGACCAGCATTGTTCGGTTTCAAGGGCGCGTGCTGGTCAAAATCTTCAGATTCTCACAGCAATGAAGAGATTGTGGTGGTGAACAAGCATGGAGAAGTCCTTGGGATTGCCGTGTGGTTTGGATGAGGAGAATTTGGGAAATGAGCAGAGAGGGGAGACTGAACCCAACCAACCGAACAACAGCAGCAGAGGCCCCCCCAAAAAGCGTCGTGTTTGCGAGATTGTGGCTGTGCGAAAATGAAAGAGTTTCGTGACTAGCGGGAAAATTGCCCGATGATGGGGTCATAGGGCCAACGAAAAAGGGTTACCAATCGCGTTTGGAATGTGCAAATTCGACAAGCAGCAAAAATGGTACACCGCATATTTCGCTCATCCCCAGGTCCCACCCAAGGTTCCTAGACCAAAATTCTTGTGCACTCGATCGTGCGCTGTTCACTCCTATGGTGAGTGCTGCGGGTTCTCGCTCCTGACTTTCTCCTGACTACTACACCGTGATCGTTTCACAATATACGTCGAGACCCGCAGCACGATTGGCCCAAGGAAACCACGGAAGTCTGTCCGTCCGTGTACCATGCGTCGAGCCGCAGTTCAAGCCGTTCACTTAGGCCGGCTCGCGGCCTCTGTCGCTCCTGCCGGATCCACACCATCCGGCGCGATTCCCGCTTGCCTGTCCACGTCAGCCGCTAGCAGATCGCCATGGATCGCGCCATCCCCGATGGTCAATCAAAGTGTGCCAGCTGGCATCGCTGCTGCTGCAAGATTATTCAGCGCAGAGAGCAGCGTAGATAGCGGCTCAGCGGGTCAGCAGCTGATCGCGTCGCTATTGGTCGAGCGGCTGCCTGTCGTCATCCCGAAGCCTCCCGAATGGGCTCTTAAATACGAGACGTTTAGGTTCGTGTATCGAGGCGCCTGGGAATCTCTCGAGGCTTTAGGCTCGTGATCGTAGTAGCCGCTTTCGCGCTTCAGGTTGATAGGTTGCGTCTAAGCCTTATCGGTTTTCTAGCATGCCAGGTGTGACAATAACGAGCACCCTTTCCCTCCCTATGCATTTGTGACAGCTTCGAGCGGAAACAGCAATACCGCAAGCAGTACCCTAAAGACTTTCTAGACGCGGCCTCTTCGACCAATGCAGGTGTGCCACGTGTCGGTTCCTTGCTTCGTTTCTCTCCCAACGGCAGATCTTCTGGCCCTTCACCCCTCCCACGTTGGCCATCCGGCCCTCACCCGCTTTTCCCGTAAAATCTCATGTTGTTGCCATCGCCAGCCTCTCCCTCCCGCATTTCCTCCCGTCGAGTCGTTCCAAAACAATTTCTGAGTCCCCCCAAACACGCCATATCCCGTTGCCCCGTTCCCGCCCCCATGCCCCCTCACCCAATCCTGTCACCGTTTCCCAACCTCCCCCGCCCCCCCTCCCCGTGCACACCCCCCTCTCCTCCGCGCGCACACCCCTCTTCCCCTCCGTGCGCACACTCCTCCGCGCACGCACCCCTCTTCCCCTCCGTGCGCACACTCCTCCGCGCACGCACCCCTCTTCCCCTCCGCGCGCACACTCCGCCACGCGCGCAGCAAGCGCTGAGGGGGAAGGCGAGGAGGAGGACGAGTACTGGGCGGGAGTCCTCGAGGCGCCGTTTGACGCGCCGTCCAGACGAACCGCTGCTGACGAGGCCAATGACGTCAGGTGGGTGGGTGGGAAAGCATGGAGTAAAAGAAGGTCTCTTGCAGACAGCTTCACTGTCAAGTCAAGCACTATTAAGGTGACTTTTGAGTCGACTCAAACTTTTGAGTCGACTCAAAAGTCAGCTCTCTTGCAGACAGTGTCACTGTCAAGTCAAGCACTATTAAGGTGACTTTTGAGTCGACTCAAAAGTCAGCTCTCTTGCAGACAGCGTCACTGTCAAGCACTATTGAGCCTCCGCACCATTGCTAAGCTAAACTGCTCCTACTGTGCCTCCCACATTCCCCCATTACCCTCCCTCCGCCTCACTGACCCCTCTCCCCCTCACTGCCCCCCTCTCCTCCTCACTGCCCCCCTCTCCCCCTCACTGCCCCCCTCTCCTCCTCACTGCCCCCCTTCTCCCCCTCACTGTCCCCCTCTCCTCTCCCCCCCTCAGCAGCAGGCTCCTGCAAGGATCGCTGGACAAGCGCCTGTACCTGTTCCTTCCCCTGTTTCCCCACTCCCCCAACTTCCCACTTCCTTTTTCCTCCCCCATCACTTCCACCCTATTTCCCACTTTCTTTCCTTCTCCCTACCCCACCCACCAGGTCCCTACAGCGGTCGAAGGACAAGCGCCCGTACCTGCTCTCGCCACGCCACTCCCCCACTCCCCCCACTTCCCGCTTCCTTCTTTCCGCCTCCCCTCTCCACCACCCACCCCCACCAGGTCCCTGCAGCGTGCACTGGACAAGCGCCTGTACCTGCTTCCCCCTCCAATCCGCCTGTACTTCCGCCTGTACCCTCATGGTGCCCCCAATCATCACCCCATCCCCCCCCGCCACCCACCAGGTCCCTGCAGCGCGCACTGGACAAGCGCCTGTACCTGCTGCTCAAGGGGCCCTCGCTTGCCGGCCAATCAGGCAGCGACACATGGCACTTCCCCGAGAAGCTTTACGAAGGCGACGACTCCATGCGCCAGGTGTGTTTTTCAAGCCATGTGTGCTTTACAAGCCACGTGTGCTTCATTCCAGCCATGTTTACTTGATTGATTCACATGGAATTCTTAAAAGTGACTCCGCTTCCCCCCATCCCTCCCAACCTTGCACCATGGCCTTCGTTCTTTTCTCCATCGCTTGGTTTCCTTCCCTGCCCATAATCTCTTTCTCTGTTATTTCCCCTCCTCTTCTCACATTCATTCTCTCTCTCTCTCCGCTTCCCCCGTGCGTGCGCCTGGCCTCGCCTGGCCTGGTGTGTTCGCCTGCAGTGTGCAGAGAGGGCAGCAGCAGCATCCCTCGGTTCCTCCCTCGACCTCTACTTTGTTGGCAATGCTCCCTGCGCGCATGCTCCCATGGTAAGCCCTGCGCACATGCAATCAAGGTGGAGGGTGCACTGCATGTACGCCTGCACTTACTCGTTCCTCAGGCTCGTCCCTAGACATCCATTTTGTTACCAGTGCTTCCTGCGCGTATGCTCCCACGGTAATTCCTATTGCTGTGTTGTGTTGCGGCATGAGAGGTGCAGGCGTGCACTACATGTATCCAATTCTCGGGAGCCTCGTTGGCAATGTACCATGTGCCTGTGGCCCTCCTGTACCATACCCGTTGTTGCTGCGTGTGACAGTAACGAGTATGACTGGTTGTACACCTGATACTCGCATCGACCTGCTTGGTCCATACTTGTTTGTTGTATACCCATTGTTCTCCCACAGCACCGTATGACACACCGACACACCTCATATCACACTATACCGTACCCTCTCTCAGTCATGGGCCTGTCTCACAAGACAGGCATGGCTGTATGCCTCCCTCACACCGTCCCCCATCCCCTCACACCTTCCCTTTGTCCGTATGGTAATCTTCGTTCCAACCAGGCTCCTGCAACAGCTTTCGGTTTTTGAGTCGACTCAAAAACTGGCTCCTGCCACAGCTTTCATCTTCGGAGCGCATGTGCTAGACGACATTTGAGACGTCTCAAAAGTCTTTTCCTGCACACCTTTCCCCATCCCCACACACCTTCCCCTTTCATTCTCAAAAGCCTTTTGCTGGCAACCTTCGTTCCAACCAGGCTGCCGCCGCGGCCTTCTTGTGAGCCCACGTCCTAGGAGGAGGGGAGTTCCTGCCAGTGTATGATGCGACCATTGTCACGCCGCCTAAACAATCGTCTCATCTCCCTCCACCTCCCCATCTCCCTCTCTGATTCTATCCCAGGCTGCAGCCACGGCATTCTTCTTCCGAGCCCATGTCCTAGGAGGTGATTTCCAACCAGCTGCCCGGACAATAAAGGATTTCGCGTGGGTCAGCAAGGCAGAGATCCCAGAGTATGTGGACCTTTCGGCCATCCCTGATGGACCCAAGCTCTTCCAGACGCTGCTCATGGACGAGTGACATCTCTTCCACGCAGTTTGCATGGACGAGTGATACGATAGGGAACAGCTGAGAGTGTTGTGCTGTATGGGTCAGCAAGGCGGAGATCCCAGACTATGTGGACCTCTCAGCCATCCCTGACAGACCCAAGCTCTTTCAGACGCTGCTCATGGACGAATGATGCCAAGATAGGGAGCAGAGTGCGATATACCGGTAGTAGGGAACATCATGCCGGCTGTGCTGCCGAAATCCCTGATGGCCTTTGCTCCCCGACAGGACCATGTGCTTGTCTATCACTAACGGACCCTACCCAAGCTCTCCCAGGCACTGCTCATGGTGAAAGCAGCGCATGCTACCTTCCAGTTGACAATCCTCTGCCTTTTGTCTTTGTATTCAGGCAGTATGCGATGCATATAACATCCACGCTCCAGCGACTCAAGTGTGTACTCTTGAACAATGGAAATCCGTGCAGTGCAGCCATTCCTTCATACCTTGTGTCATGGTGATTCCACAGGCACAGCTACTCATTGATCGAGGCGGTGAAAAACATCTCACTTGACATTAGGGAGCACAGTCCTTCACTCTGATTCGGTTTGCGTGGCAGGGTGCCGTCCTGAACCCTCTTGCATACGAGGCTGCCCAGGGTACCTACGGTACCGTACTGTACGTCCATCACAGGCTCTGATAGCCTATGCATGTGCTCTTTAACTGCCATCCATGGCAGAGAGCTTGAGTTCGGACAAGCAAATGTCTACAATGCAAGTGAAAGGAAAGCATGTGAAACACTTTTTCTGTCACACACACTGGTTCATATACTGTAACAGGGCAGCAGTGAGAAACTGCACCACCCACGCACCATTGCCCACTGCACTACCTAGTATATCCATGACTACAGTGCTTCTAGCACTGTTGGCATCTAGTAGTGCCATGCAGCACAGACCACAGGCCGCTCACAGGTGGTCTAGTGGTGTCCGACAACAGGGCACTCTATACAATAACTAGCAAACGAAGTCTTCGCACATCTCAACAGACGGGTCGGACCAGACACCAGCACTGGCAAAGCTTGTGTCCGCAGCAATGAGCACATGCATCCTGGTGCTCACAGCAGCGATTCACTGCTGCCCACAGCACACTGTGCCACCAACCGGAACACACCATCCCATGTCACAGCTCCACCACCCGGAAACACACTGTACTGCGCACCATCGCATTGAACCACTCCGCAAACCAGCTCACAGCAGCTGCCCCTCGAGGATCTTCGCGGCCCTCTCGATCGCCCGTGCTGCCCGGAAGATCTCATGCTGCACCGCCTTCCACTCCTCCCCATCCTCGTTATTGTCACTCCCCCTCACAGCACCACCTGCCCCAGCCTCGGGATTTTCCTTTTTGGAGGCGCTGCTACTGATGACATCAGCGATGGCATCGCGGATCCCGGGGAATGGTGACGTGGCATAGTCGTTGTCCTTCTCAGGGCCGTACACCTGGCAGGGGGGATGTTGGGGGAAAGAATATTTGAGATTTGGGAAAGATGCGTTGAGTGCACGCCACATGCACTAGCACAGCCAACCCACCAGCACGCACCCACACTCACACTACCTTACACACCATGACTCTTCCCGTCCACCCACCAGGTGCTTGAACCACGTGTAGTGCGGCCCGATGCCGTGGCCGTCCAGGAACCCCCGCTCCGCCAGAAAGAGGCGGTCGTTCACCGCGTCAAACGCCTTGGAGGACGGGCAGTTGGCGCTGCCTTCCTCCATGGGGCATCCCCTCCCCCTCGTGCACCTGCACGCGCTGCTGCTGGCCGCTGCGATGTGCTGTGGTGGTGGGAGGGGGGAGGGGAAGAGGGGGGAGAGAGGATGGAAAGGGTGTGGGAGACGAGCAGTTGGCGCTGCCTTCCTCCATGGGGCATCCCCTCCCCCTCCATGGGGCATCCCCTCCCCCTCCATGGGGCATCCCCTCCCCCTCCATGGGGCATCCCCTCCCCCTCCATGGGGCATCCCCTCCCCCTCCATGGGGCATCCCCTCCCCCTCCATGGGGCATCCCCTCCCCCTCCATGGGGCATCCCCTCCCCCTCCATGGGGCATCCCCTCCCCCTCCATGGGGCATCCCCTCCCCCTCCATGGGGCATCCCCTCCCCCTCCATGGGGCATCCCCTCCCCCTCCATGGGGCATCCCCTCCCCCTCCATGGGGCATCCCCTCCCCCTCCATGGGGCATCCCCTCCCCCTCCATGGGGCATCCCCTCCCCCTCCATGGGGCATCCCCTCCCCCTCCATGGGGCATCCCCTCCCCCTCCATGGGGCATCCCCTCCCCCTCCATGGGGCATCCCCTCCCCCTCCATGGGGCATCCCCTCCCCCTCCATGGGGCATCCCCTCCCCCTCCATGGGGCATCCCCTCCCCCTCCATGGGGCATCCCCTCCCCCTCCATGGGGCATCCCCTCCCCCTCCATGGGGCATCCCCTCCCCCTCGTGCACCTGCACGCGCTGCTGCTGGATGCTGCAATGCGCTGTGGTGGTGGGAGGGGTGCGTGGGATTCGGGGGGTGTGAGATGGGGCTGAGACGAGGTGCGAGGAGAAAGGGAGCGGGGAATAGGAGGGATAAGAAGGGAAGTGCGAGGAAGGGTGGAGGAACACGGGAAATGGAGATGGAAGATGGGAGGGACTGCTGAAATGGAACTCGTTCCCCACGAAAGCTGATGGGGCTGGCCAGGTGCGTGGAGCGGCCTAGTGCTCCACGCACTGCTGTGCACCCCACCGCACTGCACTCCACCGCACTGCACACCTGAACGCGGAACACGCGTTTTCAGGAATACCTAAATATCTTCTTAAATGCCTTGAGCAGCAGCTAGGATGCGAGAGACGGACACAAATATGCTCCAGAACGCTGTGCACCCCACCGCTGTGCACCCCTGAATACCAGCCTGAATGCGCACCTGGATTTCCGCTTCAATGCCCTGGGCAGCCACCAGGAGCCGAGAGACCGACGCAAAGAGCGGCTCCACTGAGAGAGATGACGGGGCGCCTTGTGCTGCCACGTCAGCCTGCAGCCTTGCAACGTCATGCTCCAGGTGGGCAGCGTATGCAGAGTAGTTGAAGGGCAGGCGGTGGTCGCCTGCCAGCCTGGCAGCCACGCCAGCCATCATCTTGGTGACTGCCACGTGGCGCTTGAAGAGTGGATCGGCAAAGGTGGCCATCCAATGATAGTTGTCGTACACACTGTGATACATGGGGTAGGCTGGGTGCAGAGGGGAAAGGAAAGGGAAGAGGAGGGAGAGGGGGGGGAAAGAGGAAAAGGATGGTTGATACGTTATAATAACCATCCAATGGTAGTTGTTGCACACACTGTGGTACACGGAATAGGCTGGTTGCAATGGAAAGGGGGTAATGGAAACAGAGCTCTTGAGGTGGCTCAAATGCCATTCAATGACACAAAGTAGGCTAGCCTAAAAAAACACTTCTGAAATTTCTCAAAAGTAACTCTCAGACCAACTTGTAACCTCATACCAGCCCACCCTCGTAAGCTCTCACCACCCCCTCACAAACTCACATCCTCCAAAGTGAGTGTCTGCTGCGGCAATCCCAAGGTGCTGCAGGAACGCAGCGTAGTCACTGCCTCCCCCTCCCAGCCGCCCCAACTGCACCATGTGGTTGGGAATGGCCGACAGAAATGATAGAGTTTTCAAACGTCTTATGAATTGGTTCGGGGATGCACAGTGGAATGATGAGTCCCTCACACCTTTCCTTTGGACATGCAGAATGGGGGATGTGAAAGTATTTGTGATATTAGGTGCCTTTATGATGCTACAGAGAGGTTATTCCATACAGCACAACTGGTGCTCTGGCCTCTCTCTAGTACCATACTATGTACCATCACAACCAGTATCCAGCTCACCCTCACAACCATGTGCACCATGCACCATGCATGGTCTACAACGCACCTCAGGCTCTGACGTGCTGTGCTCAGCCGCCCACCCCTCCAACATCGACTCGCCAGCTGGACCGTCGGGATTGGCCACCTGTGAGGGCGAAAAAGGGGGAGACGAAGGGGGGGGGAGAGAGGGGAGAGGGAAGCAACGGGAGAGTGGGGAAAGGGAGTGGGAGTGGGAGTGGGGAGAGGGACGGAGAGTGTGGGGAGAGAGGAAGAAAGGAATGAAGAGGCGAAAAGGTGACTTAGCTAGCAAGAGCGGGTTGTAAAGAAAGTATTCCGACATCTCTCATATCTCTAGGATTCTCAAAAGTCTCTCTTGAACTTTCGAACTGGTTGGTACTCGCTCAGTCCACCACACGGCTCAATGCCATCAGCACACCCAGCCACTGACGTCAGCGTGCCTACCTGGCTGCTGACGTCACGGATGAGGTCATCAAGCTGTGGGGTGGCGGAGGCATGGAAACCTCCTCCCCCCACAGCCACGTCCACGTTTATGTATGCCATGGCTGACGTCGCCAGCACTGGCGCGTTGTCCTCTACCCATTCGGCTGACCCAAGCTGTAGTGTGACATGAGCATGAGGAAGGGCAAGGGCATGGGGAAAGAAATGGCACTTGTATATTGAAGCACTCTCCCCCCCCCCCCCACGGCCACGTCCACGTTGATGTATGCTACTGCTGATGATGCCAGCACCGGTGCATTGTCCTCCGCCCACTCCGTTGATCCTAGCTGCAGAGACACATGAGCACGGGGAAGGGCATGGGCATGGGAAAAGAAATGGCACTTGTATTGAAGCACTCTCTCCCCCCCACCCCACACACAGCGACGTCCACGTTGATGTATGCCATGGCTGCCGTTTTCCAGCACTGGCGCATTGTCTCTCTACCCACTCACTCGGTTGACCCCAGCTGAATTGGGGGACAGACAGGGAAGAGGATGGGGACGGGAGAAGGAAAGAGTGAGAAAACTGTGAAGTTGAGGAGTGGGGGAGAAAAAAACACATTGTCAGTGCAACCACTATACACTGGCAACAAGTCCTCAGTGCCAACCCCATACTGTCACAGTGGCTAACCTTTACCGTCTCCCTTCTACTGTCATAGTGTCACCCCATACCGTCACCCCTACATTGTCACCTCACCCCTCTATAGTCACACTCACACATCCGTACTCCTCAGCATCCCAGCTGGCAAACACCAGCGAGCGGCGAGGCGACCAACCATGTGTCGCCATGTGGCCAAACGCACGCGCCACCTGGCGAGGGCGGGGAGCGGGAGGTTGGGTGGAGAAGGGGTGGGGGAAGAGAGTATTTATGTGAATGATACGATACGAAATGCGTGTGATAAACGGTGCAACAAGATTGGTAAGTTGGGCCTTATGCAAAGACGAACCGAGTCATCACTTCGGCACGCTCCATTGCTCCAACCTGATAAGGTGGAAGAGCAGACAAGGAAGGGAAGGCACTTTCATTCTTCAGGCACCCAAAAGAATGAAAAGGACAAGCTAAGGAAGAGGATGCATGGATGGAGCGCAGTGCAATGGTTAGGAAATGGATGGACGCAATCGGGATAGGCAGTGGTACCTCGAGCAAGCAGGTGGTGCCGCTGTTGGGGTCTGCAGCGCCAAACACCCATGCATCCCGATGGTTGCCCAGAATGATGTACCTGCACACATGGTGGCGGTGTGGTGGCGGCAGCAGGGTCGGCGGGGGCGGGGGTGGTGGTGGTGGTGGGGGGGGGGGGGGGGGGGGAAGGGGAGGTGTATTGACGTGATGTTATTGACTTTCACATGAAACGAGGACAGAAGGCATCACAATCTCAGAAGTGACAAAAGCATAGCTGAAATACAGTAATGCGTGGCACTCGCGGCAATGGCACCAGGGACAGACAGACACGGTGGCTTCAATTCAGTTAAGGTGGCAGATCAGACACCCATCATTCCACAACCGCCGCTGCCCTCAGCAGCGCACCTGTCGGGCTGGTGGGAGCCTGGCAGCACGCCAATGACGTTGCGGATGGTGGTGACTGTGGCGTTCATATGTGGAATCAGCCAGTCCAGTATCCCAAACTCACTCCTGCCCGCTGCTCACCTGTCCGGCTGGTGGGAGCCTGGCAGCACGCCAATGACGTTGCGGATGGTGGTGACTGTGGCGTTCATATGTGAAATCAGCCAATCCAGTATCCCAAACTCACTCCTGCCCGCTGCTCACCTGTCCGGCTGGTGGGAGCCTGGCAGCACGCCAATGACGTTGCGAATGGTGCTGACTGTGGCGTTCATCTGCGATCAAACCAACAGATGGTAGGAGAAGATCCCAAAACAATGGGCAGGGGGTGCGGAGAGCGGGCAGGAAGAATCAAGCAGGTGTGAAGGATGAGAGTGGAGAGATGAGGGATGGATGAGATGGGGTGGGATGGATGGCTCCAAGTAAGGTGCATCACCCCCACACTCACTCACTCACTGTAACACATTGCGGCAGATACACGTATCATGTACGTGCAAGTGGTACTGCATGCACGCATGGTTGCATGCACGCATGGTTGCATGCACGCATGGTCGCATGCACGCATGGTCGCATGCACGCATGGTCGCATGCACGCATGGTCGCATGCACGCATGGTCGCATGTACGCATGGTCGCACGCACGCAACCACGCTCGCAAAATTCACACGACCTCTTCCCCATGCACTCTCTCACCTGCACCTCCAGGTCAACTGCAGCAGGTCTGGGTCCAAACACGTACTGCACGCGCGGCCTGCCACTGCACCATGTGTGATAAGTCGAGTTTTGAGTCGACTCAAAGCTCGACTTATCACACACGGTTAACAGCAGCAGGTCCGGGTCCAAACACGTACTGCACGCCCGGCCTGCTGCCACCGCACCACTCCTTCGGCACAGCCCTGCCCCCCATGTGCGCCATCACTGCCCCCCATGTGCGCCATCACTGCCCCCCATGTGCGCCATCACTGCCCCGGCCACCGAATACCCCACCGCCCACCCGCCCCCCAAGCGCGCCCTCTCACCTGCACCTCCAGGTCAACCGCAGCGGGTCCCGGCCCAAACACATACTGCACGTCTGTCATGCCGCCCCGCCACTCCTCCGGCACCGAACTCCCCCCCATGTGCGCCATCACCGCCCCGGCCACCGAATACCCCACCGGCAGCACCGGGATGCGTGGCAGGCGCTTGGCTGTTTCCTTGTCGCTTAACCGTTCCCCTCCAGGGTGGGACGGCCAACCAGGGGTGGCAGGGTCGCCCTTGCCTGGGAAAACCACGGGCAGGAGAGGAGAGGGATGAGTCCGCATGGTCCGCATGGTCCGCATGGTCCGCATAGTCGCATGGCGCATAGTGGTGCATGTATGAAGACCATTGCATCATCGCATCAGCATGGAGGTAGGTATTATTCTAGATGGTGCCTCTCTGGGCGCCAGTCACACATGGCCATTGCTCCTGGGCTTACACGCGCCGTGCACCGGTGCCTTACCTGTGTAGATGGTGCCTCGCTGAGCGCCAGTAGCAGGCAGCCATTGCTGCTGCGGGTACACATGCTCCGCATCTGTGCCCTCTGGTGCGTAATCCGCTGGGTCAGAGTACAGCAGCACTGCTGCCACGCCGAACCTCTCTGCATTCCGAACCTGACGAACAGGTTCGGTACAAAAGGATGGACGTTCGTTATTTGGGGGGAAAGCGCCGGAGGGAGGGCGGAAATTTGGGTTGGAAAGGGGACCGTTTTCACATGGAAGAGTCTGGCTTGCTGACAGAATACGAACTGTATGTGCTCACCTTATCCCCTCTAAAAGTCTTTCCATAACGAATCAGCGCCACTGCGCCTTTCACCTGCTCCTCCCCAATCGCCGCCACCAGCTCTTCAAAATCTTCCATGCGCCCATAATTCGCATATACCACCGCCGCTCCTTCTGCTTTTCCCGCTCCTTCCCCCTCCGCCTCCTCCTCTCCCGCCCCCTTTCCGCTCACCCTCCCGCTGGCCTTCCCGCCGACCCTCCCGCTACCGGAATACGCGTTAAAAGGATCAGTGGCGGCGCGCGAGGCGCTAAACGGGTCGCCGTGGACGGGTTCCTCGCGCAGCGAGAAGTTGCGCGCGACGGGGCGCACGAGGCGGAGCGACTGGCGCAGCGGGTAGGAGAGCAGCACGGGGTAGTCCGCGTAGTGCGCGCGCAGCCCGTACGACTGAAGTGTGATGCGGGGAAGTGTGTGTGGGGAGGGAGAGAGGGGGCATGGGGGAAAGGGAGGGGGGGGAAGAGATGGTTGGGAAGGTGAGATGGACGAAAAGAGTTGATGGGATGTGAAATCCTATGGTGATGCGGGCACGTGACACGATGAGACTGAATGAAAATTTTACCCATAAAGTCTCGAATTCACACCTCGAATTTCTCCTTGACGTAACGGGCAGTTTCGAAGTTTTCGGGGGTGCCTGCGATGTGCGGCTTGGCGGTGAGCTCCCGAAGGTGCAACGCGAGGCTCTCATTGGACACGAGCGAAAAGAGCTTCGGCAGAAACCCGCAGCTCAACCCGTCCTCATCGCGACCGTCCACCGACGAACCGGCGTCGCGAGATTCGTAAGCGAGGCGCGAGAAGAAAAGAAAGGTGAATAACCCCAAGGTCAGCGCTAGCGGAACGTATGCGAAGGCTGTTCGCGGTCTGGCTGCGGTCTGCGGAAGCAACGATGAGCGATCCATAACGGCGTGACTACGACGCACGCAGGAACGGCGACAAGCGCTCTGAAATGAGAACGGAAGCGTGCAAATGGAAGAGTTGGGAAGAGGTAAGGGGGAATACAAGGCAAAGGAGCTCCTAGAATCTTCCGCCTTCGCTATTTCTTGGATTTGGAGGGTGGGCCAGTGAAGTGAATCCAGCAGACGAAGAATTCGGTTTGGTTTGCTGCTGCGAATGATTGAAGCCAAACGAAGGGGCATGGTTGTGTTGGCGATGTGACAGATGCTTTCGTGAGTACAATATATGGCTGCGAAATCCATAGTAACCGTGCTATGTTGCCGCGCGAAAGGTGGATCTCCACGCATCTCGCAAAATCGCTTTGGTGCATGCCATGCTGGAGGATGAATTGCGGCGCGCGCTCCACGTGGGCACGTGGGCTACCACGTGGTCTCCCTTGTTGTGAAGGTGGTGAAGAATGGTGAAGGACGAGAACCATGAAAAACACTTCGGTACAGCATATACAAACCATCCAGATCTCACTACCAAAATTGTATGTAGCTCCATACCGCGTATATCCGTAAGTTCCGCCGAATTACACCCTTCCTGTGCTAAGGCAACATTCCAACAGCTAATTTGGTTGCCTGATTTAGGAACCGACTCCGCAACAGCTTCTCATTGTCCACGTGTGTCACCATCATGTCACTTGGCCTACAAACAGCCCCACTGCCGCCGTTCTTAAAATATGAGGGACAACCACAGCAAGTGCCAGACAGTCAAGGCACGGCGTTACCTGCGCTAGAGCAGCTTCCGCCTTTGCCGACTCCCTGTACGCGATTGGAAGTAGACCTTTATCGCCTGTTGCGATGCTGCGAGCGCATCGCACGGAGCCAATCAGCAGCCGAGCTGCAACGAGATTTCAAGTTCCACAACGTGGGTGAGATTGCGAGCGAGCCGTTGATTCATTTCACAGCTCTTCCGTTCACCGATATGTGCTCGTCACAGCTCCTTCGGTCACGGTTTTGTTTTTTTTTAGGCGACTTAAAAATCTTTCGGTCTAGAGTGGTCGATCACACACAGATGCCTTTCAGAATGCAGGCTGATTGCCTCGATTGCGTCCGGCTTTGCCTCTCAACTGGTGACCTAGCCTCCCATCCTTCTCTTCAAACCTTCCCGATTCCGCTCGTCAATCCCTATGCCAATCCCTATGCCAATCTCAATGCCAATCCCAATGCCAATCCCTATGCCAATCCCGCTCTCCCGCAGTACGTCGCGTATCTCCGCGAGCTCTTTGCGCAAGTGCAGCAGGAGTCAAGAGCCTACTCAGCAGGCCGGTCTGCAAGGTACAGTGCAGCTATCAGCAAGGGCAATAGCATTCTGTTTGCCGTTTTCGGGTTAAGAGGCGGCTTTTGAGACGTCTCAATTTCGGGTTAAGAGACGACGTTTGAAGTGCCTCAAAAGAGCACACACAGCAGGCCAGTCGGCAAGGTACAGTGCAGGTGTCAGCAAGCGCAACAGCATCCTGTTTGCAAGTCCTTTTCGTCAATCAGCTTCATGCTGTTTTCCCCACTTGCAGCTTGACTGTTTACTGTAGAGACAATCTGTGTTAGGCTGTTCTGTGGTCCCTTCCTCCAGTCCTACCCTGCTCCAGTCCTACCCTGCTCCAGTCCTACCCTGCTCCAGTCCTACCCTGCTCCAGTCCTACCCTGCTCCAGTCCTACCCTGCTCCAGTCCTACCCTGCTCCAGTCCTACCCTGCTCCAGTCCTACCCTGCTCCAGTCCTACCCTGCTCCAGTCCTACCCTGCTCCAGTCCTACCCTGCTCCAGTCCTACCCTGCTCCAGTCCTACCCTGCTCCAGTTCTACCCTGCTCCAGTTCTACCCTGCTCCAGTCCTACCCTGCTCCAGTCCTACCCTGCTCCAGTCCTACCCTGCTCCAGTCCTACCCTGCTCCAGTCCTACCCTGCTCCAGTCCTACCCTGCTCCAGTCCTACCCTGCTCCAGTCCTACCCTGCTCCAGTTCTACCCTGCTCCAGTCCTACCCTGCTCCAGTCCTACCCTGCTCCAGTCCTACCCTGCTCCAGTCCTACCCTGCTCCAGTCCTACCCTGCTCCAGTCCTACCCTGCTCCATTCCTACCCTGCTCCAGTCCTACCCTGCTCCAGTCCTACCCTGCTCCAGTTCTACCCTGCTCCAGTCCTACCCTGCTCCAGTCCTAGCCTGCTCCAGTCCTACCCTGCTCCAGTTCTACCCTGCTCCAGTCCTACCCTGCTCCAGTCCTACCCTGCTCCAGTCCTACCCTGCTCCAGTCCTAACCTGTTCCAGTCCCAGCTTACAAAACATCCCTTTCTATACAACGCACAATCATTTCTGGTTCCCTTGCCACTGCATTGCGTCCCTTTCTGCAGCCTCCCTGTTTCGGCAGCAGCGCAAGCCCAGGCGGCAAGGGCGGAGGCGTACCTTCAGCGAATCACTTTGTTGGCTGACTTGCTGGAAGAGCACGTGCTGGTAACGAGTTATATGATGTGTATGTTTCATGTGAATTGGATGACTCGTATGATTCTTATGTATCGTACAAATCGGGTCTTTTGCAGTGTTTTTTTCGGTGGCATATAATATAACCCTTCTTACTGGATGACCATGTGCTGGCAGCTGACTAAGCTTCACTGATCAGTCTTGCGATTCCGTTGTGTGTTGTCACTTGCTTCCCGAATCACCAAACTGATATGTCTTCCTGCACCTCATCTCACCAACCACAGCCTGACATGTGGCACATGCCGGACAGCCTGCCTCTTCAGGACGACTGCCAGCTGGACGCCTTGGTACCTCAAGATCCCAACCTATCATCAACCTTCAGAGGAATCAAGCCTGCTCAATCCCATCAGCAGCAGCAGGGAGAAATCGAAGGAGGTGCCTTGCGGGGCTATGTGCCATATTCTGCAGCCTTTGCGGGTGGGCAAGGCAGGGAGGCGTTGGGCCTTCGATCACGCCGCCGCCAGTTGAGGGGTCGGCATGGGTAGGTGCTAGGTGGTGGCCATGATCCGTGATGCCATGCATGCATTCATGCCTTCATTTTTTTTGCTAAGGCGATCCTTCACGCTGCAGCTCTTCTTCATGACCAGTGACCCGTGGCTAGGTGGTGGCCATGATCCGTGATGCCATGCATGCGTACATGCCTTCACTTTTTTTTACTTCATGTAGGTTGTTTGTGCTTCAAAACCCATCGAATTGTTTTTCGGTGCCTTGTGCTGGTTGGTTGTATTTTGAGACGTCTCACAACTTCATCTATTCCTTTTGTGATGGCTTTCCACTGAACTCCGTAGCACTTTCCCATGCATGCATTGTTTGGTCTGTTGGGCAGGCCGACTTCCAGAGATCACCGACCAGGTTCTTCTCTCCCTGGGTCATCCCTGGACGATGCATCAAGAGCAATCATTACAACCCATAAGTAATGCTTTGTAATGTTCTTGCAGCATCACTTGCTTCTTCTCAGCTGATCTCCTTCAAACTTGCTTGCATATTCTCTCCGCAATTTCTACCCTGACCCTCCCCCTGCTTGCACTCCTATCTCGCTCGCTCTTCTCCACCTCGCCTCCCCCCTTTTCGTCCCCCCCCCCCCCCACCTCACTCCCCCCCCTCAACCCCTCCTCCGTTTCTCCTTTTCTTTCAACCTTCCTCACTTTCCTCTCGTTCTCCTTATGTTTGCTTCCTTTACCCACTCGTTGCTCCTTTCTGCCGTCTCTCTTACCTTCCCTCGTCCCTCCAGGAACCTTCAGGAGGAGCTGTCGGATCAGATGCTGACGCTGGCAGGGCAGATGAAGGCCAACTCGCTCGCCATGGAGGAGAAAGTCAAAAGCTCCAATAAGGTGACACGCTGCTGCCATCTCATGGAGTAGTTCTGTTGTCTATGGTTGAGTTGAATGATTACAATGTACTTCAATTTGTTTTGTGCTGCTAATTATAGGGGTATTTATTTTGCTTTTACTGTTTTCATCTTCTTGTGCAGGTTCTTGATGCAACCGAGGAGTCAATGGAGAGAAACGTGGCCAGCCTGAGTTGGGCCAATCAGAGGGCTTCACGGTTGGCCCGGCAGGGATTTTGCACTGGCTTATCGACGTGGCTGGCCATGATCTTTCTTCTTGCCATGTTCGTTGGAATGATTATGTTCATCAGAATGACTTGATAGGTACATATGTATGGGACACTAGCTTTAATAAAGTTAACTGTATAAATTTATCGGTTGCTCATCCAGCAGCTCTAAGATCTGAACTGCATAACGAGTACGTAACGAGTTCATCTCTCGACAGCTTCCAGATACTTTATAGATGGTACACTCTGGTGCTTTCACCGTGAAAGCGATCAGCTATTATTTATTGATCAGCGTGCTTTCACTCTGGTACTTTATTGTGGAAAGCGGTGAAAGCCAAAACAAACATTCACCGTCGTAAACCGCACAGCACGCCTTGTACCCACACCCTCGTGAGGCGTCATCTGCTCTCACGCCAAGCAAGCAGGTGGCTCAGAAGTCGCCACGTGGTGCTGGTCAGGAAACATTAACATTTTTCGATCAGCTATTATTTATCGAACCACATCGGGCTTGACCATTGACCATGGCAGGCGGCGTCGCGCATCCGTACTATCCGCGCGACATCGTGTTGCCTGACTACGTCCCACCAGCGTGGAGCACGGCCGAGCTCTTCGGCGTTTTCGGGGTGGCCGTCGGGGTGATCTTCACCCTCTCATGGCTCTTCGCACGTGAGTTGACGTTTCAGGCGCCTCAATAGGTCGGGTTGATCCTCATCCTCTCATGGCTCTTCGCGCGTGAGTTGACGTTTCAGGCGCCTTAATAGGTCGGGTTGATCCTCATCCTCTCATGGTTCTTCGCACGTGAGTCGACGTATCAGGCGCACGCTTTTTCCGGAAGCAGGTGTTCGCGTCCAGTCCAGCATTTTCTGTCGTCTAGTCAGCAGCCACGCAATTCCGATCTCGCCTGATAAGTCAGATCGTTCCAGCTTCCACCATTCCTCATTCTCCGTCAACCTTCTGATCCTCCCGCCTGTCTCCCATTCTCGCTAATCGGTGTTACAGAGGCTCATCTCTTCGCCTGCTGACCCGTGTTGGTAGCCTCTTGCGCTTTCCCCTCTCATTGTCCTTCAAAGTTCATCACCACCCATTTCAGGCTCATAGTCCCGTCTCATTGTCCTCACCCCCACCCTCTTCTCCCCCCTCCCCCTCCCACCCCCTCTCCCCCACCACTTTCCCCTTTCATCCAGGCTCATGTCGCCATCTATCAGCGTCGGAGCGGTTCACCTTCAGCTGGTGGGCCATGACGGGTGCCATTCACATGCTCATGGAGGGAGCATTTGTCGCCTTCCCCGCCCTCATCAGCAGCACCAGCAAGGCCTTCCTCCTCGATGCCTGTACGCACGCCTAATTGTTTTCCATTCGCCTACTCTCCCATTGACCTAATTTCTCATTTTTCCACAGTAGCCTAGTCTCCCATTTCACATTAGTTCTCCCCCTGTCCGTGCCCGTGCTGTGTCTTAACCCACTCTTAAACCCTTTCCTTTTTTTCAACCATTCCTTAATGCACTTTTGGATGAGGTTTAAATAATTACTTCGCCTCCTTTCTGCCCTGCTCTTCACTTCCATGCAGGGAAGGAGTACGCCATATCGGATTCACGATATGCCACCCGTGACACCTGCATTGTCTCTCTCGAGGCAGTCACTGCCTTCATCGAAGGCCCTGCCTGCATCCTCATTCTGTGAGTGCTGCTTACAGCTGCTCCTCCTTACGCTTGTTTCACTTAGCCTTTTTTGCCCAACTGTCTATGGGACTTAGACAGCTTCAATGCTTTTGTGGGTTCATCCTTCTGCATGCAGGTATGCCATCGCAGCCAGGAAGCCCTTCAGCAATCTGCTGCAGTTCACGGTGTCTCTTGGGCAGCTGTACGGAGCAGCTGTGTACTTTGCCACGAGCTACTTGGAAGGCTTTCCCCACTCAGACCCCCATCCGATCTACTTTTGGGGCTATTTTGTTGGCATGAACGCCATCTGGATTCTGGTGCCGTTTCTCATTCTCTGGCGCTGCTGGGCGCGCATCATTTCAGCAGAGGCCTCAATCATGCAAGCTTCAAGTTCTCGGAGGTCCAAGAGGGACTGAATATCATATAAAAATTTCTTGTAGGGACTGAGGCATTATGGCAAGGGTGTTGGGAGTTTACACCATGATGCCTGATATTCAGAAAACACTTGTGCAATGCCATGCTAAGCTCCAGTGTTACGTATATATTGTTTGGTACAGAATATGGAATGTTAATATCAAGTCTCGAGTTTAACGGTGTCATCCTGGAACTTCCAGAAGTTTGAACGAAAAATCTGCTTGTTGATTGGTTGTTTTGGGTCTGACCCGCAGCCCTGTCAGAAACGAAGTGGCAATCGAGGCTCTCTGAGCCACACGTATTTCCACGCAGGAGATTCGAGAGAGATTCACCCTCCGCGCCACGTGCGAGAAAGACATTCTCCACGCACCAAGCACAGAGCATCACACACACACTCACAAAACAGTATTTCTAGCAGCTGATGCACATTCCGCGGTTTTGTTTGCTCATGTTTCACACTTCCTTCTCCTGGCGTCCCGCTCCCTCGCAGATGCATGTCCCGTTCGCTGTGGAGGGACGCGTGGCGGGAGAGACGGTGAGAAAGTCGAGCACGTGTGCCTCGCCTTTCCTCACTTTCTTGGGGAAGGGAAGAACCGAGGACGGTGAGTTCGTGGCGTGCCTCAAAAGTCAACTCGTCTACGAGGATCCGACCCAGCAACGTGAAACACCCAGGATCCAGGAGGACTAGGAGACTGTGTTGCAGATTGAGATTCTTTCCGTCGACTCAAAGATCGCAGGAGGAGGAGAAGGAGGAGGGGACTGTGCTGCAGATCAAGGAATCGCAGATTGTGATTCGTTCAGAATCACACTGGAACAGGAATTGCAGACATGGCCAGCGAGTGCGGTTTCCGAGCCGATCCCGGAGACGAATCCGGGGATCCGCTACGCAGCAGTCGCATCAGCAGCAGCAGCACCAGCGTTGGTCTCGAGGAGACGCTTCTATTGGCTGGCGACGCCCCTTCCTCCGCTGCTCTCGACGAATCACAAACCAAGCTCAGAACAAAAAGAAAGAAATCCAAGCACGCGCGAGAGCGCACAAGGCGGCGCAAGTCCGCTCTGGCCCTTGGGAACTGCGATGAACAACACGCAGCAGATTCAGATTCCCGTTATAAAGCTTCTCAATACAAGCACTCTGCGCCTCTTCCGCATCGAGTCATTCAGCTCGTGAACGCCCTCCAGGCTGCCCTCTCTCCGAGACTTCCCTCGAAGGTTCCTCATAAGGCGACTCTCTTCGCGCTTTACGTCTCTCATTTCCTCTCCCGATGGACCAATCGCATGTGGGAATTCGCGGTGCCGCTCTTTCTCCTAGACTCCTCGTACACTGCCACGTCAGCTTCCTCTTCCTCCTCTACAGTCACCTCCGGTAGTAGCGCCGGATCAGCCTCTTTGCTCCTCGTGGCGCTTTACGGACTTTCCGAGTCGCTCGCGATGTCTTTATTCTCCGTCCCCATAGGAACGTGGGTGGATCTTTGTCCGCGTTTACCACTAGCTGCCTTCGCTATCTCCGCTCAAAATGCCGCTCTGTTTCTCGCCGCGATTGCCGTCGCCGCTCTCCTCTACCTCGCCGACTTTCTCGCCGCACCCGCCGCCGCAAGTTCCGCTGGGCCTGATCTTTTCGCATGGGTGACCGGAGCAGCCGAAACGGGAGCTGACGTGGCGCTGGTGGCGGCGGTTTGCGTGCTGGGCGCTGCGGCTGCTCTCGCTGGATTGGCGCGCGGGATCGCGGTGGAACGTGATTGGGCAGTGGTGATTGCGGATTGGGTTTGCGAGCAGGAAGGTGCTGCGAATTTGAAAAGGGGATGTGGGCGGCAGGGGGGATGGGAGGACAGGGGGCAAGACGAAAGGGAGAGAGGAGGGGGAGTAGTGGAGGTGGTGGTGGGAAATGAGGAGGATGCGACTAAAACGCAGGTGCCGTTCGATAACGGGGAGGCTTGTAGCGAATCAGCGCGGCGGGAGAGAGAGGAGGGGGGGAGGGACGGGGGGGAAGAGCATCACTTGCGGACACACGTTGTAGAAGAGAGTGGAGTCAGCGAAGCAGGGGGGGGAGGGGATGCGGACGCTAATTGCCGGGACAAGGCAGCGCAGACACAGGAGGTTCTGACTGTGCAGCAGCAGGGGCAGCAGGAGGGGAGGGAGGGACAGCAGAGACAGGAGCAAGAGCAGCAGGGGAGGGAGCAGCGGGAGCGCGTGCGAGCGCGGCTCAACTCCACTCTTCGCACCATCGACCTGCTCTGCCGCCTGCTCGCCCCGGCCGTCACTGGCGCCCTCATGGCCGCTGCTGTCTCTGCATCCACGTCCGCCTCCGCCTTCGCCGCCTCCCCCTCCGCCACTCCCCCTTCCGCTGTTGCATCTCCAGCGTCGCCCGCACGTCACGAGTTACTGCCCGTGTCGCTGCCGCTCGCCATGGCAGTGTGGGTCCTCGTGGCCGCTGCTGCAGAGCTGCTGCTGCTGGCGCTTGTCCACTCGCAGGTGCCCGCGCTGGGGGAGAGGCGCAAGGAGAGAGCAGGGGAGGGAATGGTGGAGGACGAAAGGGCTGGTGAGAGGGAGAGAGAAAGTGAGGGAGGGGAGGAGGAAGAGGTGGAAGAAGAGGAGGACGAGGAAGCGGAGGAGGAAGAGGAGGAGGAGCAAGGGAGAGGGAGAGGGGTGGGGCGTGGAGGGGATGATAAGTATGGAGCGTTGGATGTTAAGAGTCGAGTGAAAGCACAAGGGGATAATGGGAAGGAGCATGAGGGAGGGGATGGGCAGATGCTGGTCCCTTCAGCAGCTAATCCAACCCCACCTGCTCCCATCACCCCTTCAGACTCCCCAGCCGCCCCTATCATCACCACCACCACTACCACCAGAAGCAGCAGCAGCAGCGAGCCTCCCCTCATCCCCTCCACCGCCCACAACCCTTCCTTCTTAAACCACCTGCTCTCCTCTCTCCACCACCTCCGCCTCCTCCTCACCTCCTGGCTGACCACCCTTGGATCCGCCTGGACAGTTTACCTCCGCCAGACCTCCCTCTTCCCCTCCCTCGCCCTTGCCCTTCTCTACCTCACTGTCCTCTCCTTCGGATCTCTCATGTGCGCCTATCTGCACTCCCAAGGCGTCCCTCTCGGTCTCCTAGGCTCGGCAAGCGGAGCCGCGGCTGTCACCGGCGTGCTCGGGGCAACCCTCTTTCCGAGCCTCTGCGCCAGGCTCGGGCCGAGCAGGACGGCCGAGGCTTCCGTGTGGTCCCAGCTGACATGCCTCCTGCCGTGTGTCGTCGCGGGATTGGTTCTCCAGTCGTCGGGGCCAATCCCAGCAGTGCTGCTGATGGCAGGAGTGGTATTGTCAAGAGCTCCTCTCTGGGTGTTTGATCTGTCTGTGCTTCAGATGGTGCAGGGGGCGGTAGTGGAGGAGGAGAGAGGCGCGGTGGGGGGAGTGCAGGAGTCGTTGCAGCAGGGAATGCAGCTGGTAGCGCTGGTGCTAGCTGCGGTGATCAGCAGGCCGAGGGATTTTTGGGTGCTGACGACGGTGTCGGGAGGGGCTGTGATGCTGGCTGCGGTGCTGGTGAGTGTGGATCGTAGGCTGAGGGGAATCTTGAGACGAATCAGGAGAGGTGGTTGGCAGAGGCAGGCCGAGGGACTCATGGGAGTTGACGGCAGGGCTGGGAGTGGCGCAGGTGCAGATGAGGTTTAGGGGTGCTGAACGCTCACTGGATGGACTACATGGCTACCGTATCCACTTCAGATATAGTTGCACGTGTGCTGGTCATTTTTATGTATTTGTATCTGTGTACATAGGAGTCAACGACACGCAACGAACGATGGTGGTGGGCCGGTGGCATGGCATGGCATGCCATTCTTACTGCAATACATGTGTGGTTAATTCACATGAATGGCATGAAAGCATTACACACGAGGCCATCCAATGTGTCATGAATAACCCCCCCCTTGATGTACCTACAACCTTTGTTATAAATACCATATGGTTTGTATACATGAAATTTTTCGAAAGTGTGTAACACTTTCTTAAAATGCGTATTGTGAAAGCGCATCTGACTTTAGCGCAGCAAGGTAACTACGAATTATGGTACCATTCGCCGAATATATAAGAGGGTTGGAGGCCATTCGGCCTTGTTACGCATAGCAATGAATGAAGATTACAGTGCACTCCCGACCGCAGCTAAAGGAGCATGCAGTATCGAGAACGAACGTGAAGAGTCATAATTGACTCGATGCGTCAGACGGTTGAGATGCATCTGGACCGTCGGAGCAGATGGCATCGGGCAGCTGCAGGCAGAAAGATTCTGGCGGGAACAGTTTCGTAACTGTACGCGCCGCACGGTTGGGAATGAATTTGAATAAGGGAATGTACCCCTTAGAGTACATGGCTAGCTAGGTCGATTCGTATTCCGCTGTACTCTTATTTATATCGTTGTATTTGCATGTTTCCATTATCTCGAGCATTTTACATTCACTCTGCTATTGAGGTCAAGGGCCCACCACTACTAGACTACAAGTGTGCGAACCCTCCAGAGGTGATCCTGGTTACGATCTATTGCTGATCGCAGCATGGTATGAGAGCGACTCAGGAATCTTTCGCACTACCACTCCCGAAAACTACGACATTCGGAAAGTGGCGTCCGGCACACGCTCGCGTCTAAGAAGCCGGAGGATCTGGTGGTGAGACCAATCTGACGGCTGAAGCGCAACCCAACCCGGCTGCGACAAGCAAGGGAACGACGACGATCGGCACCGAAGTGTCAGAATGTTATTATTGTCTAGCCTACAGTAGGGTACTCTATAGCGAGTACAACCCAGATTAGGGTTTCCTATCAGGGCCTCAGATTCGTTTTAGGGTACCCTGAGCACTCAGGGTCCCTTGGAGGTGTAACACTGATCTTCAGTGTTGCCTGCTTAGAAACACTGATTTTTCAGGGTTACAAGTAAAAAAAAAACACTGATCACACAGGGTGCCTTTTCAAAAAACACTGATAGAATAATTAAAGAAGGGGTGCAGGCCCGGTCGTGATGTGGAGAGCATGAATGAACGAGACCCCCTGCGGCATGGGTCGGCTGGTCGAACCGCACAACCACGCCCTTGCGTGGTGAATCTGATCTGATGCCACCATTCACCACTGGTCCACTCTGGATTTGTGCGCAGCGAGGCCAAGAATGACAAGTGTTGGCAGAAGTCAGAGTCAACGAAGCATTGAAACACCTGGAACAGCCAATCAAATAGCGCCTTTGCGCAAACACTGCCCAAAATTGAGCCGCAGGGTGGCGTCGATCCTCGTTGGGTACACCCTCTTTCTCACCTCTCTCACCGGCGGAAGCACTGGCTACAGTGTTTGGACGTAGCGGGCTAGTGAGATAAGTCGGTTGCGGGCAAAGTCGCACGAGGGTTTGAAACACGCCTTGGGCCGTTAAAAAGCATTAACGTTGAATAACCGTCCCGACCGCTTTGAAAACAACAGTACCATTGTAGAACGTAGAAAACCTTGACTAAACGCCCTGGGTCAAATTGTCAGTGTAACGCATGTGATAGGACCTTCTTTGGTCCGGTGTGGCTACACTAAGCGTCTCTGTCAGTATAACATATGCCAGTTTATCGAGAAAAAGGGTGTACATGAATGATGACGGCGCGCCAATATGCGAGAAACACGGAGTTTCGGTTTCAGGGTCAACCCCGATACAACACTGACTCGTCAGTGTCTGCAAACACAAAACACTGAAAATTCAGTGTTCTACAAAATAAAACACTGATCCATCAGGGTCGCTAAAAAAAAAAAGGCTGATCCATCAGGGTCGCAATAAAAAACAAGGGTCAAACTTCAGGAATTCAGGGTAAAATTCCTGACATCTGAGGCCCTGTTTCCTATATGTATCCCAACTGCTGCTAGTGCAAACCCTCCTTTCTTCATTTCTGCTTCTGCCTGCTAGTTCTGACATGCTATCAGAGCAGGTCGACCCTCCTGGGTCGATCCTGTGGGTGGGCCCCACCCGATGCTTCCGCTGCTCTACTGCTGTCGCGCGCCCCGGGCGCGCGACCCTTTCTTCCTGCCGCGCACTCGGAGCGCGCGGCATTTTTCATCCCGCCGTGCGCTCGGGGCGTGCGGCGGGCGCACGGCGGTTTCCTGCTTCGCGCGGCGGTTTTCTGCCCGTCGTGGCGCCCTCGGGGACCTGCGCGCTGCCCCCTGTCGCCCGTCGCGGCGCCCTAGGGGCCCGCGCGTCACCCTCCTCCCGTCGCCTCATCGCGGCGCCCTGGGGGCCGGCGCGCCGGCCCCTCCCGTCGCCTCGTCGCGGCGCCTTGGGGGCCTGCGCGTCCCCCCCTCCCGTCGCCTCGTCGCGGCACCTTGGGGGCCCGCGCGTCGCCCCCTCCCATCGCCTCGTCGCGGCGCCTTGGGGGCCCGCGTGCCGCCCCCTCCCGTCGCCTCGTCGCGGCGCCTTGGGGGCCCGCGCGCGGCCCCTCCCGTCGCCCGTCGAGCCGCCCTCAGGGGCCCGTGCGCGGCCCCCCTCCCGTCACCCGCCGTGGCGCCCTCGGGGGGCCCGCGCCCTGCTCCTTCGTGGCGCCCAGGAGACCCCCCCGCCGCCTCCCTTTCCCTCCGTGAACCGCCCCTGCTGCTTCCCGCGCTCCTGCCTGCGTTAGGGTTTGGGGGTGGCGGGCATGGGGGTGACCGGTGTGGGTAACCTGCAGCTCCTCCTCCTCCTCCGTCTTCCACTGCTGCAGCTGCCGCTGAGGGGGGTGGGTGTGTGGGAGCCAGGGGTTTAGGGTTTAAGGGGGGTGACGTGGGAGTGGAGCTAGGGGTACAGCAAGGGGTGTGTGAAAGGGGGGTGGGTCAGTTGGGGGAGGTTGAGCGGAGGCTGCCGTCTTGTCGTCCGCAGCACCTGTAGTCCGGGGCACTGTCCTGGTAGCCCAGAGAGCCTGCTGCGCCTGTCGCCCGTGGGTCCGTTGCTTCTGCCGCTCAGAGTTAGCCGCAGAGCCAGTTACTCTAGTAGTCCGGGGCGCTGTCCCGGTAGCCACTGTGCCAGCCGCTCCTGTTGCCCATGTGTCTGCAGCTTTAGCCGTCGCCTCCCATCTCCTCTCCTTTCACAGTCCAGCCTCCTCCTCCTCACGTGCCCGTTGTGAATGCCTCTAGCTTTGCTTGCCCTTGTGAACCTGCTCTATGACTGCTTGCTCTGCTGATTATACCCCACTTTGACTATGGGGGTGTGTCAGAATGTTATTATTGTCTAGCCTGCAGTGGGGTACTCTATAGCGAGTACAACCCAATTAGGGTTTCCTATATGTATCCCAACTGCTGCTAGTGCAAACCCTCCTTTCTTCATTTCTGCTTCTGCCTGCTAGTTCTGACACGAAGTCCTCGCACAACTTCTTCAGCGACTCACCAGCTTGGAGCAAGGGCTCCAAACATTGCGGAACGGCGACGCGGGAACATCCTCGCAACCTTCTCAACCAGCCCCAACTGGCTAGAACGCTGCCCCGCACACATTCTCCCTCGACATAAATGGTTCAACCCCCAAGACTCCCCGTCCCAGTGAAGAGGCAATTCTCTCTGCGCAATCAAGGTTTCTCAGCATATAAAAAATAAAGACAAGTGTGTGTTTCGACGGCAGAGATTTCTATACCTGGAGCTTCGAGCTGGAGCTCCTGCTGCAGAACGCTCAGATTTTTCATTATTTCGATGGGAGTTACGCGGAGCCCGCTGAGGACACCGACGACGCCAAAGCAAGATATTACAACGAATCTCTGATGGCGTACGGGGTGCTCCTGCGGAACATGTCGCCGGCGGAGCAATTGAGCATCCGCTCATACAAAACATCGGCCGCTCCAGCCCTCAACGCCTGGCGCCATCTCAACGGCGTGTATCAGCCGAAGGACTCAGTCTCTTCGAGCCGGCTGCTTCAGCAGCTACTGGAAACTAAAATGGCCCCAGGGGAGAAGGCCAGCAGCTACATCAATCGCTGTCGGAGCCTTCGCGACCAAATCGTGAAGCTGGGAAGCTCGATCTCGGAGGAAATTTTCGTTAATATCGTGCTTCAAGGGCTCGGCCCAGAGTGGCGGCCCTGCAAGGCGCTTCTCCGACAGCAGGGGGTCATCTCGGAGGCCGCCCTTTGCGCCGCCCTTCTCGTCAAACAGAGGGATATGGATCAGCAGCGACCAGCGCCGCGACGAGAACGTGAACGGCTCGCCTTCTACGCCGACAACAACGAAGAGTGAAGACCGCGGCGCCTCTACTGCAAAATCTGCAAAAACTTCGGGCATTTGGCGGATCGATGCAAGTCCCGATCTCGCCTTGGCCAGACCAATCCGAGTAACTGGTCCGGCTGACAAGACGCACAAGGCGACGTACGTCCAGCCCAGGGGTATCAACCCCCACCCGCGCGCAACCTGAACCCAGCGGTTCAGCATCAGCAGTAGCAGCCGTCATCGACTGCCCCAGTACGCAACGTCATGAGCAACATGGCCATGACAGGCGAGTCGCGTCGTCGCCGCGTGCGCTCACCTTCACCTGAGCCAGCACCGCACCCCATTGGCGCGTTCTCCAACAACAACCCGTTCAGTCCGCGCCGCGACTTCACCGACGACGACGACCAGGACTGGAATCTTCCAGTCCCGCTGCTTGAAAGTCCCCCGCACGTACTTGACATGCGGGTGGCGCCACTCGACTAGCTGTCGCGCGAGCAATTTCTGAAGTTCGACACCCCGTACATCGTCACGCCGCGACTGGCGCTGCTCGCACGTGACGACAACAAGCGTTACAACACCTGGTACCTGGACAGCTGCTGCGACCAGCATATGGTGGGCTCCGAGCGTTACATATCCAACGCCGTCGCCACCCCCACAGTCACCTGCGTCACCGTGGCCAACAATACCCGCCTGCGCGCAAGCGCGCAAGGCATCGTCGTGCTCAAGGCACGCGGAAGCCGCATGCACATCACGCTCAACGATGTGCTAATCGTCCAGAACCTATGCTTTAACTTGCTTTCCGCCGCACAGCTCATGGACTGCGGTGTTGATCTCAGCATGGACCGCACAACACGCGACATCTTGCTGCACTACGAATCAAGGACCTTCCCCCGCAGGCAGATCGGAAGAGCCCACTCCGAAAATGGAGTGTATGTCCTGGACTTCGACATTCCCGACTGCAGCGGCGATTCGCACGAGTTAATCGACCTCGTGCCACTGCGCTTCGAGCATATTCACCGCAGGGATTGGAAGCACCCTGATGGCAGACCGTGGGTACCGCATCATCCTCACCTACGCAAAATGGCGCTTCATGACCCTGACCCTGACGGCATCTGCAAGGATTGTCACACGCCGACGGCGTCGACTAGCGCAATCGCCGGCCATGGACTTGCCGCCATCACCGAAGCCGAGCGGCATGCGCCGCCAGAGGAAGGAATGTCACAGCTAGAGCTTGAAGTCACCACGCGGGGCGTGTTCGGCATGCCAGAACACCCTCTCATCGGACCCCCCTCCCTACACCTGCAAGGAATGCTGCGCGGCACTGGCGTCGGATCCTTTGATGCGCATGGTGTGCCGCGACCCTACACCCACGAGAAATTTTTGGAAATTTACCCTCATCAACGCGACCCGTCGAAGAAACTTACCGTGGAGCAAGAAGAAGAACTGGCGCAGCGCGAAGCTGAGGAGCTCCGCCAACAAAGCCTCGCCGAAGCGCGCGGAACATTCGCTTGCGGCGCATGGGGAGCCGAAGCGGAAGAAAGAGCCTCCAATGAAGGGGGGTGGGGAAGCGCTGGTGGATGGGGAACGAGTGATACCGGCGGATGGGAAGCCAGCGGCGGAACCTGGGCCAGCGCAAGCGGGGGATGGGGCGCCGCAACTGGCGCCGACAACAGCGGTTTTGGAACTTTCCGCAAAGAACAAAAGGGGGGAGAAGATGAAGCAGAGGAAACTGAGGCAACACCTGCAGTTGTTCCTCTTGGTCGTCCCCCGCGCCGCACTCCACTCGCATTACCCCCTCGTGACAACCCACCGCAGCGCGACCCCTGGGACACCATCGACTGGGGCAACGAACCGTCAACCCCGCGTCGCACCGTCTACGGAACTGCTCCCGAGTCGCGCGAACCGATCCTTTTCCCTGGAACTATCCCTGGGACTAACGTCCCCCTCTCTGAGATTCGCGACAGAGAGATTCTGGCGCTAATGCTGACTACCGCCAACGACGAAGATGAAGCAGCAGAAGAAGCACCAGCAGCACCTGCCCTTGTACCTGATGAGGATCCCGAAGAAGCTCGCGCACGCTACATGCGCACTTCCGCCTTTCGCACTGGCGATGCGCTCTGGCATCAGCGTCTCGGACATCCTTCGCGTGCGACACTGAAGAACTGCATCGACGCAGGAGTCTTCGCTCCTGGGGTGCTGCTACGTCCAGACGGCACCAAAGTGAGAGGCACGACACATCCGCGCAACTGCACCGTCTGCCTCGAAGCTGCGCTAAGCCACCAGCCGTTCCCGTTGCTCGAGCCAGGGACGAACCGCTACCCCAAGCTGTACAAGGTGTACAGCGACTTCCGGAACATGGGGCACTGCGGAGTCGACGACGAAATGTACACGCTTACCTTCATCGACACCGGGATGCGCTATGTGTGGATCGCGAACGTTGAAACACGCGACAGAGCCTATGAGGTGTTCCGGCTCCGGCTTGCGCACGCGCAGCGGCAATCCGGGGAGAAGCTGAGAATCTGGCAATCTGACGGCGCAAAGGAGTTAAGGAGCAATCAAATGCAGAGTTACCTCGCGAAAAAGGGGATCGAGCACCATATTTCTCTCCCCTACGCACACCAGCAGCAGGGCGTAGCTGAGCGGACGAACCGTATGCTGATGACGAAGGTGCGAGCATTGATGAAGCAGTCAAAACTGCCGCCGATCTACTGGACTTACGCGATGCACCACGCCGTGCGGGTGCACAACTTACTGGCAACTACCGCCATCACCGGCAACCTGTCCCCGCATGTGAAATGGACCGGGACCAAGGGGAACATGTCCATGCTCCGCGTGTGGGGGTGCATGGTCCAATACCGCCCGCCAACGTCAACCATCGGTAAATTCGCCAGCCGCGCACGTTGGGGCATTCACCTCGGCATCAGCCACGAGCACAAGGCGTGGATCGTGCTGGACCTGCTCAGTCAGAAGACCACCCACGCTCGGGACGTGATCTTCTACGAATGCCTCTTCCTCGACCAGTTCCGCCACGACGAGCAGACGAATGCAAACCGTGTTTATGCAAAAAATGGGCACAGCTACGCAACGCCCGAGGATGAAGCTGCGGCAGCAATCCTGGAGCAGGACACCAGGGGCGAGTTCACACGGGGAGATCGCAGCAGCGACGACGACGATGACTCCTCCGGAGGAGGAATGGGCGGAACAGGCGGAAGCGGCAGTGGCGCAGCTTCACCTGCACCACCTGAACCAGAGAGCGATGACGACGATGTGCAGGAAGTCATCCCGCAACGTCGCCACGACAGCACCGTTTCAGGATTGCAGCTGCTCGGGCTTCACACCGCAACCTCGAAGGCGCCACGTGTCATCGAGCCGCGAAACCCGCGCCAAGCTCTCACTGGACCACATAGCAAAGAATGGCATGAGGCGATGGACGCGGAAATCAAGGCGCTCGAATCCCGAGACACTTGGGTGCTAGTCGACCGTGCGGCAATCAAAGGAGCAAGAGTTCTTTCAGGGAAATGGGTCTTCCGCGTGAAGACCGCAGCGGACGGAACAATCGAGCGCTTCAAGGCGCGTTGGGTGGTACGCGGATACGACCAGAGGCACGGCATCGACTTCGACCAGACGTTCGCCCCAATCACCCGCCACACCTCCGTCCGAATCCTGCTCGCCATCGCAGCCGCAAGGCACCTGCATCACCGTCAGATCGACGTGAAGAACGCGTTCCTGTACGCGTTAGTAGACGCCGTGATTTACGTGGAGCAGCCGCACACATACGGCGAAGGGGATTCGCGCGTATGCCAGCTGCGCAAATCCCTGTACGGGATAAAACAGGCACCAAGGCTTTGGCAGTAGTATCTGCACAACATCCTGCTTGAAATCGGGTTCAAGCAGATGCCGCACGATCCAGGAATGTACTGCCGTGACTTCCGCGGCGAATAAATTCTCCTCACGGTCTACGTCGACGACCTGCTTTACACGGGATCAAGCAACGAGTTACTCGAGCAGTTCGAGAAAAGCCTGGCGGGGCGCGTCGACATCACGTGCAACTACAAGGTGAAGCAATTCTTAGGCCTCAACATCTCCTACGCACTTGAGGCCATTCACCTTTCAGCGGCTAAGTACGCAGAGGAGTTAGGGAAGCGGTTCAACATTTCACCTGCACCACTCTCCACTCCCTACCGAACTCCGGGACCGAACCACAAACCTGACAACAAAGCCCTATCCCCTGTCGGAGTTCAGACTTACCAGCAGCAGCTGAGATGCCTGCTCTTTGCCTCTATCACATGCAGGCCTGACCTTTCCTACATCGCAAGTCAGCTGGCCCAGTACTCACGCAAACCAACGGCTGAGAATCTTCTGGACCTGCAGCGCGCCCTACAGTTCTTTGTTTCAACGCCCAAGATTGGGCTGTGCTACTCAACTGCACCAACCCCATCCTTCAATCTCATCGGCTACGTGGACGCCGATCACGCAGCAGATCCCGACAATCGACGGTCAAGGACTGGCTTCCTGTTCCGACTCGAACCAACAGGACCAATCTCTTGGAATTCGCAGAAGCAGGAGCTGGTTGCCCTGTCGTCAGCCGAAGCGGAATTCATCGCAGCAACAACAGCAGTTCGCGAAGGCCTCTACTTGCAGGAACTCCTGCAGGAAGCGAAAATTCCAGCTTCGTCCACCTTTCATCTTCACTGCGACAACCAGAGCGCGATTCGCATCGCGAACAAACCTGGTTTCGTCAACCGCACCAAGCACATTGCGCTGCGGTATTTCTTCGTGAAGGACGAAGTGGACAAAGGCAAGGTTAACTTGACCTACTGCCCGACTGGTGACATGGCAGCAGACTTTCTCACGAAGCGACTGCCACGCCAGCAGTATCAGCATTGCTCCGAACTCAGCGGAGTGGTCAAGCAGGTCAAGTCGAGCTGCGGCCAGGAGTGAAGGGGGGTGTTACGAATAGCAATGAATGAAGATTACAGTGCACTCCCGACCGCAGCTAAAGGAGCATGCAGTATCGAGAACGAATGTGAAGAGTCAGAATTGACTCGAAACGTCAGACGGTTGAGATGCATCTGGACCGTCGGAGCAGATGGCATCGGGCAGCTGCAGGCAGAAAGATTCTGGCGGGAACCGTTTCGTAACTGTACGCGCCGCACGGTTGGGAATGAATTTGAATAAGGGAATGCACCCCTTAGAGTACATGGCTAGCTAGGTCGATTCGTATTCCGCTGTACTCTTATTTATATCGTTGTATTTGCATGTTTTCATTATCTCAAGCATTTTACATTCACTCTACTATTGAGATCCAAGGGCCCACCACTACTAGACTACAAGTGTGCGAACCCTCCTGAGGTGATCCTGGTTACGATCTATTGTTGATTGCAGTAGGCCTCCACCCACGTCTTCATTTTGGAACTTTGCTCTTCCACTCCTCACCAGACCCTCAGATTCGTTTTGGGGCTGTCTGATTCGTCAGACTTAGTACACTTTTATAGTCAGAGTTCAAGAGTATAAAAGTCTGATTACACAGAGTTGACATTAGTAGGGAAGCTGATGGATCAGCCTACAACGAGGTGGTGATTGCGCCGCGCGACACTGCTGTCACTGTTTCAGCTTGACTGCTGTCACTGTTTCACCTTGACTGCGAACTGTACTTGCAGCGCTCATCGCGGCTGTTAGTGCAGATTTCGCACAGGAATACTAGAGTAGGTACCCACTAAACCGCTCATGGATCAGAGTACACTCTGAGAAAAAGGCTGAAAAATCAGACAAGACCTACATTTTTTTTTTTTTCTGAATATTCAGAGTTCACAGCAAAAAAAACTCTGAACTTTCAGAGTTCACTAAAAAAAAAGGCTGAAATATCAGACTTTTTTTAGGTAAATCAGAGAAATTTCTCTGACTTCTGGGGGCCTGCTCCTCACCCACCCACCCTGATCATGTACATGTATGATTTATAGTTGGACGAGAATGCTGTAATTACTGCAATTCTAATGAAGCACGTTGCCATTGCAAGAACAGAAAGCAAGCTTTCTCAATATGGTACATCACAATATACAATTTCAATCAGTACCTCATGTACAGTTATCTCACCGATCATGTCACACTGCCCCCCTCTCTCTGAACCATCCCTACAACCCCGCCTCCTACAACCTCCACAAGCAGACTTCTCAAGCCTCGGCTCAAACGTCTCCACTCCACTACCTGTCACACAAGAGCGTCACATTCCTTAAACACCACCTCATTTGAGTCGACTCACACACGTCTCCACTCCACTACCATTCAATTCAACCATTCACACAAGAGCGACACCCTCCTTGAACACCACCTCTTGCACACTTGCCATTTCTGCAATCCCCTCCTCCGACACACTCTCCAGCCTCCTGCACCCAAGCACCACCACTCTTTCCAACTGACCGACCCAATTCCATGATGGAAGCCGGCAAACTCCTTAGGCTTTTGCACAGCCCCAACTCCAGCACCCCTAGACTCGGCAGCTCTCACATAAAGTTTGCCCATGTCGAACGTAAGCGCTCCAACCGTCTCAATACAGTCACACAAGAGCATCACACTCTCTAAAGACCACCTCTTGCACGCTCGGCATCTCTGCAATCCCTTCCGGCACACTCTCCAGTCTCCTGCACCCGAGCACCACCACTCTTTCCAACCGACCCAATTCCATTATCGAGTCTGGCAAACTCCTCAGGCTCTTGCACAGACCCAACTCCAGCACCCGTAGACTGCTCAGCTGGCCCAGGCTCCCCGGAAGCTCTCTCAAATGGGAGCACCCTACAATGACAAGGCGCGAGAGGGACGGGAGGAGAGGGAGCGATGGGGGGAGGAGCGAGAGCGAGTCGCAATTGTGGATCTCCAGGGTGGTTAGATGCTTCAGCTGGCCGAGTGATGCTGGTAGGGATTTTAGGCACGGGCAGGAAGAAATTTCGAGGTGTTTCAGGGCGGGCAGCTCGGAAAGAGATTCTGGAAGGGAGGTGAGGCCCTCACATGAGTTTAGCTCCAAACGTTCTAAAACTGACAAGTGGGAGATTTTGTCTGGTAGAGCGGGGAGGGCCCAACAGCCAATGAGAAGGGTGGATAGGGAAGGCAGGGTGAAGAGGGAGTTGGGCAGGGAGAGGAGCGAATCACAGTCGTTCAATTGGAGCACAGAGAGGTTTTCCAGGTGCCCAAAAAATTTGGGCAGACTCGTCACGGGCATTTTTTCCAGGACGCAATGTTTCAAGGCGGAAAGCTGGCCGATGGAATCCGGCAAGGAGTCGAAGTCAAGAGATGATAGGCGAAGCGAGGTTAAGGAACGGAGACTGCCCAAAGACTCGGGCAGGTGCCGAAAAGAACAACTTTCGATGTTCAGGCAGGTGAGTCTGCTAAGCTGCCCGATCCAATCGGGCAGGTTCTGGGCAGACAGGCACCGAAGAGTGAGCTCTTCCAGTAATTTCAGCTGCCCGAGGCTTTCAGGCAGAGAGCTAAGACTGGGGCTTTCCAGCCTAAGAACCCTCAAGGCGGTCAGGGAGCCGAAGTTTTCCAGAAGACTGCCCAGGCAGGGCATGGCAATATCTAGGGATGTGAGTGCAGGCAGTGTGACTAAAGAGGGGGGAAATGCGGTGACTACACGGCCGCAGTGCAGGGAGAGTGAGTGTAAGAGGCGGCAGTGGAGGAAGAGGGAGTCCAGGCCTGCTGCTGTGATGCGCGGGGGGGAGCGCGGGTCCTCCGCGAGGAAGAGAGAGCGGAGAGGGGAGGTGCGCGGCTGGGTATGCGGCGGTGGGAGCGGGGACGCGAGAGCAGGTTGTGCTGCTGCGCGGGTGCCGTCGATGGTCATTCTCGCCATTCTCTCCAGTGACGAGCCGATGCCACTGGAGTATCTGATGCCATGTGGCTTATGATCGCCGCCGCCCACTGTATCACCAGTGCCGCCCAGTCCACCGCCAGTGCCGTCCACTATACCACCATTGCCGCCGACTCTAGTACTGCCAGTGCCGTTCAGACCTAATCTCTGCCCGGCGCCAATGGCTCCCGATCCTTCTTCGTGACTTTCCTCCTCCTCCAATTCCGTTTCCTTCTCCTCGTCCGCGTAATTGTCACACCCGTTACAAGCACCTTTAGCGAGAATTGTCAGGAACCCGTCGTCTAAGAAATCGACTCCGTCTCGATCGATATGTAGGTGGGTGAGGCGGGGAAAGCGGGAGAGGGCGAGGAGGAGGCGCGGGGAGGAGATGGCTCGAGATTTCGCTACGTGGACTGATGACTGCGCGAGGCACGCCGCGCAGTGCCATCGCTTGCACACCAACGCGTGCTGAAAGGACGTGCCGGATGGCGCCACGTGGCGCAAGATGGCGGCGAGGATCTCTTGCGGAAGCCGATCGAACGGATTTGACTCAGTCGTCAAAAGATCCGACGATGCTGGGTCGTCAATAGGAACAACGTTCATTATGTTCCCTCAACTGTGAGGAACAAAGGCTGGGTTTCTAAAGGTCTGCAAAAAAAACGAATCGCGGTCAGTGTTGGGCGTTGCTTGTTGAGAATTTTCAAGCGACTTCAACTGCCAGCGAAAAACTGCGAGAGAGGTGAGGAGGTACCCACTCGGAAGTGCATTTCGCAAAACCCTGGCCCCAACGAGTTTCGAACTCGTGACCTTTTGCGTGTAAAGCAAACGTGATGACCACTACACCATGGGACCACGCTGCGATACAATAACGTAATTTATATTTTTAATTTATAATCTTGTTGTCGCTCTTTTCTCTCAGGTTTGCTTCTGGTTTGTTGAAGTTCCTCTTAGTCACGCTTGCTACTGGTTCATTCAGGGCGGCATAGGACTAATCGATACCGTCATAGCACAGGACGTCGCTGTTGCGCCTTGTAGCTCATGCGCGAGCCGCATGCTCTAGCAGTACGATGCCATCCACATCAGCACACCATGTCACCACTGCGTCCCCGCGTGACACGTCACTCGGTTTGGATGTCGGTACAATTGATGGCGCAGAAAATTGTAAAAGCCAGGATATAGCCGGTGTCAATAACGAGTTTCTTTTCAACGGGGATGTCGGACTCACTAATGTCGGCGATTACTTCCGTGAAAACCAGGAGGAGTGTAGCACTGAGGAGAGAATTAACGATGACGCCGACTGCGATCTTCAAAACATCGCGACCGTTGATGGTGAGAAGGCGGGTCATTTTAACGGTGGCGATTTTCGCGACGTGAGAAGCGAGGAGGAGGGGGAGGAGGGTGGAAGGGAAGGGAGTGGGATAGCCGGCCGTGAAAGAGGAGGTACGGATGTCGGGGGCTCTGCCCGTGTTCCTGGAAGATTACCACACTCTGTTGATATAGGGTTACCCGACCGTGTCTATACAGGGTTACCCAACGCTGTTAATATAGGGTTACCCGACGGTGCTCATATAGGGTTACTCGACGGTTTTGATGCAGGGTTAACCAACGGTGCCGACATAGGGTTACCCGATGCTGCTGATATAAACGGTGGTAGTACGGTGTTACCAGATGGTGTCGATTTAGGGTTGCCGGACAGTGCAAATATTGGGTTACCAGACAGTGATAGAATAGGGTTACCAGACAGTGATAGAATAGGGTTACCTTTCGGTGGTAATTCCGCAATGGCTGACGTCATGGGTGCAGATGCTGGTGCTTCTGCGAGGGAAGCGGGAAAGGCGAGTGAGAGTAAGAGGGAAAGGGAGAGGGAGAGGGAGAGTGAGATTGAAAGTGAGAGTGAGAGTGAGAGTGAGAGTGAGGAGGGAGGAGATGAGGATGCGCCACGCATGCATGGGAACGGTGTAGGCTCGGCGCATGGCGAGAGCGTTACAGCATGGGGGATGGATGGAGGCTTGCCGAAGGATGGTGGTTTGACGGTGGATGGAGGTGCTGCTTCTGATCCTGCGGGTGCTTCTGACCCCCCTGCTGCTCCTGCTTCTTCTGATGCTGCTGTTGCTGCTGCTGCTGCCGCCGTCGCCGCTGCTGCTGCTGCTGATGCTGCACCGGCAGCTTCTCCCACAGGCCCTCGTTCTTCTGCCGCTGCCACCACCACCAACGCCTCACCTGCCGCCACCGCTGCCACTGCCGACGCCACTGGTGCTGGTGGTGCAGCAGCAGGTGCAGCTGGTGGTGCAGCAGCAGGTGCAGATGGCCCTTTGAAGTCGATTGAAAAAGCAACAGCGGGTGCTGGTGCTGGTGGCGCTAGCTCAGCAGGCAGGAGTGCAAGTGCAGAAGCGAAAGAGGATGAGATGGACGTGGTGTGGTTGAGTGATGATGAGGTTGATGCCGACAGTGATGATGGTAGTGACAACGAGTACGCAGAACAGCAGCTGCAGCAGCTCCTGTGGCAACAGCAGCAGCAGCAGCAGCCGCAGAAGCAGAAACAGCAGGGGCAGCAGGGGCAGCAGGGACAGCAGCAGGGGCAATTGGGCGGCAGCAGAAGCAGCGGGAACATGAACGGCAGCAGGAGGGCTGGTGGTGCTAGTAACAGGGTGGCTAGTAACGAGGATGAGGATGTGATGGAGCTGAGCGGGCGGGAGGTGCAGGAAGCCATGCTGCAGGCGAGGCTCAGAACCGCGCAGAGACAGATGATGCGCTCCATGGGGGGCGGCATGCCGGGTGGCGCTCTGGGCGGTGTGCCGGGCGGCGTTCTGGGTAGCGTGCCGGGCGGCATGCCGGGTGGCGTAATGGGCGGCATGGTGGGCGGCACGACTGGAAACACGGTTCGGGGATTGGGGAGTGGCGTGGGGATAGGTACAGGATTGGGATTAGGTGGTGCTGGTGATGGGAGGAGGGAGGGCAGGGAGGGGAGGGGTGTGGTTGAAGGGGTAGGGAGAGAGGGGAGTGAGGGGAGTGAGAGTAGTGTTTTGAGTGTGATCAGTATGGCGAGTGATGATGAGGATGATAAGGTGGGTGATGAGGTGAGGCAGCAGTGGGAGCAGCTGGGGCAGCTGAAGGCTGTTATGTCACCGCAGAGGCAGAGGGATCGGAGGGACGAAGGTGAGCGAAGCAGAGACCGGGGGAGCGTTGGGCAGCAGCAGCGTAATCAGCTTCAGGGTAACCAGCAGCAGCAGCAGCAGCAGCAGCAGATTAACCAGCAGCAGCAGCAGGTGCAGCAAGAGGTTTTGCAGTGGCAGCGGCAGCAGCAGGAGGCGAGGCAGCAGGTGCTTCTGGAGCAGGAGGTGAGAGACCGGTTTGGCGAGCGCGTGCTGCTCCGAGACCACGGGGATGATGATGAGGAGGAAGAGGACGGAGAGGGGGAAGGTGGTGGGAGTGGGAGGAGGAGAGGGAGGGAAGGCGCAGGTGGTAATGCACGGCAGTGGTTTGGGGTTGGGATGGGAGGGAGAGGGGCGGATAGGGAGGAGGAGAGGCGAGAGTTTGTGGAGGCGAGGAGGAGGAGTGCGGCTGACGCTCTGAGGCACTTCAGGAGCATGCGGGACGAGGGGCTGGTGCAACGGTTGCCACAGGCTGAGCTGAGTCAGCATGTGGCACGGCAAGCACACACGCTGCATACAGCAGTCACAACACCCGCAGCACACGCAGCAGGCATGGGACACAGAGCCTATAGCATAGACCCACACACAACATTACACTTAGAACCTGATCTAGCTCCGTTTATTACAAGGGATAGCTCACCATCGGTTGGATTGCCGCAGTTTAGGTCGCTGCCGGCAAGCATTCGAGGAGGCACGGGGAGCAATGGTGGTGTTGGTGGGCGCATGGACACAGACAGGGCAGGAGAGCAAGCTGCGAAGAGGATGCGAGTGGATGCCGGAACCACACACAACCACCTCCCACCGAGCCACACCCATCCGCATCCCACCCACCACCACAGCCACCACCACAGCCACCACCACCACCATCACCACCATCCGCACCTGTATCCCCAAGCACCCTCTCCAACCCCTCCCAACCCCCCTCCAGACCAGCAAACCGCAATGCGGCAAATTCTGGAAGGTCTCTCCCTCGCGGGAACAGCAGAGGAGGTAGAAATGCCGGCAGGGGCTTTAAGAGTGCCGTTGCTGACACATCAACGCATGGCAGTGGCGTGGATGAGACGCAGAGAGGCGTCCATCCCTGCTGGGGGGATACTGGCGGATGACCAGGGGCTGGGGAAGACGCTGACCACGATTGCACTCATTGTGCTGGGGGTGCGGGAGGGCCGGGAGAGGGAGAGGAAGGAGAGGGAGAAGGGGAAGGGGGTTGCTGGGGAGGAGGGGCAGATGCTGCTGCTGACAGGTGGTGCGGGTACATGTGATGCTGGTCCTTCTGGTGCTGGTGCATCTGGCGCTGGTACAAGTGGTGGTGGTGCTGCTGCTGCTGCCGCTGCTGCGGTGCCGGTGGCAACATCAGGAGGAGGAGGAATGGGAGTAGGGAGCAGCAGCAAGATGGAAGTGGTTGATCTGGAGGAGGAAGACGAGGAGAGGGAGAGGGGGCGGGGGAGATGGGATGGGAAGAAACAACGACTAGCAGCTCCAATGCTGTCAGTGGCAGGTGCAGCAACGCCACCTGAGCTTTCTACAGCCGCCACGTCAGCAGCGGCCACGTCAGCAGCTGCTGCATCAGCAGCTGCCACGTCAGCAGCGTGCGGTACAGGTGGCAGGGGCAAGCGTGTGAGCGGCGGCACGCTGGTGGTGTGCCCCACGAGCATTCTACGGCAGTGGGAGCGGGAAATACGCGAGCGCGTAGGTGCCCTGGGGGATGCAGCAGGCACTGCTGCTGCTTCTGGTTCTGCTGGCGCTGCTGGCGGTGTGGGAGACGAGAGGTTGGCTAGTGGAACTGGGGAAGGAGGAGGGAGGAGAGGAGGAGGAAACACAGGAGTAGGAGGAAGAGGGGGCGGGGGAAGAGGGTTATCGGTGCTGGTGTATCATGGGCCGGGGCGCACGCGGAGTGCAGCGGAGGTGGCATCGTACGACGTGGTGCTGACCACCTATGCCATCGCCGCCATGGACGTGGGGGGAAGTAGAGGCGGTGATGGGGGCGAGGGGGGGAAGGGCAAAGGGAAAGAGCCCTCGTGGGAGGAGGTGATGGGGATTGGTGGGGGTGGTGGGGGCGGGGCGGGGGGGAAGAGGAAGGCGGGTGGTGGTGAGGGTGGGAGTGGGGGCAGTGGGGGGAGTGTGGGGGGGTCCGCTTGCGGGGGTGGCGTGGCAGCGAGTGGTGCTGGACGAGGCTCAGGCCATTAAGAACCGCAACACGCAGGTGGGTGGGTGATAAGGCCACCAGATCAATTCAGGGGCGGGGGGGTTAGTGGCATATGCATGCCTTCACGCTAAGATTCGGTGGTGCCTGTCGGGCACGCCGATGCAGAACGCAGTGGACGATGTGTATTGTATTCCTACCTGCGCTTCCCGCGCTGCACCCCGTATGATGAGTACGCGCTGTTCCGCTGTTCCACGCCTCAAAACCATTCTCCTTCCCCATTGCACCCTCCCCCAGGTGGCAAGGGCGTGCTGGGCGTTGAGAGCCAAGAAGTGGTGGTGCCTCTCCGGTACTCCCATGCACGACGACGCTCAGAACGCGGTGAACGACGTGTATTCCTACCTGCACTCGCCCCGTTCATCTCCTTCATCCCCTTCATCCCCCTCCTCTCCCCTCCCTCAGGTGGCAAGGGCGTGCTGGGATTTAAGAGCCAAGAAGCGGTGGTGCTTGTTGGGAACGCCCATGCAGAACGCCGTGGACGATGTGTATTCCTACCTGCGCTTCCTGCGCTTCTTGTGCTTCCTGGTTGACCTTCCCCCCACCCACCCCCAGGTAGCGAGAGCATGTTGGGCTCTGAGGGCCAAGAAGCGGTGGTGCCTGTCGGGAACGCCCATGCAGAATGCGGTGGACGATGTGTATTCCTACCTGCGCTTCCTGCGCTTCACCCCGTACGACGAGTACGCGTCCTTCCGCACCACCATCAAGGACCCCATCACGCGCAACCCCTCCCAGGGCTTTAAGCGCCTGCAGGCCGTGCTGCTGGCTGTCATGCTGCGCCGCACCAAGGGTGAGTCCCTGAGTCCTTGCTTGCTGTCCCACATGAGTACGCATCCTTCCGCACAACCATCAAGGATCCGATCACGCGCAACCCCTCCCAGGGGTTTAAGCGCCTGCAGGCAGTGTTGCTCGCTGTCATGCTCCGCCGCACCAAGGGTAAGTCCCTGAGTCCCTGCTTGCTGTGCTGCATCACACGAGTACGCTCCGTTCCGCACCACAGTTCATCAAGGGCCGAGTCAACCCGTCCCAGGGCTTTGAGCGCCTGCCGGCTGTGCTGCTCGCTGTGATGCTCTGCGCAGATGCACCTAAGGTGTGTACTAGTTGTTAGTTGGTTGGTCAGCTGTGCTGCATCAATCACACGAGTACCCGCACCACCATTAAAGGTGCGCCCGCTGTGAGTGAACCTGGCGCCGCACATAGTGGTGGTGCAGTGATCCCCATCATCCCCTTCTCCCCTGCCCTCTGCTCGCCGACCTTACCTGCCCTCCCCCACTTCCCCCACCAGCCACGCGCATCAAGGGAGCGCCCATAGTGAACCTGCCACCTCATGTAGTGGCACATCCTCATCATTCCATTCTCCCGTTCCCTCTGCTCCGCCCTCTCCTGTCCCCCCACCCCACCAGCCACGCGCATCAAGGGGGCGCCCATAGTGAACCTGCCACCGCGCATAGTGGCGCTGCAGCGAGCGGAGTTCACAGCAGAGGAGAGGGCCTTCTATCTCTCTCTCGAGGCCTCCTCCAAGCGCCAGTTCCACGTGAGTGAAGCCGCAGCTGCTTTTAAGAGTACATTCACATGCACTCTACCTACACAGTTCACCCCCAATCTGAAAGAACATCCTTCTACCTCTCAGTTGAGGTTGAGGCCTCCTGGCGCTGCCAGTTCCACCCCTTCTGCATCAATAGAAAATTTCTCCCTGCCAGGACAACATGCGCATCCCTCATCCCCCTTATTATCTGTCTCTACTCCCCTCTCCCTTCTCCTCTCTCTTCTCACCAGAACTGTGCAACACGTCCTGTGCAGGGGTACAGAGCAACTACATGCACATCCTCATCGCACTGCTTCCTGCCCTCATTCCCACTCTCGTCCCTCTTCTCTCTCCTCTTCCTCCCCTTCTCTTCTCACCAGGACTATGTGGCAGCAGGCACGGTACAGAACCACAACATGCACATTCTCACCATGCTGCTGCTGCGCCTGCAGTCATCCCCACCCTCTCCTCCCCTCTTTCTCCCCTTGCTCCTACGAGGACTACGCGGCAGGGAGCACAGTGCAGAGCAACTACATGAACATTCTCACCATGCTGCTGCGCCTTCCTTCCCTTCATCCCCTCTACCATATCTCTGTCCTTCCTCCCTTCTCCCCACCTCTCAACCTACCAGGACTACGCGGCAGCGGGCACGGTGCAAAACAACTACATGCACATTCTCACGATGCTGCTGCGCCTGCGCCAGGCCTGCAACCACCCCGCCCTCGCCAAGGGCGCCCCCATCGCGCCAGACACCCGGACCAGAGGCAATGGAGGAGGAGGAGCAGCATCGCGGGGGAGGGGCGGGGCTGGCGGAGGGGGAGGGGGGAGTGGTGGGGCGCCGGGGAGGCGGAGTGTGTTTGCCGGGTCAGTAGGGAGGCTATCAGTGGGTAAGCGCGCCGAGCTAGTTCGGCAGGTTGCACAGGTGGGGGGAGAGGCAGTGTGTGAGTTATGTGGGGATGCAGCGGAGGTGCCGGTGCTGTCGGTGTGCCTGCACACCTTCTGCGAGCAATGTGCCCTGCAGCACCTCGCTCAGTGTGATCCCGCCCTCTGCCCCTGCTGCTCCAAAGCCCTCTCGCCTGCTTCGCTCTGCCAGTTTTCGGAGCTGGAAGGTGGAGGGAGCGCCGGGATGGGTGCGGGAGGGGTGGTGATGGGTGGTGGTGGGGGTGGGATGGGGATGGGAGCAGCGGCAGGCGCGTTAGCACCAACTTCACTGGCAGACAGGAGGGGAGGGCAGCAGCAGCAGCAGCAGCAGCAGCAGCAGCAGCAGCAGCAGCAGCAGCAGCAGCAGCAGCAGCAGCAGCAGCAGCAGCAGCAGCAGCAGCAGCAGCAGCAGCAGCAGCAGCAGCAGCAGCAGCAGCAGCAGCAGCAGCAGCAGCAGCAGCAGCAGCAGCAGCAGCAGCAGCAGCAGCAGCAGCAGCAGCAGCAGCAGCAGCAGCAGCAGCAGCAGCAGCAGCTGGAGGCTGAAAATGATCCGCTCTTCTTCTCTCCCTCGCGCATGTCCACCAAGGCTCGTGCCGTCCTCAACTACCTTCTCGCCCTCCCTCTCATGCCCGCTGCTCCTCCTCCTTCTTCCGCTGGCCCTGCTGCTGCTGCTGCCCTCCCTCTCATGCTCCCTGCTCCCCTTCCTTCGTCTGCTTCTCCTCCTGCTGCTGCTACTCTTCCCACCTCCTCACTTCCCTCCTCTCTCCCATCCTCCTTTCCCTCCTCCCTTCCCTCCTCCATTCCCTTCTCCGGTCCCGCCTCTCTCCCATCCTCCCATCCCTCTTCCCTCCCGCCATCGCATCCCACCATGCCCCCACCCAGTGCACGTACTGTCTCTGGCCCTGTTCTCTCAAGTACCCCTCCCACCTCCAATTCATTCATTTTCACTCCTCCACCTCCACCTCCCACCTCCGCACCTCCCACTTCCACTCCTCCCACCTCCCTTCCCTCCTCTACCCCTCCCTCTGTGGAGGAAGAGGTGAGAGGTGGGGCAGTGGGAGGGGGTGCAGAAGACTGTGCAACGAGACATGACGCTGGTGCAGCAGGTGCAGGTGGAAATTCTGGTGGGGTTGGGGGCCTGGGAGAGGTCAAGCAGGAGGCATGCGACGGGGGAGGTGATGGGGGATTGTTGCAACAGGGAGAAGGGACGAGTGTGCAGCCGCAGCAGCAACAGCAACAACCACAACAGCAACAGCAGCAGCAACAGCAACAGCAACAACCACAACAGCAACAGCAGCAGCAACAGCAACAGCAACAACCACAACAGCAACAGCAGCAGCAGCAGCAACAGCAACAACCACAACAGCAACAGCAGCAGCAACAGCAACAGCAAGAACAGAAGCAAGAACCAGAGGAGGCAGGGTGGATGGCGGGGCTGTGGGCAGAGATTGCGGCAAGCGCTGTGCTGGAGGAGGAGGATGTGGGGCCGCCAGGGGCAGATGTGGCACCTGGGGAAGGGACACCTGGGGAAGGGGCACCTGGGGAAGGGGCACCTGGTGGGTGGGTACCTGATGTACCGTCTGCACGTTTGACAGGAGGTGCAGTGAAAGACGAAATGGTTGAGAGTGGTGGGGATGGGGATGCAGGGGTGTTTGGTCCATCAGGTGGGCGGGCACCTGACCTACCACCACCTGGTCCACCACCTGATGCACCTGACTCAACACCTGACGTCCCGGATGTAAAACCTGCTGTCTTTGCTTTAGCTTCTGCTGCACCTGGTTCTAGACCTGACGTGCCTGATGTCAAGCCTGCAATTGCTTCAGTAACTGTCGCTGCACCTGACTCTACACCTGCTGCAGCATCTGTTGCACCTGACTCTACACCTGCTGCAGCATCTGTTGCACCTGAGTCTACACCTGCTGCAGCAGGTCGTGCCACAGTCAAGAGGGAAGAGCAAGGGGCCGGGGGGGCAAGAGCTGCTCTGATGAGGGGTGCGGGGGCTGATGTGGCTGGGGGAGTAGTGAAGGCGGAGAAGCAGGAGGCACAGGAGGGGGTGGGGGTGGAGGTGGGGGTGGGGTTGAGTGAGGAAAACACTGCCAGGCTGGTTGGGCTGATGGGGCAGGCAGACCAGGCAGGGCAGATTGGGCCGGCGGGGCAGATTGGGCAGGCGGGGCAGATTGGGCAGGCGGGGCAGATTGGGCAGGCGGAAGAGGCGGGAGAGGCGGGGTCTTGGCAAGCAGCTGGGATGGCAAAGGGGTGCGAGGAAGGTTCCGTGGAAGGTGGTGAGGGGAGTGGAGGTGGAGCAAGAGGGGCGTGTGGCAGTCCAGCTAGGTTCCAGATCTCAGCAGCGGCGCTTGCATCAGCGCTGCGGCATGTGGCACTGCCGCCTTCAGTTTCCCCTGCCGCCCCTGCTGCCCCTGCCGCCCCTGCACCCCATGCACCCTCTGCCGCCCCTGCAACCCATGCACCCACTGCTGCCCCTGTCTCTCACGCTCACTCCGCTGCCCCTGCACCACTCGCTCCCTCTGCTGCCCCTGTGCCCCATCCGCCCCTTGCCTCTCCTACACCATCTGCTCACCTCCCTCCCCTCGCACCCCCTGCAGCCGCCCACCTCCCCCGCCCCGCTCCTCCTCCACCTGCCCCTCTGTTTGCTGCTCCTGTGGCAAACACAACAGTCAGGGCGACAGACGGGCAAGCGAGGGCAAGCACAGAACACCGTGAGCTGGCACTGGTGCCTGTGGCACAGGAGAACGGATTACCGAATGCAGGGGAGGAGGTGGCGAGAGATCTAGCACTAGTAAACACTCCCTCGGAGGAGAGGGGGAAGGCGATAGTGAGTGCTGGCTCTCCCTTAATGGTGAGGGGGAAGGCGATAGTGAGTGCTGGCTCTCCCTTAATGGTGAGGGGGAAGGCGATAGTGAGTGCTGGCTCTCCCTTAATGGTGAGGGGGAAGGCGATAGTGAGTGCTGGCTCTCCCTTAATGGTGAGGGGGAAGGCGATAGTGAGTGCTGGCTCTCCCTTAATGGTGAGGGGGAAGGCGATAGTGAGTGCTGGCTCTCCCTTAATGGTGAGGGGGAAGGCGATAGTGAGTGCTGGCTCTCCCTTAATGGTGAGGGGGAAGGCGATAGTGAGTGCTGGCTCTCCCTTAATGGTGAGGGGGAAGGCGATAGTGAGTGCTGGCTCTCCCTTAATGGTGAGGGGGAAGGCGATAGTGAGTGCTGGCTCTCCCTTAATGGTGAGGGGGAAGGCGATAGTGAGTGCTGGCTCTCCCTTAATGGTGAGGGGGAAGGCGATAGTGAGTGCTGGCTCTCCCTTAATGGTGAGGGGGAAGGCGATAGTGAGTGCTGGCTCTCCCTTAATGGTGAGGGGGAAGGCGATAGTGAGTGCTGGCTCTCCCTTAATGGTGAGGGGGAAGGCGATAGTGAGTGCTGGCTCTCCCTTAATGGTGAGGGGGAAGGCGATAGTGAGTGCTGGCTCTCCCTTAATGGTGAGGGGGAAGGCGATAGTGAGTGCTGGCTCTCCCTTAATGGTGAGGGGGAAGGCGATAGTGAGTGCTGGCTCTCCCTTAATGGTGAGGGGGAAGGCGATAGTGAGTGCTGGCTCTCCCTTAATGGTGAGGGGGAAGGCGATAGTGTTTCCGCAGTGGACGCGCCTGCTGGATCTCCTCGAGCTGCACCTGGCTGCTGCTGGCATTTCCCACGTGCGCCTCGACGGCACCATGTCCGTCACCGCTCGAGACAGGGCCATCGCTGATTTCACCTCTGATCCACAGGTCGGTGGTATTCCCAAGGTTGGTCGGTGGTATTCCCAAGGTTGGTCGGTGGTATTCCCAAGGCTGGTAGGTGGCATTCCCAAGGCTGGTAGGTGGTACCCCCAAGGCTGGTAGGTGGTATTCCCAAGGCCGGTAGGTGGTACCCCCAAGGCTGGTAGGTGGTATTCCCAAGGCTGGGAGGTGGTATTCCCAAGGCCGCTGCACCTGGCTGTTGCCGCCATCCCCCACGTGCGCCTCGATGGCACCATGTCAGTGGCCTCTCGAACGCACTCCAACACACCCCTCAGTACTTGTATTGTGCAGCCTAACACCCCCATCCCTGCACCCATTCACATCACAGTGATTTTCTTCGTGACCCTTCTCTCCCCCCCCCATCAGATCACGGTGATCCTCGTGTCTCTGAAAGCAGCCAGCGTGGGGCTCAATCTCATAGCGGCGAATCATGTGATACTCATGGATCTCTGGTGGAACCCCACAGTGGAGGATCAGGCCATCGACCGTGCCTAACAGCTCCATATGATTCCTCCCCTCCCCTTTGTGATCCTTCTCTCCCTCCATTCCCCCTCATCAGATCACGGTGATCCTCGTGTCCCTGAAAGCAGCCAGCGTGGGGCTCAATCTGATAGCGGCGAACCACGTGATACTCATGGACCTCTGGTGGAACCCCGCAGTGGAGGATCAGGCAATTGACCGTGCGCACCGCATCGGCCAGATTCGCCCCGTGCGCGTGGCACGCTTCACCGTGGCCGATACCATCGAGGACCGAATCCTGGAGCTGCAGGTGGGTGGGGGAGGGTCTCGGGGGGTTGGATCCTGGAGCTGCAGGTGCGTACGAGGGCTGGCTGGGATGAGGCATTAGCCAGACCCGCCCCGTGCGAGTGGCGCGCTTCACCATGGCCGAGTGTATGTGGCTGGTTGGTGAAAAGTGCTCTTTGAGCGTGTTGAGCAGCCGTGGTGGTGATGATGGCAGTGCTGTTCTGTTTCTCTCAACTGCCGGTGTCACATGCATTTTCAGTTGCTCTGGAACAATCACGCTATTTCTCATGCTAAACTCATCTGTCCCCCAACCCAAATGCCTGTAAAAATCTCCCTGGGCTCACTGCCACGTGAACAGGAGCGCAAGCGCACGATGATCGAGAGTGCATATGGCGAGTCAGCCACAGCTATGAACCGGTCGCGCCTCACAACAGAAGACCTCAGATTCCTGTTCCAAGTATGATGCACGGTACAGAGCATGGAGTCAATGGTTGCCTGATGGCCCGATGGGCATGCGACAGGTCACAGGTGCTACTCGCACCGCACAGATAGGCATATGGTGCTACTGTCACCAAAGCTTCAGTTGCTCTGGTGGTAACGCACGCTTGCACGCACTTCTCCAATAAAGGTTTGGTAGTAGTTTGTTTTGCTGTACAGGAAGTGTTGTTCTGTGTGCGTGCCTTGTACACTGGCAACAGTGTAAGGTACGTCAGTTGTCACTGTTAGATATTGACAGTGCGAATACTATGCCCTTTTCCATAGAGGCTGGCGTGTTCAGGTTTTCTACAACAATATACCAGTTTGGCTCAACAATGGAACTGTACATGCGACGACGCTGGTATAAACATGGTTCAGTCTTCACAAAACCTCAGGCGAAGGAGGGCAGGAAAAGCAGTTGCAGCACCTGCAGGGACCAGTGTGAAGTGATCCTAGTTGCTCGGGAAAACTGGAGAAAACACCGAAAACTGGAGCAGCTACACGAAGGAATGCAACTCTTTAAGGAAACAGGTCTCTAGAGACGCAGTGGAGAGGGCTCAAGCACGGAGACTGAAGCAGAGCAGCTAGCAGAGCAGAGTGTCGCGGGTGTCGTTGCCAGTGACAGGATTAGTGCTGCTTGCAAGTGGAGGGGAAGGTGGGTGGGGTTGGGTTGGGAGGGGTCGAGTCAAGGGGATTCAAAAGTGAGAGAAGGATGGGGAAGGAATGGCAAGGAAAGTGGTGGAAGTAACGAGGGAGGGAGATAATGGGGAGAGAAGTTGTGGTGTGGAAGCAGAGGAGAAGGGCAGAAGTGGTAAAAACCTGGGGGTTCCGGTGGAAGGGAGCATCCCACAATGGCCATGGCATGGGAGCATGGTTGACACACAGGTACACCGTACCACACACTCCCCCTCAGCCGCTTTGCAAAGGTACGACTTCTTATCTGTAGCGCGGAACTGCAACACCCCTCGGAAACTACGGCACCTACCTGCTGTTGCATCGGCATCCCAACCCAACTCACCCCTCAGCCGCTCTACAGAGGTACGAGGTGACTTCTGATCTGCAGCACACAACTGCAACGCTCCTCAAGAACTATGGCTCCTCCTACCTGCTGTTGCATCGGCATCCCAACCCAACTCACCCCTCAGCCGCTCTGCAGAGGTACGAGGTGACTTCTGATCTGCAGCACACAACTGCAACGCTCCTCAAGAACTATGGCTCCTCCTACCTGCTGTTGCATCGGCATCCCAACCCATCTCACCCCCTCAACCGTTCTGCAAAAGTACGACTTCTGATCCACAGCACGCGACTGCAACACTCGTCAAGAACTATGGCTCCTCGTACCTGCTGTTGCATCGGCATCCCAACCCAACCCCGACTCACCCCTCAGCCGCTCTGCACAGGTACGCCTTCTGGTCCGCTCGGAAGTACACGTCCGTGAAGTCTGCAGGGGCGATGGGCACGGGGATGGGGAGATGGGCATGGGCATGGGGACGGGGTTGACTTTGGAGGCACCTCAAAAGTCGCTCTGCAGAGGTACGCCTTCTGGTCCGCTCGGAATTACACGTCCGTGAAGTCTGCAGGGGGGGGGATGGTGGTGGGCGTGGATGTGGGCATGCGCATGGGGATGGGGAGATGAGCATAGGCAGCATGGGGCATGGGCATGGGGCATGAGGATGGCTTTCGAGGTATGCCTCCTGGTCCGCACCAAAGTACGCGTCTGTGAAGTCTGCAGGGGCGATGGGCACGGGGATGGGCACGGGGATGGGCACGGACGCAGGGAGAGGGACGGGAACAGGGCAAGGATAGGGATGGGCACGGGATGGGCACAGGATGGGCACGGGATCGGCATGGGATGGGCACGGGGATGGGCACGGGCATTGGCATGGATGCGGGGACGTGGACAGGAATGGGTATCGGGATCGAGGTTGGGTACGGGGATGGAGTGGTGAGTGAACCACATTCCCCACACGCACATGCACCTGCACACAATCACGCATCTGCTGTCAAAAACAACCCCAAATCTCCGAGATAGGAGAGCTAGCGACATTAAGGGTAGATTTGTTCAAGGAGATGTTGCCTTTGAGGGCGTATCTCAGTTCGGGTCATAAGGCCACTTCGGGTCATAGGAGGACCAATGGTATTCCAGTAGTGTAGCTGAAATGCGCCTTATTGGCCGTCCAAGAATCTTGGATGACCCAAACAGTGCCCATGACCCGAACTGAGATACGCCCTGAGACGTCTCAAATACAACTTATTATCACGTGGCATAGTGAAGAAGGTGAAGGAGAGACAGAGAGCGGGAGGGCGAGGGCGCGGGTGGGAGTGCAGCACTGACCAGCGCCGGTGATAATGGCGCCCTTGAAAGAACGTGTTGCGGGTGAAGGCGAGTGAGAGAGAGGCAGAGGGAGTGAGAGTGAGAGGGAAGGAAGGAGCGGTGCAGTGAGTGCTAAAGGGAGTGAGTGCAGCACTGACCAGCGCCGGTGATAATGGCGCCCTTGAAGGACGCGATCCGGGTGAAGGCGAGTGAGAGAGAGGCAGCAAGAGAAGGAGGGTGACTGGGAGTGAGTGCTAGAGGAAGGGAGTGCAGCACTGACCAGCGCCGGTGATGATAGCGCCTTTGAAGGACGTGTTGCCGGTGAATGAGATGCCCTCCAGAATGGCGTTCGTGAAGTTGGCCTGATGCAGGGGGAGGGATGGGGGGGTGGGGGATGGGGGTGAGCGGGTAACGGGTTGCAGCAAGTCGAGACGACTCGACGCCGGTGAATGAGATGCCCTCCAGAATGGCGTTCGTGAAGTTGGCCTGATGCAGGGGGAGGGATGGGGGGATGGCGGATGGGGGTGAGCGGGTTGCAGCAAGTTGAAACGTCTCGACGCCGGTGAATGAGATGCCTTCCAGAATGGCGTTGGTGAAGTTGGCCTGATGTAGAGGGAGGTGAGTGCGGGTGGCAGCAGCGGAGCAAGTGGGCAAGGTAGGCAAGGAGGGCAAGGTAGGCAAGGAGGGCAAGGAGGGCAAGGTTTTGTTTATGAGGCGCCTCGGAAACAGGCATGGGAGAAGACAGCTTGCAGCAGGGAGAGGGAGAGGGGGGGGGAAGAGAGCAAGAGGAGGTTCGAGCAAGAGAACGTTATCAAAGGAAAGAAAAACAGCAGGATGACGCAAGGGCGTCAGGAGTTTTGAGACGTCTCAAAACTACAAATATATCACGTCGCAAGGGCGTCAGGAGTTTTGAGACGTCTCAAAACTACAAATATATCACGTCGCAAGGGCGTCAGGAGTCAGGAAGGGGTGTAACGCCGCCTTGGTGCCACCCAGCGCACCTTTTCCCAACTTGGCTGCGCTGGCTGCTTTTGAGTCCGCACCTTGTTTGCGCTGCTTTTGAGTCCGCACCTTGTTTGCGCTGCTTTTGAGTCCGCACCTTGTTTGCGCTGCTTTTGAGTCCGCACCTTGTTTGCGCTGCTTTTGAGTCCGCACCTTGTTTGCGCTGCTTTTGAGTCCGCACCTTGTTTGCGCTGCTTTTGAGTCCGCACCTTGTTTGCGCTGCTTTTGAGTCCGCACCTTGTTTGCGCTGCTTTTGAGTCCGCACCTTGTTTGCGCTGCTTTTGAGTCCGCACCTTGTCTGCGCTGCTTTTGAGTCCGCACCTTGTTTGCGCTGCTTTTGAGTCCGCACCTTGTCTGCGCTGCTTTTGAGTCCGCACCTTGTCTGCGCTGCTTTTGAGTCCGCACCTTGTCTGCGCTGCTTTTGAGTCCGCACCTTGTCTGCGCTGCTTTTGAGTCCGCACCTTGTTTGCGCTGCTTTTGAGTCCGCACCTTGTTTGCGCTGCTTTTGAGTCCGCACCTTGTTTGCGCTGCTTTTGAGTCCGCACCTTGTTTGCGCTGCTTTTGAGTCCGCACCTTGTTTGCGCTGCTTTTGAGTCCGCACCTTGTCTGCGCTGCTTTTGAGTCCACACCTTGTTTGCGCTGCTTTTGAGTCCGCACCTTGTTTGCGCTGCTTTTGAGTCCGCACCTTGTTTGCGCTGCTTTTGAGTCCGCACCTTGTTTGCGCTGCTTTTGAGTCCGCACCTTGTTTGCGCTGCTTTTGAGTCCGCACCTTGTTTGCGCTGCTTTTGAGTCCGCACCTTGTTTGCGCTGCTTATGAGTCCGCACCTTGTTTGCGCTGCTTTTGAGTCCGCACCTTGTTTGCGCTGCTTTTGAGTCCGCACCTTGTCTGCGCTGCTTTTGAGTCCACACCTTGTTTGCGCTGCTTTTGAGTCCGCACCTTGTTTGCGCTGCTTTTGAGTCCGCACCTTGTTTGCGCTGCTTTTGAGTCCGCACCTTGTTTGCGCTGCTTTTGAGTCCGCACCTTGTTTGCGCTGCTTTTGAGTCCGCACCTTGTTTGCGCTGCTTTTGAGTCCGCACCTTGTTTGCGCTGCTTATGAGTCCGCACCTTGTTTGCGCTGCTTTTGAGTCCGCACCTTGTTTGCGCTGCTTTTGAGTCCGCACCTTGTTTGCGCTGGTGAGGGAGAAGTCAGCCGCAGTGAGGTTGGCACCCGTGAAGTCCGCTCCTGATGTGTGTGGGGGGAGGAGAGGTGGGGAGCACAGAGACTGATGGCGTGAAGTCCCCTCAAGGAGTGAAGATGGGGATGAACCAGGGGGGAGAGGAACGAGGTTGGCGAGCAAAGCAAGGTTGATGGAATAGATCCCGAGAGGGAAAGGAGGAGAAGTGGAGAGGGGGTAGAGGGGAGAGGGGAAGATAGAGGGCTCGATGCATTCGCCACTTCAAAGGTGCTCTCTGTGCAATGGTGAAAGCGTTCAGCAATGGGATGGGAGGGTGAGGGTTTGTTTACCTGCAAGGGTTTCATTCGCACAATTTCATTTGCTCATTTGCGCGAAATCATTTGCGTGAAATCATTTGCACAGTGGTAGAGGTGTTACCTCGGTTGCTGGTTGTGAAATGGCATATGCCAAGGTGGAAATGTTTCTCGGTTGCTAGGTGTGAAATGGCATATGCAAGGGTGGAGGGAGGTGGAAAAGTTTCTCTGTGGGGTCCTTCCTTGCGGGGAAGGTGCCATCTGTGAGGTGGCATTGGCAAGGGTAGAGGGAGGTGGTACCTGTGAGGCGGCGAGGGGAGGTGGTACCTGTGAGGCGGCAAGGGGAGGTGGTACCTGTGAGGCGGCAGGGGGAGGTGGTACCTGTGAGGCGGCGAGAGGGGAGGTGGTACCTGTGAGGCGGTGAGGGGAGGTTACCTGTGAGGTCGGCGTCGAAAAAGGAAGCCCCTATGAGGTTCGCCCCGGCGAAATTCGCCTGGCGTAGAATGGACTGTGGGCGGGCCGGGTGGTGGGGGGTGCAGAGTGGTGGAGGGAGGTGGAGACGGGGGGATGAAGGGGATGGAGGCAGGTCGTGGAGTTAAGGGGAGTGGGGGGGGGAAAGGGAGGTGGGAGGTCACAAAATGGGACGGTTGGCCGACAAGGCGAGACTGAATGTAAGAGGGAGACAGTTGGAGTGGTTTGAGACTAAGAGAGACCAGCACGAGTTGGCTGGGAGCTGGGCGAGTGAGGCCTTGCCCAGAACCAGCGAACCGTAAGAGAGACAGATCAATCGACGGCTTCTCTCATTCATTCTAAACAGGACTCCCAACCGCATGCCTTCCCTCTCACGACAGCGCACGTCAACGCGAGTCAATGCAACTCAACGCGAGACAACGCAAGTCAACGCGAAAGTCAACGGAGCGGTTTCCAGATCAAACCAACCCACCGTCTTGAAGTCCTGCCCCCGCAGGTCCAGCCCGCTGTAGTCCCGTCCCGTCAGGTCCTGGCCACGTGTCACCTCGCGACCGTACGGACCTCCTCCCTGGGACGCACGGGCAGACAGGGACGGCGGAGCGGAGAATGTGTTTAAGGAAGGGCGGATACAGGGAGATAATAGTAATGCAGGTACGCATGTGCGTGCATGGTGCGCAGGTAGCACCTCATTCGCACCACGTACGATGTATGGCAATGCCGCGTCAGGCACAGATGGGCCCGCCACAGCCGAGTTATTCCTTCTTTCGCTCATTCAACCTCTCCTTCCCCCCTGCCTCCCAGATCCGACTCATAAATATCACGTCACGTACGATGTATGCCAATGCCGCGTCGGGCACAAAGGGGCCCGCCACAGCCGCTGCCGCGCACTGCTGTCACCATCGTTCAAACTTGAACCCTCTCGTTCGCTCATATATATTTCATTTCCCCTGCCTCCCAGACCTGACCCGTAGACATCACTTCACGTACGATGTATGCCAATGCCGCGTCGGGCACAAACGGGCCCGCCACAGCCGCTGCTGCCGCGAGCGCCACCGCCGCCACCGCGTGCTGTTGCCGCCATCGTTCCCCCCACGACGCGCCGCTCCCGCCTTCCTGCTCGCGCCCGCCCTCGGTACTGTCACTCTGCCCAACAGGAACATGTGGAGCGGAAAGAACCAGAAAAGAAGGTGTTTCTGAAAAGTAATTTGGTTCACTTTACGGTAGTACCAGGGGAGCGGCACAGTAGATATCCCCGCACCTTAAGAGCGCGCACGACAGTCCGCTTCGAAGAAACCGCGGCATTTGTCCTCGTGGTGGCGGAAGCCTTTAGGAGGGATGGCGAGGGGACGAGCGTGGACGCGGACGAGAGAGCTTGAAGCGACATGGTGGCCATCGGGCTTCGACGATGACGAGACGAAGAACGCGAAACCCGCTCTGGATAGCGTACGGGGATGAGCAGGTATGGCAGTCCCTAGATTTGATTCGACCAAGAAGACTGGCAGTTAGCTCTTCGCTGATGTGAAGTCTGAAAGCCGAGTCTATCAAGAATGTGGCACATCCATTCTTGAATAAATTGCTTCCTCGTCATTCCCAAGGGAAGGATTTGGGCATTTATCTTAGCGGTAACACTCTCGGAGCTCGATCGCACGCGAGGTAAGCCACGGTTCCAAATCATAACAGAGATGTCTTCTCATCGCCACCATGGTAACCAGCAGTGCCGAGATGGTCAACATTATTGCCTGAATGGTAATGAACAGTGCATCCGGAAATCCTGGCTGGTAACTTCGCGTTCCAACCAAACTGTACACCGTACAAGTCAGGTTTGACTCAGCAAAACGAAACTGACTGTCCACGTATACACCCACAGAATGCGCAATTCTATTTATAATATCGACGTTTACAATCCCAGACCGTAAAACCTCGAAATGCAAACGTGTAATCCATAGCAAAAACAGAAACAAAATACAATCATATAGCCCTAACTATCAAAAAAACCCCCAAAAAAAGAACACTCACACAATGTCAACCGCAAATCTATCCTAGTGATAAATTATTTGAAAAACAAATATTTTACAATTTCATAATAATATTTCCGAATATTATGAAATGGAGCTAGACCAAGTTCAAATAATTTTAATATCAATTTGAACAATACTAATTTTGCATATGACATACAATAAATATTGCATAAGAATTAAATTATTCTATTGATATAATAAATAGCACATTCAAGGCATTATATGGACTGTATTAACACATAATTTGATCCCAGTTTTTACATAGTCAGGCTACATTTGTTTCTCCAGAGTTTTCGTAACTTGCTTGCTGTAATAGTGATAGGAAATTATATCGAATACCTGCATGTAACGTTTTGCGTTTGTAAGCGCTGGTATACAAAACAGAATCGCGCATTCTGTGGGTGTATACGTGGACTTCAGTTTCGTTTTGCTGAGTCAAACCTGACTTGTACGGTGTACAGTTTGGTTGGAACGCGAAGTTACCAGCCAGGATTTCCGGATGCACTGTTCATTACGATTCAGGCAATAACGTTGACCATCTCGGCAATGCTGGTTACCATGGTGGCGATGAGAAGACATCTCTGTTACGATTCAGAAACGTGGCCTATCTTGCGTGCGTTCGAGCTCCATGAGTGTTACCGTTAAGATAAATGCCCGAAGCATTTGGACGGTGGGGGGACTTCGGGGCTTCGCATGACGTGGATCGTGCTGCCTACACGCAAGCAGGCGAGCCTGAGAAGTTACGTGTTTCGCATTGAGCTTCGTAAGGTGGTTACACGTTCTTGCGAACAAAATGCAATATCGAAAGAATCTGTTTGGTCTTTCGCAGCACACCCTACTGCCTACGTGGCGAGCACCTTCAGCGCCACGTTTCCCTAAAGATTCTGTCAGGCTGTTCTTGCTATAAATCTTGGTGTGCTGGTCTAAACCCCGCCTACGCTATGCCCACTATATTGTAGTTGGACAATGACAATAATAATGACAATGCGTCAGCCATGGATGTTGTCTGACAGCTTTAGAAGCCTCGCTTGTGAAGAACACGTGTCAGTTGGTAACATTAGTTGCAGATTTGGACTCGCCTCGCTGTTACGAAGCCATCGGTACACTTTATGTGTCCATCAGGCGGACATTGTACCATGTGCTCGGAGAGGCCCTGATCTTGACAATGCTACTAACACCAAGGTTTTTCAACAGGCTCCTAGGTTTCCTACAAGGTCGACAACTAAGCCTGACATATGTCAATGTTTCAGCCAGTCCGGGATTTCACAGCATTACCTCCATTCTGTATCATTGGTCAAGAGGCGACAGCCTAATCTGGTGGCTAAACAAGCATCAAGGTTATCCCGTTTTCGGGGATACAAGTTCAGGAAACGCAAGCTTAAAAGCGTGGCTATTATTGTGCTCAGACATCGGCTTTCACCTCACGGAGGTTTTCGTTTTACGCCAAGTCATCATCGCACTATGTCGAGGATGATTACTCGCAATGGTGGTGTTCGCCCTGCTGACGGGTTGTCTGGAGTGACCCAGGACAAGGACAAGGTTAAGGAGTCACCGTTGGTGGCTGATGCTTCTGCTGCGTCATCGGTCAAGCGTACAACTGCTCTGTTCACGGAAGCGGATAAGGAAGCTCTTCAGCCTGGCGGATCGGCTCAAGGCATTAAAGATGCTGCGCGAGACTTACTTGCGACGGCGACTACTGGTGCTGTGCTGCCTCAGAAGGACGGCTTGGATGTGTCGGAACCTGCATCTGGAACGGGGGAGAATGGTCAGCATCAGGACAAGGGTGCGGGGGTCAAAGTTACGGCTACGGCTACGACTACGGCTGATGAGGATGACGAGGATGACGGCTACCTGAGTGATGACCCCGAGGAGCGTTATGAGGCTGCTGCGAAGGGCGAGGTGGCGCAACGGGTCCGGTTTGCCATCACTCTGCTGGTTCCTGTTGAATTCAAGCCGGAGGTGACGCGGGTGCAGGCGACTCTGCGTGCGCTTTTCGGAATCTGGAAGAAGGATTTGGGGGTCGATGTGCAGTCCACTACCAAGTTCCAGGAGCTGGGTACTCAGTACCTGAATAAGAAGCAGTACTGCCGTCTTCAGGTGTCGTTTGATCGGGCGCGTGACGCTAACTTCGTCTGGCGTCATGGGATTGTCCACGTCTGTATGGATGGGAAGACAAGGATTAACCTGGATTGGCAGCACCCGGTGAATCCGGCTTATGTCAAGGCGCGTGCGGCTGACCCAACGCTGGTGGAGGTCCTGTTCAAGGGGGTGGATGCGGTCATTACGCCTGATATGCTTCGCGAGATGCTGGTGGTGGTAAAGCTGGTTGTGCGTGGGAGGTCGGCTTTCAAGGAAGGCTGCTGCTTCCATCGCGTCGTCAATCCTGTTACGGGGATGGATACGGACAAAGTGAAGGGCCTGGTGAGGCCGCATGCGGGAGATAAGTACCGTTGGCGTCATCTGGTGGAAGATCCGGTGAACAGTGACAAGCAGTTACTGGTGCACTATCCGTCGCAGCTCTGCTCCTACTGCAACGGTTTCCATATGACGAGGTATCATGATGTGTATGTGGCGGAGCGTCAGAACAACATCAGCAAGTGGAGCCTGTCCTTGGGACGGGTGCATGGGATCAATGGTAATAAAATGTGGTCTTCTAACAAGTGTTTCTGCTTACCCTTTTCGTCGTCTTACCGAGCTAATGAAGTGGGTGTCTCGGATCTGCGCAGCCGCCTCAATCAGACTCACAGATCTGACCAGGCTTATTCTGAAGGACCCGGCGCTGTTGTTGATTTTGACCGGTGGGAACCGCGAGGAGTGGATCTGCGTGCAGGAGTGCTGCGACAAGGCGTGTGGGGTCACTTTTGCGCAGGCCGCGGAACACGTTGTTTCCCAGCGCCACAGCGATGGCACGGTGTCAGGCGCGGCTACCCGCAGCTCCAAGGCTGGTGTCGCTTTGCCGGCCGCGCGGAAGGAGTTTGGCGTGTGAGGTTGTTTCTTTCACCTGTGGGACTCAGAGGAGGAAGTCTGGGGGTGGTAGCGCAACTTGCGGCAAGGAAGGTGCACGTGTTGGCTGTTAGCTGTGCTGAGGACTCAGAATGTTGTATGTCAGGCGACGTAGTGGAGAACCTTGTTGTTGTCTCAAAGCCCTGTGGATGCAAGGGGGCCTCAAGGAAGTGGAACAATGAGTAACGCCAACCGACTCACCATCGTGTCCCTGAACATCAACGGTTTGGGGAGTTTAGGGAAGCAACAGGCGGTAAAAAGGTGGATCAAGTCAACGGCAGACATTGTAGTTTTAGCAGACACAAGGATACCAGCGGATCATAACTTTTGGGCGGAGTTGAGGCCGTGCTGCATGGCCACGGTGGCAGCTCCGACCAGAGCAGGTGGTTTGGCTATTCTGTGCTTTAAGGAAGGGGTGCAGCTTGAAGATGTACGTCCACATCAGTCTGGCAGATTGCTGCATGTCAGGGTGAAGTGGGGGACGAGACTGGTACGGCTGGTAGCGGTGTACTTTCCAGGGCAGGCGCCGCCAAGGGGGGTCTTCCTGGGTTCTGCCTTCAAAGAGGTTGCAGCCAGCTTGCCTAGGGGGGAGGACCTGTTGGTGGCAGGGGACTTCAACATGATTGAGGACCCGAGTCTGGATAAGTCGAATCGGCAGGGGGTGACAGGTGACAACAATAGAATGAAGCAGATGCTATCTGATTTCCATGTAAAGGATGTGTTCCGGGAGTTTTATCCGGATGAGAGGCAATTTACTTTCTACTGCAGATCGGCGAAGGTCAGCTCGAGGATCGACAGGGTGCTGGCATCGCAATCGCTGATGCATTTGGTGGCCCGGGTGTCTCACCAGTGGTTGCCGATGGGGTTGACAGACCACAAATACGCCGTCCGGGTGAGGCTTGTGTGGAGAGGGCCGCAGGAGTCAGGTCCTGGTGTGTGGAGGTTCCCGGCGAGGCTCGCTAAGAAGCCGGGGGTGAAGGCGGTAATTGATGATGTGGTCCGAACGCAGGAGGAAAGTGGCGGCGCGGAGTTTGACAAGTTGTCAAGGTGTTTAAACGCCCGCCTGCGAAAGTATGACAAGGAGGAAAGGAAGAGGGTCAGACAGACGAGGAGGACCTTAGAAACGCAAGTGGATACGTTGCAGCGCAGAGTCATGGCAGACCCGGGGGATGATGAGCTACAGGCTCTCTTGACCACTCGGGAGGCAATGCTGAGGAGATATTGGGATGGCCGGAGGAATTTGCTGCAGACACGGACGGGGTTAAAGGTGCAGCTGGACGGAGAAGCGCCGACTGCCCTGCTCTCGGCCTGGTGAAGAGTAGGAAGGCAAAGACGGGTATTAAGGAGCTGGTACGAGATGGGGTCAGTTACTCCGAGGCGAAGGCAGTGCTCGGTGAGGCCACGAGGCATTTTACGATGGCGTTTGATGTCGGCTCTGCAGACGGAGGTGAGGCGCGGTCGTTGCAGTGGTCGCCGCGGAGAGTGCTGGAGGATGCATCGGCAGTTGAGCTGTCCCGGGACTGGACAGAGAAGGAGGTCAGACAAGCGATAAGGGAGCTGGCGAATGACAAATCCCCTGGGAAGGACGGTTTACCTAAGGAGCTTTACCAGGTTCACTGGGAGTCGTTGAAGGGCCCAGTGATGAAGATGGTCAAGGGTTTCATGGAGACGGGGGTTTTATTGGAGGTGGTGAATGAGGCGGTTACGATCCTGCTGTACAAAAAGGGAGACGAAACAGATGTCAGGAATTACAGACCGATAACCCTGCTGACAAGCACGTATAAAATACTGGCGAAGGTGGTGGCTTCAAGGATGAAAAAGGTTCTTACCCAAGTAATTTCAGGGGAGCAGTACGGTTTCCTGCCAGGGAAGAGGCTTACGGATGCGGTGTCGTTGGTAGCGGATATCATCGATGCGGCCAAGAACAAGAACAGGGACTGGTACCTCCTGCTGATTGATTTTGAGAAGGCATACGACTCAGTGCGTCGGGATTTCATGGTGGAGACGATAGCGAAGCTGGGTTTTCCACCGCGGTTTATGGGCTGGATCGAGGCACTGCACAAAGACGTTCATACGCGGTTGTGCGTCAATGGTTGGGTGGGGGAGAAGATTCAAATGCGTAAAGGGGTGAGGCAGGGGTGCCCGCTGGCCCCTTACCTTTTCCTGTGCGCGGTGGAGCCATTAAGCCGCTTGGTGGAGGAACGGAAGCTGGGGATAGGAGAGGAAGGTTGCGAGCGGCTGGCGTACATCGGGTACGCAGATGACACAACGTTGTTGTTGGACGGTGCGCACCAGCTGAAGGAGGCGGAGCAGGTGTTGAAGGACTTCGCAGATGCGTCAGGCCTGAAAGTTAATAAGGGGAAGTCTGCGCTCCTGCCACTGGGGTGCAACGTGGACAATAGTGCGCCAGACGGAACGGAATTTAAGTGGGTGAAGAAAGATGAAGCGGAAAGGCTGCTGGGTGTCTGGATTACGCCAGGTGGGAATGGGGAGATCACGTGGGAGAAGGCATTTGACAAAGCAGCTGGGGAGCTAAGCAAGTGGCATAGCAAGTATCTCACGACGGGTGCGCGGGTGACGATCATCAACAGCTATGTGCTGCCAGTGTTCATCTTCCAAGCCCAGGTGTACCCGCCGGAAGATCTGCTGTGGAAGAGGGTGGAAACACTGATAGAGAATTTCGTGTCAGGGAATCACGCGGATACGGAGAGACACTTCAGGTTATGGAGTGGGGACCTGATTTATGCGCCAAGGGAACAGGGTGGGCTGGGAGTGGTCGACCCGAGGGGGAGAGTAGACAGTGTCGCTCTGCGGTGTGTGGGCTTGGCGTTGCTTCAGGGGTGTCCGCTCAGAAGAGGTGTGACGGAGACTGCTGCTGACCTGCCATTGGGGTGGGCTACACTGTATGCGCACAAGGCGGTGTTAAGGGGGGGTTTATTTCGGAGCAGGAGATGGGCGAAGCTTTGCAAGACAGTGTTGAAATCGTCGGCAGTAACAGTACCTGGTGCGGCCTCACGTTGGGATGTGGCGGGGGAGTATCTGTGTTACAACAGCAACATTCCGCACCGTGGGAAGGCCCCGTTTGGAGGCCAGAAAGGGACGGAGCTGATACGGAAGTGGCGGATGCAGGACATGATACTGCAAAAGTGGGATGGCACGGTACTCGTAAAATCTGAGGATGAGCTGGCCCGGGAACTGGGCGACAAGAAGAGCGCGGAGATGGCGCTCAAGGCTTTTAATGCGGCCCCGGCGCAGTGGAGGGAGTGGCTGCTTGCCCCGTTAACGGCGGAGGAGATTAAGGGTGTCTCGCCGGTGGTGAGCACCACGTTACCGAGTCGGAAAAGGTGTCTCTGGGAGGTGTGCGGGACCACCGGCAGGAGGGTAGGGCTGCAAGCCCTGAGCGGCAGTGGGGAGCGTGTTGCGTGGAATATCAGAGTGGAATTGCGCTGTGAGAGTGTAACCCCAGTGAGGCTCGACCAGGGGCGTGTGGTGGGGGACGCAGGTGACCCCAGGGTAAGGCTGCTGTTGTCAGGTTTGTTTGATGGGGAGGAGGTGGTTCCGCTGAGGAAACTCAGGGAACAGAGCAAAGGGGCGGAAGCTGTGGCGGAAAAACGGGCAAAGTGGGAAGCGCGGGCGGGAAGGAGCATTGATTGGGAACGGGGGAGGAGGGTAAGGGACTCCCTCGCTGTCCCGGCAAGGGCGAGAGATGTCCTGCTAAGGGTGCAGAATCTCAACCTCCAGGTGGGGGAGAGGGTCTATTTCTTGGGCGGCGGGGTGACGTGTCCGCACTGTGGCGGAACAGAGACGCTGGAGCATTGTCTGTTGGAGTGCCCCCATATACAGCCGGTGGTGGCTGCGGTCAAGTCGGCGCTATGCATGATGCAGCCGAAGAGGCGCGTGGATGACCTGGCAGACCTGTTGTTCGGGGCGGAGGAGACGAAGTCGGGTTTTCCGGAAGCAACTATGATGGCGATAGCGGTGCACCAGATATGGCTGGGGAGGTGTGATGTGTCGCTCAAAAAGGTCAAGAAGCTTCAGGCTCGGAAGGTGCTCCGGAGAATAAACGTGGAGTTTAACAAGCACGCGCGGGTTTACTGTAGCAAGCCAAGTAAGCAGGCTCGGAAGGATAAGGCGCGTTGGAATCTGGCGGATGACGAAGCATGCGTGATGCGGAGAATCTGCGATAGCATGGCAGTGGGTCTGAGGTGGCACGGGGACTTCCAGTCGATCTGGTCGAACCCGAGAACTTTCGTGAAACCGCCGTAGGTTCGCAGGGAGGGCCGGGTACACCACCTGGTTTGAGCCCGCAGAATCAGTTACGACTGAAGTGTTTTGCTTGTGCACCTGTTGTGTAAGCTTTCACTAAAAAAAAAAAAAAAAAAAAAAAAAAAAAAAGTTGGACATGAACATATTCGAATCTGAACTTCCACCCTATCTCTAATAGTAATGTGACAATTCTACGTTTTATTTTTTAGTAAGTGTGTCTTATAGCGCTTGCATAGAAGATGTGTCCCCTTGCCTATATAGTGATGATTATTAAAAATACCAGCTGTTTTAAAGGCATTATCAACCTTCATTACGTCATTGGTAGTATTGTGTTGCAATAGTTGGATTTCGAGCTGGCTATAACGGGTATATTTCGATCCGACAAAGACCAGGCACTGTATACAGGAATCCTCAACTGGAATTCCTTTCTTATGTGGTCCTCTGTTGGCAATCAAATCAGGCATGTTGTTACGAGTGCAATCGAGTGAGCGAGCGAGAATTGCACTATCGAAGCAGGAGTACAATGAGCGAAGGCATGAGCGAAGAATATATAGCGAAACTACAGTGGTAACGGTAATGGACTGTGGTTGTCGCGCGACGGGCCTGGGACTGAGGTTGGGGAAAATGTCGAAGCGGAGGCCCGGAGCGCGGGTTACCCGCCGAGCCGTGAGGTCGGGGTGCGACGTGCGAAGGCGGCGGGAGGATTTGTCGATGCGAGGGTTGCGAGTGGTAACGGTGCTGACTGTGGTGCTACAGTGGTGTACGCGCTGAGCGGGGACGCGAAGTAAGGAAAATGATTTTTCCTTACACTACCCCCCCCCCCCCCCCCTCCCCTAAGGAGGTCCTCCTTACGAAAGCGCGTGTACATCCCTGAAATTTCGGCTTCTCAGATACTCGGTGAGGACGGGGTGGTTTTCGATTCTGTCCAGGGGAACCCAGTTGTCTTCGGTGGGTGTACGGTCTTTCCAGCGGATCAGGAACTCGATCCTTCGGGCTCCTCGAGGGTCACAAACTCTGTGGCTCAGGATTTTCTCGGGGGTGATGATTGGTTCAGTCGGCGGTCGTGTCATGCTGGCTGGGCGGTTGCGTGGCAGTTGGCTCGTGGACGGGACGTAAGGGCGAAGCAAGCTGACGTGGAATGAGGGGCTGACGTACCAGTCAGCAGGGAGGAGGAGGTGGGCGGTGACGGGCGTAATCATGTGGCTTATGCGAAATGGCCCGCAGTATCGGGGGCGGAGTTTTGGGGTGATGGGCAGTCGGAGGTTCTGAGTGTCAAGTAAAACTAGGTCGTCGGGCTGGTAAGTGACAGGTCTGCGGTGGCGGTCGGCGTTGCGTTTAGCGATGATGTTGGATTTTTTTATTGCGTCTGCTGCCCGGGTCCGTGCTGCTTGTAATATTTCGGGATTCGGGGTCATGGGTACTGTCGGGTCTTGTCCGTAGTTTAGGTAAAATGGTGACTGTTGGGTCGTGGCGGATGGCGAGTTGTTGTACGCGAATTCGATGAGTGGCAGTTGCTCTTCCCACGTGGTCGGGTCGTCGCACGTGGCCCGGATGAGCTGTTCCATGGTCTGATTTGTCCGTTCTGTCTGTCCGTCGGTTTCGGGGTGGTATGATGAACTGAACTGCAGTCGCGTGCCGAACTGCTGCCACAGGTTCCACCAGAAGTTGCTGGTGAATTTCGTGTCGCGGTCGCTGATGATCGCTGCTGGTATCCCGTGTAATCGAACGATGGTGGCGATGAAGAGGCGAGCTGCTTCTTCGGCTGTGATTGATTTCTTGCATGCTGCGAAGTGTGCCATTTTCGTCAGTCGATCGACGACGACCAAGATCGCGTCGTTCCCACTCGCCCCGGCCGGTAACCCCGTGACGAAGTCCATCGTCACCTGCTGCCAAGCACGCTCTGGGGGTGGTATCGGCTGCAACTGTCCCGCCGGCGCTGTCGTGATGATTTCATGAGCTGGCAAGTGGGACACGATGCCACGTGTCGTTGTACGTCGGTCAACATTTCGGGCCAGTAATAATACCGCTGCAGCTGCTGCCGTGTTTTCTCTACCCCGAAATGCCCCGAGGTAACTCCGTCGTGTGCCTCCTGTAACAGTAATTCTCGTAACAGTGTATACCCAGGCACCCAGATGCGGTCGGTCCCGGTTTTTACGTAATAGACACCCTTTGCTGCTGCGAACTGCTGCGAATTTCCTCCTGTAAAGAATGGATCCGTTTGGTACCCGTGGGTAAATAGGCCTGTCAGTAGTGGGCTTGTCTGGGCGAGTAGTATTGCGTGGATCTGGGCAGTGGGGCGGGTCAGTGCGTCGGCGATGTTCGAGGCTCCTTTTTTGTAAGTGACCGTGTAGTGAAAGTTGGACTCGAGAAAATCAAGCCAGCGAATCTGTCGTGGGTTGAGGTGTGGCTGTGCGCGGAGATACTGTAGTGATTTATGGTCTGTCCGTACTGTCACGTCTGCGCCGGTCAAGTAATAGCCCCACACTTTGAACGCGTGCACGATCGCAAGCATTTCGCGGTCGTGTATCGGGTAATTTTTTTCGGGCAGATGCAGTTTTCGTGACTCGTATGCGATGGGCTGTAGGCCGTTGCCGAAGTCGTGTAGCAGTACGGCTCCGATGGCGACGTCGCTTGCATCGGTAACTACTTCTAATGGGCGGTGTGGGTCGGCGATGCGTAGGACGGGCGGTGAACAGAGGACATTTTTCAGGGCAGAGAAGGCAGCATTGTCTTTCTCCCCCCACGTAAAAGCGACCCCCTTCCGTAACAAGTCTGTCAGCGGCGTAGTTAACCGGGCCATGTCGGGGACGAACCGACGCACGTAGTTTACGAACCCCAAAAAGCTCTGTAGTTCCGTGATATTTGTCGGGGGGTGCCAGGCTTTCACCGTGTCTAACTTCTTTGGGTCAATTTCGACCCCAGCCTCCGAAATAACGAGCCCCAAAAACTCCAACCGGTCCTGAAAAAACTCGCACTTGGAACCCTTTGTCAGTAGCCGATGCTCGTCTAAAATCTTAAACACTGCTTCCAGGTCTGCTAAGTGCTGCTGCTTGTCGCGACTGTAGACGAGGATGTCGTCGAGGTAAACTATCACGCATTTATCTAAAAGTGGCCTAAATGCTTCGTTCATGGTCATCTGAAATGTCGCTGGTGCGTTGGTCAGCCCGAAAGGCATCACGGTGTACTCAAATGACCCGTACCTAGTCCGGAAAGCGGTTTTGGCGCAGTCCGATGGTTCGACCCGAATCTGATGGTAACCGCCCCGTAAGTCTATTTTCGAAAAAACCCGTGCTGTTCGCAGTTGGTCGATCAGTTCGTCGGCGCGGGGAATGGGGTACCGTGACTTGACTGTTACCCTGTTGAGCGCTCGGTAATCGATGCACATGCGAAACCCTCCGTATTTCTTTGGCGTGAACAGTATTGGTGCGGCGAACGGTGACGAGCTCGGTCGGATGAATTTCTTCTCTAATAAGTAATCTAACTGCTTCCTCAGTTCGTCGAGCTCGGGCTGTGTCAGTCTGAACTGGCGCTGTACAGTTGGTTGCGCCCCCGGTTCTAATTCTATTCGGTGGTCATGTGCTCGCTGAGGTGGCAGTCCTTCCGGTAAGTCGTCGGGAAAAATCCCGGGGTATCGTTTCAACAGTTCCTGTAGTTCGGGCGGTACTGCTGCCAGCAGTTTCGTGAAATCGCTCGGTTGTTCTGCTCCTTCTACTACTGAAATGTCTATTGCGTACACGTCAGCTCCAGCAGCGACAGCCCGTTTCATGGTGACGGCGTTGACGTGTACCGTTGAAGACTCAGGCGACTGCCAGCGAGGTAGCTCAACCCAGTTACCGCTACTTCGCACAGTGCAGCAACCCGTCGCCCAGTCGATTCGCGGGTTATACCGTCGCAGCCAATCACGTCCCAGTAAGATGTCGTGTCCATCTAGTGTCGTCGCGAGCATTTCCTGTGTAAATCCGAAATTTCCCCCGCAGCGGACTTTGACTCTCTCCACCCTCTCCCGTATGGACAGTGGCGTGCCGTCAACTAAGCGTGCGTCTATCTCAGGTAAACAACGACTAAGTGTCAGTTGCAGTTTTCGTGCGGTTGCGGTATTAACTAAACTGTGACTTGCTCCTCCGTCGATAAAAATCTTCACTACTGCTCCCTGTATTCTCCCGTGGATCAGTACTGGGCAATCCGTCGCTGTACCCTCCTTATTCGTCCGAGCCCGATCGATAGCATGAATCGGTACCGTGACTCGGTGAGGGTCGGTGTGGTTGGGCGAGCAGGCAGTCTCGTCAGTAGTTGGCCCGATTCCTACTGACTGCTGGCGTTTCCCTGCCTTGGAGACTCCCTCCCCTGCTCTGCTCCGCGGCGCCTCAGCTCCTCTGGGCATTCACTCTTGCGATGACCCGGCCTATTGCAAGCAAAGCAGCGCCCCTTAAACGGTGCGGCAGCTGCATTCGTCGCAATAGCGTGTACGGTGGCGTGCTCGATCGGTCCCCGAGGACGATGTCCGTAGTAGGACCCCGGTCTCGGACGGCGCAAAATGTCGATTTTCTCGGCGAGCGCGAGAATCTCGTTGAAGTTCGAGAGCCCGCATAGCATGATCTCGTGCGAGATGTCCGGCTTCAGCCCTCCGACGTAACGGTCCACCAGCTTCGCTTCGTGCATGTAGCCGACTTGCTCGCATAGTGCGAGAAAACCACTCGTGTAGTCTTGAACCGACCCGAGCTGCCGCCAAGTACGCAGTTTCTGACGCGCTGAAATAGAAGCCGCGATCGGCTCGAAGCGCGCTCGAAGCCCTGCGCACCACGCATCCTACGTGCTGTATTGGGCTGTTTCGCAGAATGAACTCCAGGTGACGGCTGGACCCGTGGGCCCTTCCTCTTGCGACGGTGGCTCGTAGGCGCGTGGCGACGTCACGATGACTCGCCACCAGTCTATGGCGGGGCCCCTCAGCAGCGAAACACCGTAGCGAATCTTCGCTGCGTCCGACTCGACGTAATTCGCGTCGAAGAAAACGTTCATCGTGAAAACCCACGACTGAACCGTCGGACCTCCACGTTGGCTCGGATCGAAACAGGGCAGGCGCTGCGGCTTGAGTGGCATTGGTGCCATGATGTCGTGGTTGCCACTTGTGGCTGCAAACTCCACGTGACGACGAGCTTCGCGAGGCCTACGCGGGCTTGGCGCGGCCCGATTTCTCTCCATGCCAGGCATCGATTGAGCGGCGCCATCACTGGCTGCGCCTGAGCGTTGTCCCACGCTGTCGTTTTGCGTCGGTGTGCCTGATGAGATGACGATCGGTTCTTCTGATTGCGCAGGTGCATTTGCGGGTGCTTGTGATGGAGCTGGTGCATTCACCGTTGATTGCTGGCGGGCGGAGTCACGTTCCGCCGTGAGTGTCGCGATTTCGAGTGCCGAATCCCCGAGTTGACGCACGAGACGGTCGAGCTGCTCCTGCGTCAACGTCGCGAGCGTGAATTCGGCCATGGCAGGGGTGTCGGGCGAGCTCAGCGAGAGCCTCCTTCGCGGCCGTGCGTGCTTACGAGAGAGCACTACGAGCGGCGGTGCTGTGTCGCTGAGAGACGTCTACCCCCCCCAAAAAATTGAGATAGTGGGGAAGCGAAGGTGTGGGTGCGGTCCGAGAAGAGATCGTAGGCTCTGAATACCAAGTGTTACGAGTGCAATTGAGTGAGCGAGCGAGAATTGCACTATCGAAGCAAGAGTACAATGAGCGAAGGCATGAGCGAAGAATATATAGCGAAACTACAGTGGTAACGGTAATGGTCTGTGGTTGTCGCGCGACGGGCCTGGGACTGAGGTTGGGGAAAATGTCGAAGCGGAGGCCCGGAGCGCGGGTTACCCGCCGAGCCGTGAGGTCGGGGTGCGACGTGCGAAGGCGGCGGGAGGATTTGTCGATGCGAGGGTTGCGAGTGGTAACGGTGCTGACTGTGGTGCTACAGTGGTGTACGCGCTGAGCGGGGACGCGAAGTAAGGAAAAGGAATTTTCAACTGGTTCAATTGGAGTACGGACAACGACACCCACGAGGGATAGGGGCGTTCAGCATGAGGAGGACCTTGAACGAGTCGGTCTGCGATTCCTTGTCAGCTGCTGCGTCTTCAGATTGTGGAATTTCAGAGAAAAATTCGCACGCGAGACTATAGACGACTGCATTAGCGTCCAGGATCGCAGCGCTCGGGGTAAAAGTCCAAGGAAATTAATTTATAGTGCAAAACTTGCACGATTGAGTAGTCTTCCAGCGTTCGGGTACATTGTTTTCAAGCAATAATCTCCCCCGACGTTGCTGATTGTGTAACGCATTGCTGAAAGGCGATGTCTCGCATTCTCCTGCCAGTGAGTCACTTGAAGATACCGTTCACTCTTCCCCACTGAGTCCAAAGCTTCACCTTGTAGTTTTGGACGACGGCCGATCAGTCGTGAATTTGAAGGTCGTCCATTGCACACGCCATTGACCGACCGCGATTAGCCGTGCATGCGAATAGGATATTGTTAGCCGAGGGTATGACCAGAACTTCGTTCGTACCATCACGCTTGCAATGCAACAACAAACTCTGTTCCAATCTTCAAGTTCCGCGAAGCTCCGTTATCGCACCCAACCTTACCACCCTTACTTCGCCCTGGCACCGCACATGCACTTCCATGCCCTTCCTCTCACTGTCGTGCATGGCAGGAGCAATACCTTTTCCTCGCCGTGCTCGCCTTCTTCTTCCTCGTCTCCCTGCTGCAGGTTCGCCCCCATTCGCACTGCCACCCTTTGCACTCTCTCCCTCTCTTCTCCGGATGCTCTTCCCGCTTTGAGGATGGTGTTTTTTGCCTGAGTTGTTACTGCTGTTTTCCTCATTTCAAGGCTCTGCGTTTGCTCTCGACCATGATCTTTGCCATGAGCCATGACGTGCATCAGTGAATCGTGCCATGCATCAATGAGCCATGCCATGCATCAATGAGCCATGCCATGCGTCAATGAGCCATGCCATGCGTCAATGAGCCATGTTTTGCATCAATGAGTCATGGCATCGATCAATATACCATGCTGTGCATCAATGTACCAACCATGCATGCATGGATCATGACATGCGCATAACAAGTAATGCCATGCGTCCTCCCTCCTTGCATCTCCTTGCAACTCCTGCACAACCGTGTGTGCCTCTACACTCAACGATGCCCATCCCCATCCCCATGCCCATCCCCATGCCCATCCCCATGCCCATCCCCATCCCCATGCCCATCCCCATGCCCATCCCCATCCCCATGCCCGTGATCTGCTGTGCGTCTCCCTGCATGGCTGTGTACTTCTTCACACGCCCAGCTGCGGGTGACATGGGTGGAGAAGCTCAGTGGTGTGGACCTGCCACCCCCATCCCCATCCCCATGCTCATGGCTTCCGGTTGTCTGAGTGCATGTCCATGCCCTCCTGTGCGTCTGCGTGTGTGACTGCGTACCTCTTCACACCCCCAGCTGCGAGTGACATGGGTGGAGAAGCTCAGCGCCCTGGACCTGCCACCCGAGGGCTTTGCTGCCCTTGCAAAGACAGGAGTACGCGTCATGTGGTGCATGATGTGATGCATGATACATGATGTGATGCATGATACATGATGTGATGCATGATGCATGATAAGATGCATGGTGGCTGATGTGATGCATGGTACATGATGTGATGCATGAGACCCGCCACTTGCTGTCCATTACAACCACCACTTTCTCTAACACGACAGTACTATACCCTGCCTCTCTCTGTCCCTTTTTCTAGCATCTCGACTCTCCTCACCCTCCTCACTGCCGTCATCAACTGCTGCCTCCTTAGTCCTCCTTACCCTGTTTCATTTACCCCTTACCCTCTATCCTGGAATACCATTCTGCAGCAGCCAATCGGGACGAAGCTGAGTCAGCGTGCCATGCTGGCATACACCGCAGCTGACATCGCTGCTCTCCACCGTAAGCCCTCTCAGAAGCCCGCTCTTTCCCCTTGCGCAATTCGAGAGCGGTAGGACATACAAACTAGTGAAAACCCCGTTGCCTTCTTCTTTTACTTCATTAAACCCTGGGGAAGAACCCTCTCACTTCACCGTCCTTCTGCTTTCTCTCTGTCCCCGGTGCCCTCTCTTCCCCCATGATCTGCTTTTCCCCGTCCTCTCTCACCCCCTCTTCCTTACCCTATGCCCGCTGGCCCCCCAGGTGCAATGCAGGAGGATACAGAGCAGGTGAGGCAGCAGCTGGCTGCAGGCATGGAGGAAGTGGCGCGGGAGGTGGGACAGCTGCGCCAGGCGAGCAGCAAGGCGGAACATTCCACTCACCGTACAAGGCCTCTGTGCTCCCTCTTTGCTTCCCCCCCAGGTGCTATGCAAGAAGACGCAGAGCAGGTGCGGCAGCAGCTGGCTGCAGGCATGGAGGGGGTGGCACGGGAGGTGGGGCAGCTGCGCCAGGCGAGCAGCAAGGCGGCGGGGGACGCGGGGCAGGTGCTGAGGGAGGGGCAGGAGGGGCTGCAGCAGGTGCAGGCGGAGATCAAAGAGCTTAAAGCCCGCGTGCGGCGGCAAGGGGAGGAGCTTTCTCAGCAGATGACGGCCCTGGCTCGGCTGCAGGTGAGACGCATGGGGATGGAGGGAAAGTAGTATGTATTCTAATCAAGGGTAAGTCAGTATGGAAGTAGGAATGTTTTAGAGTCTATGAGTTGTGGCAGGCAGGCAAGCAGCAAGTTGTGGGGAAGGGGGGATGCAGCGCAGGTGCTGAGGGAGGGACAGGAGGGGCTGCAGCAGCTGCAGGCGGAGATCAAAGAGCTTAAAGCCCGCGTGCGCCAGCAAGGGGAGGAGCTTTCTCTGCAGATGGGGGTCAATCGGCTGCAGGTGAGCCCAACGTAGTGTTGGCTGGAGTGTGAGGTGAGGGGGGATTAAAATGCTCAATCCTCCCACTCTCCAGCAGCAGGCACGGCAGAACAATGCCAACACTCTCACTGCCGCTGTTAGTTTGTAAGTCAAGTCAAATATCAAATCATCCCTGCTGCGTCTTTCCACCCTCATCCGAATCCTTTCCTCTCTCCAGCAGCAGGCACTGCAGAACAACGCTCGGGCTGCCGCTGCCACCGCCGCCGCTGCTGCTGCCGCTGCCGCCGCCACTGCTGCTGCTGTTAATGAAGCGGGCGGTGGTAGCAGCAATAGAAGCAGTGGCAGTGGGGGGAGGGGGAGCGGGGTATACCACCGGCCGTGGCGGAGGAACGGGTTCAGACGGTGGAAGATCACAGACGACCGCCCGCAGTACTGGCGGCAGCGCGTGTTTGAGAAATATGGCCCCTACGGCTTCGTCAAGTTCAGGTGAGCCGGAAGTTGAGGTGAGCCCGAAGGTCAGGTGAGCACAGAGTTGTGGTGAGAGCCCAGCTTAGGCACGGCACTGCATGGCATGGCATGGCATGGCATGGCATGGCATGGCACGGCACTGCATGGCATGACATGGCTTCCTCTCCCCTCATTCCTCTCCCTTCCATCCCCTGCGTCCCCCAGTGCATACCGCATGAGTGCATGGCGAATAGCCATAGTGGGCACGGTACCGCCGGCGGCCATGAAGGGCAAGACGCGCCTCAGTGGGCTTCCACTGACTCTCTTGACCCTGTTCCCCTCTCCCCTCACTCCCCAAGTGCATACCGAGTGAGTGCACGGCGAATAGCCATAATAGGCATGGTGCCGGTTGCCATGGAGGGCAAGACGCGCCTCACTGACTGCACGTGGCATGGCTCCGATGGGTCGCGTGTCAGTGGAGATCTCACGATCAGCCTCGTGGGCAAGCACCACAACTACATCGTAAGCCTGCGCTTTGACTTTTGAGTCGACTCAAAAGTCACCAAGCACCACAACTACATCGTAAGCCTGCGCTTTACTCTAAGTAGCGAAAGGTAATATGAGTGTCAGCTGTCTTAAGCACGTGGCACGGCTCTGATGGCGCGTGTATCAATGGAGACCTCACAATGAGCCTCGTGGGAAAGCACCACAACTACATCGTAAGCCCATGCGTTGTTCTGTAAAGTGAGAGGTGATGTGTTTCTGAGTTGCCTTGAAGCATGTGGCACGGCTCTGATGGCATGGCTTGAGTGGCACGGCTCTGATGGCATGGCTTGAGTGGCACGGCTCTGATGGCATGGCTTGAGTGGCACGGCTTGAGTGGCATGGCTTGAGTGGCACGGCTCTGATGGCATGGCTTGAGTGGCACGGCTTGAGTGGCATGGCTTGAGTGGCACGGCTCTGATGGCATGGCTTGAGTGGCACGGCTTGAGTGGCATGGCTTGAGTGGCACGGCTCTGATGGCATGGCTTGAGTGGCACGGCTTGAGTGGCATGGCTTGAGTGGCACGGCTCTGATGGCATGGCTTGAGTGGCACGGCTTGAGTGGCATGGCTTGAGTGGCACGGCTCTGATGGCATGGCTTGAGTAGCACGGCTTGAGTGGCATGGCTTGAGTGGCACGGCTCTGATGGCATGGCTTGGGTAGCACGGCTTGAGTGGCATGGCTTGAGTGGCACGGCTTGAGTGGCATGGCTTGAGTGGCACGGCTCTGATGGCTCGCGTATCAATGGAGACCTCACAATGAGCCTCGTAAGCACCACAACTACATCGTGAAGGCACTAGGCTGGTGTGCAAACCACCATACTACATTGCGAAGGCATGGCTTGTATGTGAATGGTCCGGCTACATCAGAGCTTGCATTTCAAAAGTCACCCCCAGTAGATGCTGCCCTACTACAGGCTATACCATCCACAGCCTCATGAGGAAACACCCACATTGTGAAGCCACAGGGCTGCCTGCCTGGCTGGCTTGGGAGGTAGCTGTATTCTGATCAATCCAATGACAAGCTGATGAGGATGCATGTATATCATATCTATTATTCCCAGCACATTATGACAGGGATATTGATTCTGTTATTGATTATTTTAAGAATATACAGTTTGTAAATTTCTCCCCCCGTTTCTGCTGCCCACTCCATGCCTACTTGGCAGTATGACGTGGCAGTGCTGCTGTGTAAATTCGACAGTGCCACCGGGGCAGGAGGCCACCTGGAGGCGAGGATAGAGCAGGAGATACTGTACCCGTACAGAGAGGAGGAGAGTGAGGTGAGATATGTTGACTATCCTGCTGTTGTATGGCTAACACAGGTCCTAGATACCTCTACTCGTTGCCTTGGTGGCCACGGCCATATCCCACTCTCCACCCACACCAACTCTCACCACCAGCTTTTCATTCTCCACACCAACTCCCACTCTTCTCGCAAACTCACAAGCCGCCACCTTGTCTTTTACGCACACGTGCATCAAGAGCCCAACCCCCACAAAGACAAGGCGGGGGCTAGTGGGTACAACGAGCTCACACGAGTACACCCCCCACAAACTGCTCGCTGCTCTCCCCCTCAACCCCACTCACTGCTCTCCCAACACCCCCACCTACCAAGCACTGCCATCTCACCCTCCTCCCTGTCGACCAATCTCTGCTCTGATATGTAGGGAGAGGAGAGAGGGGGGGGGGGTTAGTGTGGGGCTTCCTCAGAAGACGTCAGTGTGGTTACGAGCCAATCCCTTTCTCCTTGAAGCCCTCCTTTGGCTTCCCCCACCCCACTTCCCCAGCCTTTCAATCCTCCTTCGACTTTTCAGGCACCTCAAAAGTTTTCTCCTTGACACCCTCCTTTTGCTCCCCCCACCCCACTTCCGCAGCCTTTGGTTCCTCCTTCGCCCCTGCCTCTCAACGTAGCAGCGTGCGTGTTGTGTCCCCCATTCACGGACCTATAGACGCCAGGAGGCTCGTAGAGTGGTCGCACTTCCACCAGGTCCTGCTCCCTGTGAATCGCTTCCTGCTCTACGATGCGGGGGGGGAGGGGAGGAGGTGGAAGTGGCATGGCGTGGGGCGACCTTAGAGAATGTCTGCAGTCCCTCTCTCCCTGAACGCCCACTTCCCTTCTCTCCCCATGATAAAGGCAACATTTTGAGACGTCTCAAAATGTTGCTTCAGAGAATGTCTGCAATCCCTCTCTCCCTGAACGCCCTCTTCCCTTCTCTCTCTCCCCACCCCTCTCCCCTCGCCCACAGCCTCTGGAGGCCCCCTCGCCCCTCCCACTAAAAATAGCAGCGTGTGTGTCCCCCATCCATGGAACCATCGACGCCACGCCAGGAGGCTTCTAGAGTGGCTGCACTTCCACCGTGTGCTGCTGCCCGTCGATCGCTTCCTTTTGAGAATTCTCAAAAACCAGAGTGGCTGCACTTCCACCGTGTGCTCCTGCTTGTCGATCGCTTCCTGCTCTACGATGCAGAAAGGGGGTGGTGGGCGCGCGTTTACTACATATCAAATGGCTCTTAACCCCCCCTCCCCCTCCTCCTCCTCTTCTCTCCCTCTCTCCTCCCCAACTTCCACAGCCTCTGGAGGCATCTTTGCCCCTCCCTCTCTCAACGTTGCAGCATGCGTCGCCCCCATTCACGACAGCATCGACGCCAGGAGGCTCTTAGAGTGGCTGCACTTCCACCGCGTGCTCCTCCCTGTAGACCACTTCCTGCTCTACGATGCAGGGGGGAACGCGGACAACGGGGAGGCGTGTGGCTCTCAACCAATTTCTCTCTCCCACGCTTCCCTTCGCTTCTCTGCCTCTCTCCCTCCCCGTCCCGCAGCCACTGGAAGCGCCATCCCCTCTCCCGCTGAACGTTGCAGCATGCGTCTCCCCCATTCACGGCACCATCGACGCCAGGAGGCTCTTAGAGTGGCTGCACTTCCACCGCGTCCTCCTCCCTGTGGACCGCTTCCTGCTCTACGATGCGGGGGGCATCGCGGGCAATGGGGAAGCAGGCCCGGGGCACAAGGAGGTGCAGCGGGTGCTGGCGCCAAGGGTCAAGAGGGGCATGGTGGACGTGACGTGGGGGTTCCGAGAGGTGCTGCAGTGGGACGTGTGGAACTATGGCGAGGTATGTTGAAAGGGACGGGGAGTGGGGGCTGATAAGTCGCGGCAACACTCTCTCTCCCTTCTAGGTCCATCCATAAGAATCCAACCTTCTCCTGCCCCTCGCCCCCACCCCTTCACTCCCCACAACGGCCAGCATCTTGCCATCCAGGACTGCATATACCGGACACGCAACGCCGCCCGCTGGCTGCTCGTGTCTGACATCGACGAGTACCTCCAAATCCCGCCGCCCCTCTCGCTGCCAGCGCTGCTACAGGAGCACGAGTCGCTCCCATGGCTGACCTTTGGCGCTACAGCCTTCAACGGCTCGTTCTGCTCGCCGCTACAGCTGCCACCGCAGGCAGCAGGGCGAGGGGAGGGGGAGGGGGAGGGTGGGGGAGGGGGCGAGGGGAATGGGGGCGGGGAGGAGGGGGAGGAGGAGAGGAAGCGGGCTGCTGCGATGGCTGCTAATGAGGCCAAAGCTGCTTTTGCTGTGGAAAGGATGCGGTTCAGGTGGGTGAAATGTGGTGCTGGTGAGTGAGGGTGCAGTTCACATTGGTGTGGAAGTGCTGCACAGAAATGCGCAGAGCAACAGACTGCTTTTGCACCACGAACAGCCCAACAAGTCCCTATTGCCCCTTCACCTTTCTCTCCTTCCCTTTGTATGCAACCCCCCTCTTCCTTCTTCCCCTCGCGTTTCCCGCAGGTGGCCCCACCCGGTGTGCTCTGCTACAGATGTCTACAGCGCCAGCCAATGCCTGGACGAGGAAGGCTCACGGCGCTACATCCTCGACCCGCGCCGGGCTATCACTGCCACAGCCAATAGCGTCGCGTCGTCCCGCCCGGGGATCAACCTACCCGTGGAGACCGCCAGGCTGGCACGCTTCCCTGGTATCAGCCAATCAGGGTTCGCCACATGTACACTGGGCGAGCCGAGCGACAGTTGGTGGGAGAAGGAGGAGGGGGTGGCTGCACTGGCAGAGGCGGCGAGGAGGTGTCCGGCTTTAAAGCCATGGACGAAAGGGGCATCTGCTGAGGTGAGAAGGTTTGTTGAGTCTGTTGCAATCAGGTGTGTGATGGTGATGGTTGCTGCTGTGTGCATGGTGGTGAGAGGGGGGAGACGGTGGCTGCACTAGGCAGCAAGGAAGTGTCCGGCTTTGAAGCCATGGTCGAACGGGGTAGTTGCTGAGGTGAGTGGGGTTGCTGGAGGGAGAGGGGTGTTGTTGTGGGTTGTTGGAGTGAGTGCGGTGGTGGGAGAGGGGAACGGGATTGGCTCGCTAGAAGAGTTTGCTCAGAGATGCCCAAATTAGATCACTGGGTGAAAGGAACCGACTGCTGGGGTGGGAAGAGCAGATAAAGTGAGTGGTCTAGTAGCTAATGCGTACTTGACTTTGCCTGCAAAATACATCATTGCGAATAACATTTGGTCTCGTCCATCTTCCTTCTTCCACCTCATGCCTCCACCTAAACCTTCAATATTCCATGCATGTGACCTCCCCCACCCCCACTAACTGACCTCCCTCCTTCACCCTTGCTTTCATGACCACTGCTTCCTTTCTTGTAGAAATGCTCGCCTGAAGGGATAGCCAAGAGGTTAAGTGGTGGCAACGGGTGAAGCTGGATAGTGCATGGAGTAGAACAAGGTACCCCGATTTTAGTTTCCCAGCCTCTTGATCGACAAGAGGAACAAATCATGTGTTATTGGTTTGTCGTTAATGACTTTCTAACAACGTCATTGTATATCCTGATTCATGTAAGGAACCATGTTGCTGACATGCACATACTCAAACCAGACAGTTAAGACTTACTACAATGTTCGTTACTGTAAATCGACTATTTGTCGCTATTTTTATATATCTTATACACTACATGAATGCAAAGACATCGACAGTCGTAACTGATTTGTCGCTAAATGTTTATGAAGGCATCACAAATGAAGTTCACTACTCCGGACTTACTGTGTTGGAATTGAGTTGTCAAGGGGCGGGAACAAAACCAGTTGAAACCCACTTTCCCGCTTGCTCGCCGCCAGAGTTGCCGCCAGCCAGTCACATACCGCATGTAGCCATTCCAAGAAGGCCTTCTAAGAGACTGTCTGTCGTCGTTCGTCGCTCGTCGCTCGTCAGCAGTCGTTGGATTTCGCTTTTCGCGCGTCGCTAGGCGATTGCAGCCATGAAAGCCATGGGCTTGATGGTCCTGGCGCTTTGGCTAGTCGCTTCCGTCTCTTCTTGCAAGGTTTGTCAGCCGCTAGTGGCTCTCATGTAGTCCGTATCGTGCCTCTTGCCGCGCTTCACGATAGATAAGGGCTTTTTTCTGGCTAGATTGCAAGGAATTCACGTCTCTGCTTGTAGCCGTTAATGTCGGTGCTTTGTGCGTGATTCATTGCTCCAGTTACCAGGTTGAGCAACCGTGGTAGCGTGTTATCTTTCTTGGTTTCACTAGCTAGCATTGTCACATACTGATTCTAGTATCGAGGGCTTTACAATGGCATTGACACGTTCCCTCATCCACGACATGTGTCAGCTGCTAACGTTTTCTTGGTGGATTCAATCATGTATCAGGCGGCTCCGTCAACGTCACCGTCACCATCACCGTCACCTCCATTCTGCTCCGCCGTGTCTTCTGACGTAATCTCGCCGTCGCCTGAAACTCGCTCGCACCTGCTTATAGCAGGAGGCACTGTCGTAAACGCGGACGGCGAAGTCGCTGCAGACGTTTATATAGAGGATGGAACCATCAAGCTCGTTCGACCTAACATCAAGGTGACGTGTCCTGCTCGGGGAATTCCGCTCCAAACGTGACTACACCAATCTTGAGTGCAAAGAATGCCTTTCATCCGTAACGATTCAGGTTACATGAAATCACTGTATTTAAAATCCTCAATAACAAATTCATGTCATTCCGTTTCGTTTCTATCCATTCGCTGCATGCTTTGCAATTCTGGTGTGATATGACTCGTCTTGCTACTAACGTGTTCTTGCCGTCTGTTATGTTTTGGCTCTGCTGACGTGGCTGGCAGGTTCCAGATTGGGTTCAGAAGATCGATGCTGTCGGGAAATACGTCATGCCAGGTGCCATTGAATGTTCGTGGGGTTGCACGGAATGTATTGGCTACATGCACGCACACTTACTCGCCGTTCGTTGTGACGTGTTAACGGGGCTGAGTTCATAGGGTCGAGTTTGTTATGACGAGTTCAGGGAGGCCAAATTCATGTGGCATTCTTACTTTGGCCAGGCAACAGTGCTGCCAGGCGACCGAGCCACCCTGCACATCCAAGATTTCACAACCCGTTCTTTGCTCTACCTCCCCTTCCTTCTCTCTCCCCAGGAAGCATCGACCCTCACACACACCCATCTGGCCATGCCCTTCATGTGAACAGAGTCCTGCGATGATTTCTACTCGGGCCAGGCAGCACCACCTTCCACATCGACTATGCTTTCTGCTCCCTCCCTGTTCCCCTCGCTCCCCATTTCCAACCCACACTTCCCCGCCCGCTCCCCTTCCTTCCCCTCCCCTCCCCTCCCCTCCCTCCTCCCCTCTCCCCTCTCCCCTCCCTCCCGTCCCTCTCTCTCTATCCCCAGGAGGCATCGACCCGCACACCCATCTGGCCATGCCCTTCATGGGGACAGAATCATGCGACGATTTCTATTCGGGCCAGGCAGCAGCACTGGCAGGAGGCACCACCTTCCACATTGACTATGTGCTGGGAGCCACGCCCGCTTCAGGGGGCGATCTGCTGCGGATCCTGGAGGAGTATGAGGGGAAGGCGAAGGGCAATGCCGTGATGGACTATGGGTTTCACATGGGTGTCACACGGTGGAGTGAGGAGGTGGCAAGGGACATGGAGGAGGTCGTGAAGCGAGGTGAGTTGCAGTGGGGTGAAGTGAGGTGAGGTGGGGCTATTTGGGGTGGGATGGGATGGTATGGTATGTGGAGGGAGAGGAGGGGAAGGGATGTGTGTTGTTGTGCTGGGCTCACACCTTCTTATCCATTGCTCCTCCTCCTCTCGTACCCATTCCAATGCTTGATCGGCATACCCACTTCAGGCATCGACTTGTTCAAGTTCTTCGTGGCATACAAAGGCGTTCTGCAGGTGGACGAGACTGGTGATGTCTCAAACCCTTCGTTGCTAGTGCTCCTGATTCCTCTCCAACTCCTGATGTACTCATTCAACTCATCCCCGGCCAGGCATCAACTCGTTCAAGTTCTTCATGGCGTACAAGGGCGCTCTGCAGGTGGACGACCAGCAGCTACTCGATGGCTTCACTCGCTGCAAGCACCTCGGCGCCATCCCCCAGGTGTGCGCTTGTGAGTGCGCGTGTGGGGGTTGGGGGGGGAGAGGGGGGGTTTGGGGGTGGGGGGGAGGAGGAGGGGGGAGGGTGGGGGGGGTGTGGTGAACGGGTGAATGGGTGTGGGTGTGGGGGAGGGGAGCAGCGTGCACGTGTTTGTAAGCGTGCGTGTGCGTGCGTGTGCATGTGCGTGTGTTGGTGTATACAGGTGCATGCAGTGGTATCACAGCTATACCTTCTCAACTCTACTCAACTCATTGCAACTCATCAGACTCACCAAATCTCAGCTTCAACTCCCCATTCCCACCTCTTGCCGTGTGTGCGCACAGGTGCATGCAGAGAACGGCGATGCAGTGGTGTGGGGGCAGCAGCACATATTCGACCTTGGGATCACCGGCCCCGAAGGCCACCCCTTGTCCCGCCCTCCTGAGGTGCGTGCGTTCACTTTCGTCCCAAGAGCTTTTGCCCCCTCTGCTGCTCCTGCTGGGCTGGGCTCAGGTTGGGCTCTGGTTGGGCTCAGGCTGGGCTCTGGTTGTTTCCTTCACTCAGATGTGACCAAAGCACCGTCACCAAAGCAGCCCCTGTCCTGCTCTTACCCGAAATCTCTCTGCCTGGCACCGTGGCACGGCATGCAGGTGGAGGAGGAGGCGACAGGCAGGGCCATCCCATTCGTCTCAAGCTCTAGTTTTTTGCCTGAGAAACTCCTGTTCCCCTCCGCCATCAAACCCCCCTATCCCAACCGTCACTAGAGCAACCCCTATGCTTCTCTGCCCATGTGCCGTGGCGTGCAAGTGGAGGAGGAGGCGACAGGCAGGGCCATCCCATTCGTCTCAAGCTCTAGTTTTTTGCCTGAGAAACTCCTGTTCCCCTCCGCCATCAAACACCCCTATCCCAACCGTCACTAGAGCAACCCCTATGCTTCTCTGCCCATGTGCCGTGGCGTGCAGGTGGAGGAGGAGGCGACAGGCAGGGCCATTCGGCTGGCGAATGTGGTGGGCGTGCCGCTGTACGTGGTGCATGTCATGAGCGCTGGGGCTGCCAGGGAGGTGGCCGAGGCCAGGCGAAGAGGTGAGGGGGGGTGTGGGGGTGGGGCATAGGGGTGGGGATGACTGCATGGCCTGGTGAGCCGTTTACTCTGAGCATTTACTCAGAGCATGGCATGAGGAAGGGGGGGCGCCAGAGAGGTGGCAGGGGCGAGGCGCAGAGGTGTTGCAGGAGTGAGGCGGAGGGGAGGGGTGGGGCGCTGAGTGTGTGGCCTGGTGAGCCCGTTTCATAGCACCCCTGACTGTGATTTTTGAGAATTCTCAAAAATCACTCGCTGAGTGTGTGGCCTGGTGAGCCCGTTTCATAGCACCCCTGACTGTGATTTTTGAGAATTCTCAAGAATCACTCGCTGAGTGTGTGGCCTGGTGAGCCCGTTTCATAGCACCCCTGACTGTGATTTTTTAGAATTCTCAAAAATCACTCGCTGAGTGTGTGGCCTGGTGAGCCCGTTTCATAGCACCCCTGACTGTGATTTTTGAGAATTCTCAAAAATCACTCGCTGAGTGTGTGGCCTGGTGAGCCCGTTTCATAGCACCCCTGACTGTGATTTTTGAGAATTCTCAAAAATCACTCGCTGAGTGTGTGGCCTGGTGAGCCCGTTTCATAGCACCCCTGACTGTGATTTTTGAGAATTCTCAAAAATCACTCGCTGAGTGTGTGGCCTGGTGAGCCCGTTTCATAGCACCCCTGACTGTGCGTGGTGTGGTGGATGTGTCATGAATGAGTGAGAGGGCAGTCAGGGAGGTGGCTGACGCCAGGCGCAGAGGTGAGGCAAAGAGATCTCCCTCACATCTTCAGCCCTCGCATCTACCCTCAAGCAGGTGCATGTGGAGAAATCTCAACTCATACCTGCATGCATCTATTACTTTGATGCGTTGCTCATATCAGGGCAGCGCGTGGTGGGGGAGCCAGTGGTGTCGGGCATTGCTCTCAACGATTCCCACCTCTGGTCGCCTGATTTCAAGCACGCCGCTCAGTGCGTCACCATGTCTCCATGTCTCAAGATTCAGGGCTCGATCTTGAGTTGCTGCGTGTCATTGCTCCAAGCATCCGCTCGTTGTGTTTGGTGCTATGCAGATACTTTTCCTGATGCATCGTTTGGCATTGCTTCTATTGTTCAAGGAGAGGTCAGAATGTTTCACGTTGTATTTTTCCATCTTACCTTCATGTATGCATTGCGTAGCAGGCGTGCTGTTTGTCGTCCTACTGACACTCTCGCCTCTCCCATGCCCCTCTGTCCCGCTCGGCAGGTTTGTGATGAGTCCACCCATCCGCTCAGCAGAGCACGTGGCAGCAGTCAAAGCAGCACTCGCCACTGGCACGCTGCAGGTATGCGCTTTATCAGAGAGATTCCATGTTATGAGACGCGCCTCAAATCAAAGTTTCTATCACGCGTCGCCACTGGTACATTGCATGTATACGGTTCATTTGAAAGATATCATGCTTCAAGAATGTGCACACCCTTGCATGTCATGTACACCCTTGCATTGCATTGCATTGCATTACATTGCAAGCAATGCAAGCATCCAACCAGGGTCATGCATTGTGTTGTCACGGTGCAACCCAACCAGGGCCTTTGTTGTTCTCAACCTCCTTATCCATCTTTCCTTACCCTCACCACCTCCACAAGCCCTCACTCTCAGCTCCCTCACTTCCCACTCCCTCGCTTCCCGCTCCCTCACTTCTCCCCCTTTCAGCTTGTCACCATGGATCACTGCCCACTCAACTCGTCTCAGAAGGCATCTACCACTACCCTCACTACCCTTACTTACCTCTCTCCACACTCACAGTGCTCACTCTGACCTCACTCCCTCCCCTTCCCTCAGCTGGTCGCCACGGACCACTGCCCCTTCAACTCGTCTCAGAAGGCATATTCTGCCTCTCTCCTCACTACCCTCACTACCCGCACTACCCTCAATATGCTTTCTGTGTGCTTGCTCTCCATCCCCCCCCCCCTCTCAGCTGGTGGCGACGGACCACTGCCCCTTCAACTCGACTCAGAAAGCCAAGGGGCGCCATGACTTCCGCCTCATTCCCAACGGGGTCAATGGTGAGGGGAGGGAATCAAATGATTCCGGTGGTCAGGGAAGTGGTTCTGACGTGACGTGGATGGTACCTATTCTTGAGTCGACTAAAAAATCCGCCTCATTCCCAACGGGGTCAACGGTGAGGAAGGGAATCGAATGATTCCGGTGGTCAGGGAATGGTTCCCTCATGCCGTGCACTCTTATGCCGTGGATGCTAGATGTGTCGTGACGGCGTGAATGGTTCGACGCGTGTTGATGTTGATGGGTTGATTGGGAACACTATGTGCACGTATGCAACAATTTACGAGCCACATGCCATGTAATAGGTGCTCATGGCAACTCCATTCTGTCTTGTCTTTCTGGCTGGCATGGGCTGAATAATGTTCTCGTATGCATGCATGTCTCGTGTGTTCTTTCCCTGTGTGCAGGCATAGAGGAGCGCATGCACATAACTTGGGATGTGATGGTGGTGAGTGGGCATGGGCGATGGTGGTGAGTGGGCATGGGTGATGGTGGTGAGTGGGCATGGGTGATGGTGGTGAGTGGGCATGGGTGATGGTGGTGAGTGGGCATGGGTGATGGTGGTGAGTGGGGCATGGGATGTGATAGCATAAAGAGGTGAAACTCCTATTTTTTGTTGTATTGATGCATGTTCCATGTCTGTCTACACACACACTCCCTCTCTCCCTTCCCTCTCTCTCCCTTCCCCCTCTCCCCCTTCCCCCTCTCTTTCTTTTTCTTGTCTCAACCCATGGTTGCAGAATTCGGGTCTCATGTCACCTAGTGATTATGTCCGCATCACAAGCACGGAGTGGTGAGTCAGCAGCACAGAATGGTAAATCAGAAGCACAAAATGGTGAGTCAGCACTATAGGTATTCCCCTTTCCCCACCTGCTCCGATCCCTCCCTACCCTTCTCCCGAACACTAAACTATCTTCCAGCCTTTCTAGATCATCAGCATGAGCACCATCGCCTGCCACTCCCCGCCTCTCCATCCCAAGCTAACCCCTTCCACCATGCCATTGATAACTGCGAGCCCTATTCCCACCATCCTATTTTTGAGGCGCCTCAAAAATAGAATCCTCTCCATCCCAAGCTGACCCCTTACACCATGCCATAGATAACTGCGAGCCCTGTCCCCACCATCCCTTCCCCTTTCCCTACCTCTCTTCCCTCCTCCTCTGTCCATGCTTCTCAGCGTGAGGACATTCAACCTGTACCCACAGAAGGCTGTGGTGGCTGGGGGCTCAGATGCGGACGATTGTTTAGGCTCCTTAAAGTTCCTTTTTCTCCTCCCCCCTCTCCTTCCCCCATTCGTGCTCCTCAGCGCAAGGATATTCAACCTGTACCCGCAGAAGGGCGTGGTGGCGGAGGGATCAGATGCTGATGTGATCGTGTTGAATCCGCGAGGCAGCACCACCATCAGTGCTACCTCTCACCACTCCCGCATTGACACCAATGTCTATGAGGGTTGGCGCATGCAGGTGAGATGAGTGGTGAGTGGGACACAGTTAACACACAGAAATGCAGGACATGATGGGACCATCAGCGCTGCCATTGACCCAACCATTTCTTCGCTTCTCCTGCCAACGATTATTCCCCTCTCCCGTCATTTTCCCCCCCTGTCATCCCTTATCCCCCCCCTGTCATCCCTTATCCCCCCCCTGTCATCCCTTATCCCCCCCCTGTCATCCCTTATCACCCCCCTGTCATCCCTAATCACCCCCCTGTCATCCCTTATCCCCCCGCTGTCATCCGTTCTTCCCATCCCGCAGGGCAATATTGAGGTGACGGTGAGCCAGGGCAGGGTGGTGTGGCGACACGGGCGGCTGAACGTCACACGTGGGGCGGGGCGGTTTGTCCCCATGCGGCCATTCGGCCCGCTGTTCCACGGCATGCAGGCGAGGGATGCCGCCCGCCGGCATTCATACCACGCCCCTGTGAGGCGAGATGAAGACGTGGGTGCTGCTGCTGACGTCTAGAGTCGGGGAGGGAGGGGAGTTCTGCTGACGTTTACAGTGAGGGAGAGATGGTGGGGGGGAGTTCTGCTGACACTACTGCCATTAGTTCTGTTGCTTTTTACCTCAATGGGCGAAGGGTGCCGGCCTTGATGCACACTTACCACGTCCCCGCAAGGAGAGATGGGGATGGGATGGGAGTGCCGTTGACGTTTAGAGTCGGGGAGAGATGGGAGGGAAGTGCTGGTGTTGGTGCTTAGTGTCAGGGAGACATGGGGATGGGAGTTCTGCTATCCTAGTGCTGTCTGTTACCGCAACAGGCGAGGGAGGGAGCAGGGAATGTCGGTGTGTCTGTCCTCATATTGCCTGACATTCCATTCCCTGCTCTGCTCTGCTGTGTCTTCAAGTTGGTACTGTAGGATTGGGCTCAGCAAGTTCAGCAATCTTGGCGGAGAGCAGGGAGTGTCAGTCTGTCTGTGTGTATGTGCTTCTTGATTTCCAAGTATTCTGAAGGTCAGTCTGTCTCTAGATCTCCAACTCAGCTGACACCAGACCGGACTTGCGTGGCAGGCAGACTACTGGAGTGCTCTCTTGTTGCGTGCTGTGCCATGGGTTACAGACAGTGGAGCTAAGGAGGGCTTGTACCGGTATGTTGTATCGTGCAAGTGCACAGGAGATATCTATGTCCCGTATGTACTTCAACTTCAGGAAACATAAGACATTGTACATGCAATGCAATGCATTGGTGTCTGCAAACTAGAAAGCAACACACACACGGGTCAACAGGCAAGTCAAAGGCACCTGTCCGCCCCTTCCCTCACCACTACATTGTTCAAGTGATTTGTTAGTCATTGCACGAGCCTAGCTCACACTTATTACAACACCCTAGTCGACCTAGGCAAAGCTCTAGAGAGCGCCCTCGTTCACACCTCCCCTCCCTGCTCCCGTCTGTTGAAATTGCCACCGCACAGCGTCTGGTCCAGACAGCCACCCATACTCACCTCGCCTCGTTACTCGCCTCGCCCCTCCTCTCCTCTCCTCTCCTCCCCTCCCCTCTCCGCTCCTCTCCTCGACTCTCACCATCCCTCACCTCCTAAACCCAGGCCCACTGCCCCAAGCCGGCTTCGCCCCACCCCCACACTACCCCAGGCAGGCCTCGCCCTGGCACCTGCACCCCTGTGCGTCTCCCCCACTCGCCCCACCACACCCGCAGCAGGACCACTGCCTCTGAGGCTCGTAGGCCACTTTTCCACCATCGCTGCCATCTGCTGCTCCCTGCTCTTCCTTCTTCCCTCCCCACTGTCCCTCACCTCTTTGCCCCAGGCCCACTGCCCCAAGCTGGCTTCGACCCACCCCCACTACCCCACGCAGGCCGTGCCCTGGCACCTGCACCCCTGTGCGTCTCCCCCACTCGCCCCACCACACCCGCAGCAGGACCACTGCCTCTGAGGCTCGTAGGCCACTTCTCCACCATCGCTGCCATCTGCTGCTCCCTGCTCCTCCCCCTCCTCTCGCCACCCCCACTGCCTGTACCACTAGCACTGCCAGCAACAGCAGCAGGCAGGGCGAAGCCACCGCTGCCGCAGCTGCCGCTGGTTCGGAGCAGCAGAGAGCTCTGGGTGCTGTCTGATGGGCTGCCTGTGCCGCCCATGCCGCCCGTGCCGCCCGATCCGCGCATGGAGTGGGTGTACGCCCTTGGACTGCCGCCCATGGCCATGGCAATGGCGGGCGAGGCGGGCGGCGCTGCTGCTGCCATGGCCGATGCCATGTACCGCGACTCCACGTGGCGTGATCCCATTGGTGGAGAGCGATGAGAGGACGAGGGGGAGAGGTTTCGCAGCGGGGTGCGAGGGGAGAGGGGGTGGGAGGAACGGGGAGAGCTGAGGGCAGGTGGTGTGTGGGGTGTGCGTGGTGTGTGTGGTGTGTGTGGTGCATGGGGTGTGTGTGGTGGGTGCAAATGGGTATGCATAGTATCCTTAGGGTCCAGAGCAGGGGGGAGGATGAGGAAGGACTCCGAAGGGGTGGCAGCAGAGGCTGAGAACCTCCCGACTCCTCCACACCGACCAATACCACCACCACCTCCGTTTCTCCCTATCCCCCCATACCTCCCGACCCCACCCCCCTGCTGCACTGCTCCCTCTGTTGACTTTGGTTGACTTGTCTCCATCTCCGTTGACTCAGGTTGACTCGTATCTCCATGTGTTGACTCGATTTGACTTGTCTCCTCATATAATGGATTGGGTTGACTCGTTTCTCTTTCCATTGACTGGAGTTGACTCGTCTCTCCGTATGTTGACTTAGGTTGACTCGTCTCTCCATTGCTTGACTCCAATTGACCCATCCCTTCCTCCATTGACTTCAGTTGACTCATCCATTGACCAGAAGACCCCTTGCTCCACCCACCCCACGATCGCTTCACCTCACCTGCACCTGCACCTCCCACAGATACACCTCCCCCAGATGTGCCAACCTCATGCATGCCTACCCCATATGCGACCCCACATATGGCCTCAGATACACCTGCCTCAGCAGGAGAGTCATGAATGGTCCTGGCTGGTCCAGGTCCTGCCCTGCTGTCAGCATGCCTGCTGCCGCCCTGCTGCTGCTGTTGCTTCTGCTGCTGCTGTGGCTGACGCTGGGGAGAGCGATTAGAGAGGGGAGGAGAGCGGGCAGCGAGGGGGGGAGAGCGAGCAGAGAGGGGAGGAGAGCGAGCAGAGAGTGGAGGAGAGCGAGCAGAGGGAGGAGGAGAGCGGGAGGCAGTAGGAGATCGGGGGCGAGTGGGAGGGGAATGAAGAGCGTGGGAGAGAGGTGTCCGTGTCCTGACAGGGGAGGAGTGCAGAGTGGTGGAGGAGGGCTTGGGGGAAGTGGAGCGGGGTGAGGAGGAGCCAAAGGGAGGTGATCGAGGGGCCTGCTTTGCTTCGCTGACTGCCCTTCCAGCTGCAGCAGCCAGGGCAGGAGCAGCAGCCGTAGCTGTTGGTGCAGGCGCAGCTGCCCTTCCACCTGCACCTGCCGTGGTTGATTTCGTAGCCGATCCCAGCCGAGTGGATGCCTGCTTTGGTAGCCAAGGCTGGATCCCTGGCCCACCTGCACAAGTAGCCACGGCTGTTGGTGCCTGTGGCGTGGCTGGTGCTCTTGCTGGCTGCGCTGCTGCATCTGCAGTCGGTATGACTGGCGTGACTCGTGCTGCTTGTGCGGCTGCCTGTGCATGTGTGTTCTCGCTCTGGTGTTGTGTTGCCGCTGCTCTTGGGGCACGAGAGGGGATCGAGAGAGCGGGGGGGCGAGTAGAGGTGGAAGAGAGAGGGGGAGAACGTGGCTTGCCAGCACCAATGCCAACACCACCACTCGCACCACCCACACCACTCGCACCACCCACACCACTCGCACCAACTGCTGTATGAGCTGTGGCAGGGAAAGCAGGAGTGGCTTCGGCAGCAGGGGCAGCAGTGGGTCTGGCAGGAAGGGAGGCGTCAGGGTAGGAGAGTACACTGCTGGCAGGAGTGGCGTCGAGGGAGAGAGGAGGGATGAACGCTGGGGAGGAGAGGGAGGCGAGGGTGTGGTGTGGTGACGAAAGAGGGGAGGATGCAAGAGGAGGAGGAGCAGCAGCAGCAGCAGCCTCATCCGCACTTGTATCAGCATTACTATCCGCGTCATCAGCATCATCAGGACCAGCATCAGCATGATTTTTCGCAGCAACAACAGCAGAGCATGAAAGAGGCTGGATTCTTTCCGCTTGCACTGATCTCCCTTCCCCTTCCTCCTCCGCTCTTTTCACACAATTAGCTCTTGACCCATCCCCTGCGGACCCAGCTTCCCGTGCTTCCCTCCCTTCCTCCTCTTCTGCCCTGCGCACTCCTCTTCCTCCAACTCCCCTCTCCCTGCTCTCAGCATCCGCCTCTCCCCCATCCCCACCATCCCCAGCAACCTCCCCTCCCATCCCTCCCTCCATCCCACCATCCATCCCTCCCTCCACCACCCCTTCGCTAGGCTCGGTCTCCGCAGCCGAGGCCGAGGTTCGGGCCGAGCCGGACCTCCGAACGTAAACAGAGAAGGTAGGATCAGTGCGGAGGGACTCAGAGGAGGGGATGCGGCCAAGGGAGAAGGAGGAGGACGCGCGGGCGAAGGGAGACGCAGGGGCGTTCGCTCCTGGCGAAACCGGCCCTGAATGCGGTCCTGAGACCGGCATTGAGATTGGCATTGAGATTGGCATTGGAACTGGTCCTGTCCCGAACAAGCCTTGGCCTGGTGTTGGCCCAGTGAGGCCTGGGATTGAGATCCGTGCAAGCGTTGCTGTACCTCCAAGAGGAGGAGGAGGTGCAGTGCCGCCCGCAAGGGAGGTGCCTCCTGCAAGAGGAGCAGCAGCAGCCGCAGATGCCTGAGGCTTCATTCCTGCTGAGAGGAGTGTTCCTCCTGCCCCTGTTCCTGCCGCAAGGCTCCTCGCCTCCAGAGGGTTGCCGTTGCTGCCACTGGTGCGAGCGGCAAGGCGAGCCGCGGCTGAAGCAGCAGCAGCGGAGGCAGAGGCGGAGAGGGGGATGGATGATTGGGGGGGGGAAGGCCGCGCAGGCACGGCAGGTGATCCTGTTGCTGCTGGTGCTGGCGCTGATGCCAGTTCTGCTCCTGCTGCAGTTGCACTGTCACCTGCACCCTCCCTCAGTTGAGCCTTCCCCTGTTGATCCTGTTGGTCTTCTTTCAGTTGAGCCTCCCCAGGTTGGCCCTCCCCCAGGTAGCTCTCCCTGAGCTGCCTCAGCTGTGCTGTGGCGCGCTTCAGCTTCGCCAGCACACTCCCCTCTCTCACCGCCACCCTTCTCCCTGCCGCCGCCACTGCTGTTGCTGCTGCTGCTGCTGCTGCTGATGCTGCTGCTGGTGTCGCTGCTGCGGCTGTGGCTTGACATAGTATGGGTTCATCTCTGTCCCCTTCAGTTTCCCGCGCTTCCCATTCTGTCTTTCGCTCTCCGTTTTGCTCCTTCTCCGCTGTTCTCTCACCCGCTTCCGCTCTTTCCTCCTTGCCCTCACCGCCCTTCGTTGTTACCTCCAGCTCTTTCTCTCGCTCCTCTGTGATCCTCCCATTTGGATCGACTTGCACTCTGCTTGCTTCAACACCATCCATTGCACCAGCACCAACACCAGTTGCACTACCACCAGAGCCACTTGAACCAACACCAGCGCCATGAGCGCTAGCAGCAGCAGCAGCATCATTGCCCCCCGCCTCTCTCTCTCCCCACTTTGCCTGATCGGCCAAGGTTCCGTGTCTCCTCCCACTGCCCTTGCCTCCACTGCCACTGTTCCCACCACTACCCTCTGGAAACTCCAAGCCTGCTTCCGAGCCTGAGAACGAGCCGTTGCCTCCGGTCCGGGAATTGCCGCTCCTGTTTTCTTCTGGTGCCGGCCCTGGGAGGTTCTCATGTGCCCATGCCTGTACCCGGTCAGCACGCTCCCAGCCATTCTCCTGCTCCTCCCAACCCTCCCTCCTTTCTCCTCCCCTCGTCTGAGTCATCTCCACATCTGCACTCTCTGCACCGCTCCCAACACTCCCCTCACCCTTCTCCACTCCGTCTACCCTCGTTTGCACCTCCTCCCACCTCCATTCCTCTCCATTCTCCCTCATCTCCTCTCCCTTCGCTCCATCGCCCTGCATACTCAAACCCTCTCCCTCCTCTCTCCTCCCATCATCACCACCATCGTCATCACAACTGCTGCCACCACTGCTATCATCCCCAGCAGCACCAGCTGCAAAAGCGCCTACGTCCTCCTCCCTCTGCCCCTCCTCTCCTCTCTCCCCTGCTCGCCTCCCTTCCCCTTCACTCTCACGCCCCAACTGGTTCCCGACAACACTCGAGGCTGCAGACGAACCTACCTCCCCCTCTCCCTCACACACCCCTCCTCTCTCCTCTTCCTCCTCACGCCTCCCTTCTCCCCCACTCTCAAACACCAACCGCCTGCCCACACCACCCCTACGCAACCCAAACGATTTGGGCAGTGCTGGGAGGGCATCAGCAGGGGAGAGAGAGAAGGTCGAGCGGGGGGAGGAGCCGGGGGTAGTGGCAGCGAGGGGCGAGTGCGGGGGGGAGGAAGCAAGGCTAGAGGCGTTTCCGCCTGCCTGCCCGCCTGCCCCTGCTGTGCCCCGCTCGCTTCCCCCTGCTGTGGGCTGCTGCCGCCAGTGGAACGCGGAGAGGGAGGGGGGCGGGGGCGTGGGGAAGGGGGAGAGGGACGGGGGTGCGGGCAGGGGGACGGCGGAGAGGGAAGCGGGCGGAGGTAAGGGGGAAGGGGAGCGAGGAGGGGAGGAGAGGGGGGAGAATGAGGGGTTGGCGGATGGGAGCGGGAGGGGGGAGCGAGGAGGGGAGGATGACGGGCGGTGGAAAGCGGTGTGAAGCGGTGATGCGGCCGGGGAAAGCAGCGGTGACGCCCCAGCAGAAACAACACCAAAAGCCCCATTTCCACCACCACCAGAAGCACCAGCAGCACCAACACCAGCAGTAACACCACCAGCAGCAGCAGCGGCACCACCAGCACCAGCAGCACCAGCACCAGCAGCAGTAGCAGCGGAGAGGGAGAGGGAGTGGCGGTGGCGGCGCATGAACTGGGAGCGCGCAACACGGAGCAGGGTGGCGGGCTGGGCGTGGCAGCGCTCGGCCAGCTCAAAGAGGCGCACTGCCACGTGCAGGCGCCCCTCCGCCTCCGCCATGTCCACCTGCCTCAGCCAGTGCCCCACCGTGTACAGCGCCTTCTCCCCCCCTGCTCCCCCTCCGCTTCCCGCTCCCCCACCCCCGCTGTGCCCCTGTGCGTGTGACCCAATTGCTCCTGTACCGACTCCTTCCTCTCCCGCTGCTCCCGCTGCTCCTCCTCCTCCTCCACCACCACCACTGCCGCCCCTGTCCCCTGCAACACCAGCAGCCCTACCCGGACTCATCCCGCCACCGGTAACACTCAAAGGGCTGCTTCCCATTCCCATCCCTCCGCCCAGCACCCCCCCGCCACTGCCCGTGCTGCTCATGCTCATGCCCCCCATGAGACCCAGACCTAGGCGGCTTGGGCTGCTGGCTGAGCTACAGCTGGTGCTACAGCCGCCGCCCATCTCCTCCACCTCTGCTGACACCGCTGCTGCAGCCGCCGCTACAGCCGCTGCTGACTCAGCGTCCAGGTCAGCAGAGAGCGCGTCGACGTGGGCAGAGAGGGACGGCGGGAGAGGCGGCTTGGCGAGTGCGGGAATGAGCTGGGCTGGCAAGCAAGGCTTGTGGTTTATCACATCTATTCCCACCTTCTCACCTTCAGCATCCTTGCACTCCTCCTCACCGCACCCCACCTCCTCACCTCCAGCCTCCTGAGCCTGCTCACCAACCCCCACCTCAGCCTCCTCACCCCTCTCCTCACCCTCCCCACCCATCTCAACCGCCTCATCCATCTCACCAGCCGTTCCCTTCACACTCTGTTCCCCTTCCACTACTTCCCTGTCATCCCCATCATATCCACCATACTCACCGCCTGCTCTCACCTCCTCCCTCTCCATCTCCCCTTCTCCCTCCCTCTCCGTCTCCCTTTCTCCCTCCCTCTCCGTCTCCCCTTCTCCCACCTCCTCCTCTTCTCTCTCCCTCTCTGCCTCCATCTCTCCCTCCTTGCCCTCTCTGTCCCCCTCCATCTCATGGTACGGAGTAACATCCCTTTCCACCTCACCTTCTCGCTCCCTCTCCACCTCCCCACCCTCCCTGCCCTCCCTGCCCATATCCCTGCCCTCCCTGCCTCCCTCCATCTCATGGTACGGCGTCACATCCCTCTCCATCTCCATTCCAAATCCCCCCTCCCCCTCCTCACTCCCCCCTTCCTCCTCCCTCTCACCTCCACTCCCCTCTCTCTCCACCTCAACCCCATCCCCCTCGGCCCCATCCCCCAACTCGTCTCCACCCTCTTCCCCCACCCCCATTTCCCTCTCCACCTCTCCCCTCATCACACCCACCTCCCCTTCCCCCTCCCGTTCTCCCGTCCCAACCACAGCCCTCCTTTCCGCCTCCCCACCCTCCTGCCCCTGCGAGCCTCTCCTCGCCCTCCGTGTACCTCTCTCCACCAGAGCTTCTAACTCTCTCCTCAATGCCTCCACCTCATCTGGTAACAGCCCTTGCTCTAGTGCCAGCTCAAGCTGACGTAGACTCGCCTCCACTGCCACCTCATCCAGCTCACCGTCCACGTCATCCGGACCCACTGCCACGTCAGCATGGCTGGAACTTCTGCCGTCGCTGCCCGCGTGGAAGGAGAACTGAGCCCCGTTTACAGTCACACTCGCACTGTCACCGAATTCGCCTGGAGTAGCATCACCATCAGCACCAGCAGCAGCACTAGCAGCAGCACTAGCCACACCAGCAGAACCAGCAGAGCCAGCAGAACCGTCACCAGTTGCAGCCTCCCCCTGGCTCCCCTCCACATCAAATACACCTCGGATGGAATATATTTCCCCCGGCTGTAGCACAGGTAGACCGACTGCATCCTTTCCTCCTCCCGCTACAGCCGTTCCTTCCCCCTCCACCGTTTCCTCCTCCTCCCCACCACCACCCAGAGCGAATCCCTCAAGAGAAAAAGGAAACCCAAACACTGATAACGCCTCTGCTGCTGCTGCGTTCGCATCCTCCTCGCTATACTCCCACATCTCATGATCCCCACCTTTCCCCCCCATAATTCCACCCCTTCCCCCTCCCCCTCCCCCCCATCCCCCCTCCCCCACCTTCCCCATACTCCCCCAATCGTTCCAGCGCCTGTGCCACCGCCCCCGCCTCCATCCCCTCGCCAGCTGTCGCGTCGTGGTTGGCCAAAGAAGCATGCATGGAAGAGACGCCTGAGCTGCGCATGCGGTAGAGCATGGAGGCTCGGCCCAAGGCTCCGGGTCGGGAGGCGTAGGCGACCAGGATGGGGAGCACCGAAGCTACGCTGGGCTGCTGCGGTCTGACTGTAGCGAAGTCAGGTGGAGGAATGGCAACGTCTGTGCTTGTATGCGCCTCTGCAGATGCAGCAGGCGCATTCTGGGAGGAGTCAAGATTCTCCCCTGTAGATGGCACCGGGGTGCGACCTTTAGTTGGCTCTACGGGGGCTTGCTTGTGTGGTGAGTCTTGAAAATCCTCTAACGTGGTGAGCGTTTTCTCTGAAGCAGGGGTGTCAGCAGCTGTTGTTTTCAATGGTGGCTGTACGGTGTTGGGAGCTGCAGCGAAGGCAACGGTAGCAACTGGTTCCGTTCCCTCACCGCCAGCACCTGAAGCAACAGCTGGGTCAGTATCAGCAGCAGGAGGAGGCGGGTGGGTGGCAGCAGGAGCAGCAGCAGCGGCATAGGCAAAGGGAGGCCGGACGGTGCGGCTTAGTACGGAGCGAGGGACAGGCAGCAGCGCATCCGCAGCAGCAGAGGCGCTAGCGGCAGAGGCAGCAGCAGCGGCGGCAGCAGCGGAGGAGAGGGCGGCAGTGGTGAGGGCGGAGTGGTTTCTGCGCCACAACCCGTGTGTGAGAGGGCGCGGGGGCGCAGGGGCGTAGGGCGCAGCAGCAGCAGCAGAAGCAGCAGCAGAAGCAGCAGCAGCAGGGGGAAGCAGGTGGGGGTGGTGGGCGCGGAGGAGAGAGGCGAGTGGTAGAGGGTCCTCCTCGCAGTCACAGTCGTCAATCTGGTTGGAGGCGGTGGGGAGTGGTGGTGTGGGTTGCTGAATAGCAGGAGGCGGGAGGAACACCGGTGGCATCATCGAGGACAGGTCAGAAAATGCAGCAGTGCTGCTTGGAGAGGGAGAGGAGGCTTGAAACGGAGAGGCTTGTAACGGGGATGCAGCAGCACTGGCGGCAGAGGCCGTGTTCGATGCAGTGCCGTCCCCTGCTGCCCCTCCGGAGGCCATAAGAGCCGCAGCAGCAGCCATGCCCCCATCCCATTCCGCTGACATGCCCATCGTCACCATATCGTCCTCCCCACTCGCCCCATACTGTCCCCTCGTTCCATACTCCCCCGTTCCACCATACTCCCCCGTTCCACCATACTCCCCCGTTCCACCATACTCCCCCGTTCCACCATACTCTCCCCGCCCTGCGCCATACGCGTACCCACGCCCTGTTTCCTCACCCTCGTCCCTCACACCCTCCTCTCTGGGCTCCCCCTTTCCCCTTCCCCTCTCGCTCTCACCTTCCCCCTCCCCCTCCGCCTCTCCCTGCTCTCGCTTCCGCTTCCCTGACACCACCCGCGTAGCACTTCCCTCCTCCTCCTCCTGCTCCTCCTCCTGCTGCTCCTCCTGCTCCTCCCCCTCCTGCTCCTGCTGCTCCTGCTCCTGCTGCTCCTGCTCCTGCCACCGCGCCATGCCATGCCCAGACCGCGCCAGATCCTGCCCACACTCCGCCATGCCATCTCCGCCGTCTTCCCCATCATCACCATCATCCCCATCATCTTCATACCCACCCCCACCCTTGTCATTTTCTCCCCACTCTCCATGTGCCCTTCCCTGCTCGTCCCCATAGGCCCCCCTCTCTGCCCACCCTTCCATCTTTCCTCCTCTTTCCCTACCCCCCTCTTCCCCCTCATCCCCAGTCCCATACCCTTCCGCGGCCCCTGACCATTCCCCTCGGCCCCCAACCTCCGCAGCCCCCCAGTCATTCTCCCCCTGCCCTTCGTTGACCTGTCTCCTTCGCCCCTCCGCCTCCTCCCCCGCCATATCCTGATCTCCCCCTATGGCGGAACCCTCCAAGCCCCCTTGGTCCTCCCGCGTGCCCCCTGCCGCCCCCTTCCCCCGCTCGTTTCCGCCATGCGCTCCCCCCTCCCCGCGCCTTGACCTTCGCGCGCTCCACTGTGCACGCAGACTCCGCCTCGACTCCGCCTTGCCTTCTTCCGCCTGTCCCGCGCCATCCTCCCCGTCCCCATCCCTCCCTCCCGCCAATCCCCATCGCGCTCGGTGCTTCCGCGAGCTTCCGCCAAGCCCTCCCCCGCGCTTCCGCGTACTTTCCCGCGCGTCCCCGTCATCCGCGCCCGCTGTCTCCGCGGCCGCCATCCCGTGGGCCGCCTCTGCGCCCACCGCAACCGCCACCGCAGCTCCAGCCGCAACTGACGGCGCAACACCATCCCCAGCAGCATCTGAATCATAGTAGTCAAAATTCTCGTCGCCTCTCTCCCCCGTATTTCCCGCTTCCCCTCCAGCTGGAGCCGCTTCGCGTTCCGGCGCCCCCGTTGCTACGTCAGCGCCAGCTGCCACGTCAGCGTCAGTGCCCCGATTTCCCGCCGCGCCACTACCAGGTGCATCCCCGCCCGCACCAGCCTCGTTCGCGCTAGTAACTGCCGCGGTATTGGCACCATACCCACCACCACCATCACCACCGGCAACATCACCAGCAGCAGCAGCAGCATTCACGCCGCCACCAGCACCAGCAGCGGCAGCAGCACTGGCGCGCGCAGCAAGAAAGTCCGCAAAGGAAACGTCAACTCCGCCGCCCCGGAAATACTCGTGCGTGACTTTACTCGCCGGTGACGCCGCACTCCCCGCGCTCTGACGTCGCCTATTCCTATACTCCGTGATATCCGGAACCTTGTAGTACCTCCCCTCGTCCTCGCTACTGCTCTCCTCGCCTCCGTTATTATGAGCCTCGCGGCCGCGCCGGGGCGAGCGCGAGAGTGCTTCTAACGAGGGTAAATGGTCCACCGCGGCGGACGGCGCGGAGGGCGTCGCGCCGCGCCCGCCCCACGGGCTCGCGTCCGAGACCTGCGGACTCCACGCCGCTTCTTGCGGACTCGCCCGCGGCGCCGCTGATTCTCCCTGTCCCTGCTGAGTCTGCCGGTCCTGGCCGAAACCTCCGGAGATTACGGAGATCTCGCCCGAATCGGCCACAGCTGCCCCTCCCACGCCGCCATTCGCGCCGCAAAGAACGCTGCTGCTGCTGCTGCTGCGCGCGTGCTGCCGCGCGCGCCTGTCTCTCGCGCCCGCGACGATACTCTCAAAAGGCAACCCCCCCGCCTCCGCCTGCTCCTGCTCCCGCCGCTGCTGGCGCTCGTCCCACTCGCGCTCCTGCTGCGCCTGGAAGCGGCGGGAGGGCGTGGCGGACGGGGTGACGGGGCCAGATAGCATGTCGATTAACCCGCCAGCGCTGGCGCGCAGAGGGGAGATCGACCGGCGCAAGGGGGAGCGGGAGGGGAGCGGGGAAACGGAACCCGCGCGGCTGCCTCTTGCGGACGAGCTTCCCGCGCCCGCCCCATCCCACACCCCGCTCCCGCGCAAACTTCCGCGCATGCTTCCGCGCACGCTCCCGCCCCCGCCGATCGCTCGTTCCTCGTCGGCTTCCGCGCCCATCCGCGGGCCTCTGTACGGGGATAGCGATCTCCCGCGCTCGATGGGTCTCCGCGGCTTTGGGGAAGTCTCGAACATGCGCAGCTGAAGCGGAGAACGGGACCCTGACCTGCCCCGAGCCTCGGCGTCAGGCTCGGCAACGGGAGTCCGGACGTACAGGCCTGCGAGCAGCCCGGAAATCCCCCCCGACGCGCTTGTCCGGGGGGAGTTGGCGGAGCCCGGGAGCGGGGAGGCTGTAGGCTCGTCTGACACGTGTCGCTCTAAAGGGTCCCGCTTCAGCTGCTGTGGTGTGTGACAGTAAATGGGTGACTGTAACGAGGATGGCTCTATCGGGCCGCTGTGGTGGCGGGGTAGCATCGGAGGCGACTGAAATGAGTCCCGTGGGGACGGCGCGAGGGGAGTGCGCGGAGTGCGCGGAGTGGCGGGCTGCGCGGGTGCGTGGATCGGGATAGCGCTGCGAGTGGTCTTCACATGAAGACCCCTGCACGCATGAAGGAGGTCGCGTGGGGGCAGGGAGGGGGACGGTGGGCGGAAGGGGTGGGAAGGGGGAGGTGTGGGAATGTTGAAACGTAGGGACGTCGGCACGTCAAGACGTGGGGACGGGGGACGGGGTAGCGATTGCAAGAATTACAAAAAAAGACACTGCAATTGGCACGAATGGAATCATGTGCTTTGATCGCTCCTCCCGTTTCCCCATTTGCCGTAGTTCGTCGCCACTCACCGTTGCTGCTTCTCCATGCTCGCGAGGATATCCAAGTCGTCGCGCGCATCGCGCGGCACCGCCTGCAGCGGCCAGCCCAGGGACCCGTTGTCCGCCCAACCGGACGCCGCCAGCTCCGCTGCCGTCATCATCGCGGCCTAATCACGTTATTCGCACGCTGCGTTGCTAAGCGCCGAGAGATGCCCTCCGTTATTGGTTACGAATGCCCTGTTACCGTTACGCGCCTCTTTCCGCAAATGCGCCGCGAAAGCATTGCTCAATAGCGGCGCCGAGTGCAACACTCTGTTTCACCTTCTTGGCGTCGCCAATCTAGGCGGACGACTTCGAACGATCGCCAGCGCACCGAGAAGACTAACGCCGATGCTTCTACGTCTACTACACTGCTCCTCCTACCTTTGGCAGTTGGCGCGTGGCTTGCCTAGATGGAAGGGGGGTCTGTGTGTGTCAAACAAACGCAGCGCCCATGAGTGAAGTATTTCGCGTGGTGGCATTTGTGGTGGTGGCGGAAAGGACGTGATGACAACAAGGAATCGCAAAGGTGGCGCGAACAGAAGTGGTGGGTGGGGAGGGAATTTGAGCGCAACGCAAGAGGAGAATTGAATGAGGGGATTTTGGCGGAGGCGCCAAAAAGTGGGAAGCCAACAGCTGCTTCTGGTGGTCAAGCATGTCCAGCTGCAGCAAGGGGAACGACGAGGGAAGGCTGTCCCGCGCACGGAAAACGCGAGGCAGGTCATCCGCACCTGCCGAAATGGCGTGTGCGTTCGCTATCGTTACAGTGTCAAGCACGCTTAACCGTCGGATGCTAAGAATCCGATGGTGGTCTGCAGTGTTTCCAAATGACCCGTCACGACACCTTCGCGAAACTGCTTTCCAGCCCTTGCCAATCAGCCCCCCGCGGTAGGGATCGCGCCGCAAACTGCAAGGCCAGCCGAGTCGCTCCTGCTGTGCGAGGCGAAATTAGGTGTTCGCAGCCGCTTGTGGTAACTACAAACTTTCATACCGTGACCTGAGTACACCAATGGTTGCTGGCATGTTATGAGTTGTTGTTACGGGTGCAATGAATCTAAGTAGCGAGAATTGCACTAAGGTGTCAAACGAGTACAAAATGTGAGCGAAGGCATGAGCGAACATTTATACGCGAAACATGCAAACGGTAACGCGGTGCGTGCGAGCTAGCTAGTGCTACGCTGGAAGCGAGGCTTGGGCTAGTCCCGAAGCGTAGGCCGACACGGCCGGTCCAGCAGTGTGAGGTTTGGTGAAACAGTGCTCGCGAAGTCGGCGAAGCCCCGTTAGCAGTAACGGGCGAACAACGGCTGCTGCTGTACGCGGTGTTGCAGGGTGCGCTAAGGAATGTCGAGAAAAATCCTTACACTACCCCCCCCCCCCTCAAGAAGCCCCCTCCGCTACGCGAGTGCGTGTATATCGCGGAAACCCCGGCTCCTCAGGTACACTTGCAGGGCAGGGTGGTTTTCGATGTTGGCCAGGGGCACCCAGCTATCCTCAGTTCGCGTCCGGTCCTTCCAGCGAACGAGAAATTCAATCCTCCTGATTCCCGTGGGGTGTCGAATCCGATGGCTCAGTATTTTTTCGGGCTCGATGATCGGCTCCGATGCAGGGCGAGTCATGGATGGCGGACGAGGCAGTTGGCTTGTGGTTGGGATGTATGGGCGAAGCAGGCTGACGTGGAATGAAGGGCTGATGTACCAGTCCGTCGACAACAGTAGGTGGGCTGTCACCGGGGTAATCATGTGGCTGATTTGGAATGGTCCGCAGTAGCGGGGTCGTAATTTCAGTACGACGAGCAGTCTTAAGTTCTGTGTGTCGAGCAGTACGTAGTCTCCTGACTTGTACGTGACTGGGCGGCGGTGGCGGTCAGCATTGCGCTTAGCGATGACATTGGCTTTTTTTATTGCTTCGGCGGCTCTGGTACGGGCAGCTTGCAGAATTTCGGCGAATTGTTGTGCACGTGGCGTTGGGTTGTCCGGACTCGGCGTCATGGGCACTGTAGGGTTTTGCCCGTAGTTCAGGTAGAAGGGGGACTGCTGCGTCGTCGCTGACGTGGCGTTGTTGTACGCGAACTCGATCAGCGGCAGCTGCTGCTCCCAAGTGGTTGGGTTGTCGCACGTGGCACAAATCAACTGCTCCATCGTCTGATTCGTTCGCTCCGTTTGACCGTCGGTCTCGGGGTGGTACAACGAGCTGAGCTGTAGCCTTGTCCCGAACTGCTCCCAGAGGTTATTCCAGAAATTGCTGGTGAACTTCGTGTCGCGGTCGCTGATTATCGCGGCTGGTATCCCATGCAGTCGAACGACGGCTGCGATGAACAGACGAGCGGTTTCTTCGGCTGAGATCGATTTCTTACACGTAGCGAAGTGTGCCATCTTCGTCAACCTGTCAACGACGACCATAACCGCGTCGTTACCCCCAGGGTTTGAAGGTAACCCCGTGACGAAATCCATGGTAACCTGCTGCCAGGCGCGCTCAGGCGGTGGAATCGGCTGCAACTAACCCCCCTTTCTTTTTCGCGAGCTCTTCATCACCTGACACGTAGGACACGAGCCCACGTGGTGCTGTACGTCGGTCAACAGCTCCGGCCAGTAGGAATACCGCTGCAGTTGCTGTCGCGTTTTTTCTACCCTGAAATGTCCCGAGGTAATCCCGTCGTGTGCCTCCTGCAGTAACAGTTCCCTCAGTAGTGGGTACGCGGGTACCCAGATTCGGTTGGGCACGAAGGTACTATAGGGATCAGTGGTCTATCCGTACTGTCACGTCTGCTCCCGTGAGGTAACATCGCCACACTTTGAACGCGTGCACGATCGCCAACATCTCGCGGTCGTGTATCGGGTAGTTGCATTCGAGCGGGTGAAGTTTGCGGGACTCGTACGCGATTGGCTGGAGGCCGTTCCCGAAGTCATGCAACAGTACTGCTCCCACAGCGATGTCGCTAGCGTCGGTGACGAGCTCGAACGGACGGTGCGGATCTGCGATGTGAACTACGGGCGGCGAGCACAAAATATTTTTGAGGGCCGAGAAGGCAGCTTGCTCTTTCTCCCCCCACGTGTACTCAACCCCCTTCCTCAGCAGGTCGGTCAACGGGGCAGTCAGCTTCGCCATGTCGGGGACGAACCGGCGCACGTAGTTAACGAACCCCAGAAAACTCTGCAACTCGGTCAAGTTGGTCGGCGCATGCCATTCTTGAATCGTCACGATTTTTTTCGGGTCTATTTCCACTCCTGCAGCTGAAATAATGTGTCCCAAAAACTCCAGTCGGTCCTGTAGAAACTCACACTTAGACGCTTTTGTCAGTAGGCAGTTCTCACTCAGAATCTTAAAAACTGCTTCGATGTCCTGTAAGTGCTGTTCTTTGTCGGGGCTGTAAAATCAGTATGTCGTCCAGATACACGATGACGCACTTATCTAAAAGCGGGCGGAAGGTTTCGTTCATGGTCATTTGAAAGGTGGCGGGGGCGTTGGTCAGTCCGAAGGGCATGACGGTGTATTCGAAGGATCCGTAGCGTGTTCGGAAGGCTGTCTTAGGGCAGTCGGGTGGGTTGACGCGAATCTGGTGGTAACCTCCCCGGAGGTCGATTTTCGAGAAAACCCGGGCTGTGCGCAGTTGGTCGATCAGTTTGTCGGCTCGCGGAATGGGGTAACGGGATTTTATGGTAACCCTGTTTAGTGCCCTGTTGTCTATGCACATGCGAAAACCCCCTCCTTCTTCGGCGTGAACAGTATCGGTGCTGCGAAGGGCGACGAACTAGGGCGGATGAACTCCTTCTCGAGCAAGTAATCCAGTTGCTTCCTCAGTTCGTCCAGTTCGGGTTGGGTCAGTCGGAACTGTCGCTGTATTGTTGGCTGTGCCCCCGGTTCTAGTTATATCCTTTGGTCGTGCGATCGCTGAGGTGGCAGTCCCGTCGGTAGGTCGTCTAGGAAAATGTCACTGTACTGCTTCAATAGTGCTGCCAGATCACCCGGTACATCGGCTAGCAGTTTCTGTAAATCCCCTCCTTTATCTGCTGCCTCGGCTTCCCGAATGTCAACCGCATACACGTCAGCTCCTGCCGCTACGGCGCGTTTCATTGTGATCGCGTTGACACGCACCGACAAAGACTCAGGTGAGCCCCAGCGAGGTAGGGCGATGTTGTTACCGTTCACTCGCACAGTGCAGTCACCCGTCGTCCCGTCGATTCACGGATTGTGTCGTCGCAGCCAATCACGCCCGAGTAAAATGTCGGTTCCGTCGAGGGTCGTTGCGAGCATTTCCTGGCTAAACGTGAAGTTACCCCCGCATCGAATCCGAACTCGGTCCAACGTTCCCGTATCGCCAGTGGCATGCCGTCGACCAGTCTTGCGTCGATCTCAGGTAAGCATCTGTCCAGTGGCAGTCGCAGTTTTCGTGCTGTGGCAGTATTGATAAGGTTGTGGCTGGCCCCTCCGTCTACGAAGATTTTAACTAAGTCCGTCCCGATTTTCCCACTAAGCAGTATGGGGCTGTCTACTGTAGTACCCTCCTGATTCGGCCGGGTGTGGTCGATTGCGTGAACCGGCACAATCACTCGGTGAGGGTCGGTTGGGTCGGGCGAGCGGCGTGACCTGTCAGTAGAGGGCCCGTCTGCTACTGACTCCCAGCGTTTCCCTGCTGCTTGGTCTGTTTCTGCTGCTCAGCTTCCCCCTTTCCCTTCGCGTTTTCCGGGCATTCGCTCTTACGGTGTCCCGGCCGATTGCACGCAAAGCAACGCCCTTTGAATGGTGCGGCAGTGGCATTTGCGGCGACGGCACGTATCGTAGCGCCCTCGTTCGTCCCACGAGGCCGTTGTCCCCAATTGCTGCTTCCGTAGGACCCCGGTCTCGGTCGGCGGAAGAAGTCAAGTTTCTCCGCCATAGCGAGAATTTCTTGAAAATCGGTGACGCCGCGAAGCTGGATTTCCTGAGCGATGTCCTGCTTCAGGCCGCCGATGTAGCGGTCAATGCGCTCGCTCTCATGCATGTATCCCACCTGCTCGCATAGCGCCAGAAATCCGCTCGTGTAGTCCTGGACAGAATCGAGTTGGCGCTAAGTGCGGAGCTTCTGTCGCGCCGCGATCGAAGCCGCAATTGGCTCAAAACGAGCGCGCAGACCTGCGCACCACGCGTCCCATGTGCGATACTGGGGCACCTCCACGAAATACGACGGCGCCCAGGGTCCGGTTTGTCCTTCCCGTGTCGGTAGAGTCGCATAGTCCACCGGCTTCGTGACGATGACACGCCACCAGTCCATGGCGGGTCCTCGCAGCAACGACACGGCGTAACGAATCTTCGCCGTATCCTCCGAGACGTAATTCGCGTCGAAGAAAACGTTCAACGTGAATAGCCATGCCTGAACGGTAGGACCACCCCGTTGACTCGGGTCAAAACACGGCGGACGCTGCGGCTTCAGCGGCATCGGCGACGGTAGAGTCGATTCGCCGGCCGGCACGGAAATCGTGACTCGAGGCTAATTCCTGGCCACATTCGTCGCGTCGGGGTGTGTCGTGCCGTGGTCGTCGTCTTCGTCGTGGCGGACAACGGCATCACTGGCCACGCTCGCGGGTTGCCCCACACTTCCGTGTTGCGATGTCTGTGGTGCGGGCCGTATCGGAGTTGTGAGAGTACGACGGCTTATGCCAGCTATGCTTGCTTGCCTTTACTTTATCATGCTATTTCTAGCATAGGATAATTATATGCATGCATGAATTGCTTGATTTCCTAGGCTAGGTGCTTTCCTATATTTTATTATAGTTATAGCACCGAGCTAGGTTGCGTGCACCGAATTCTGGCTTTTCGGTTGCCACCGAATTGCCTTCTACCGAATTCGGGAAGGATCTGTTCGGGACGCTTCGCGACCCGCGGAACCTTCGCGTAACACCTGATTACTAGGCCTTGTGTCGAGCCTATATATAGCCTCGTGTTGTACCCAGGTGATCAATCAATTCAAATCATCTTTTCTGAGCTCGATCCTAGATCCTCACACTTGGTAATCAGAGCCCGTTTACACGCGAAGTTTTTCGACCGCTACAAACCAGTCTTCAAAAACCGCGGGGGCGACGTAGTTAAACATCGATTTCGAGTACGTAAAACCGGTTCCGTGTTTTTCGCTCCCCCTCGATTCGGTTTTTCGGACTCGCTAATGTCAGGCATGGAGGGCCAAGGCGACAACTACGCGACCACGAGCGACATCGCGAGCCTCCGCACCGACATGGAGCAGGCGCAGGCGACGCTTCGTCAGCTCGAGGCCCTTCTGACACACCAACCAGGGATCGCCACCGCAGCAGCAGCGAATGCAGCAGCGACAACACCCGCAGCAGTGGCGACACCAACATTTCACGGACCGATGGCACCACTGTCGCCGAACCTCGAAGCAGCACGACCGAGGCTCCCTGAGGCGTTCGATCCAATCGCGAAGGGATCCGACGTCCGGCGATTCATGGCAACCCTCGAAATTTACTTCGAGGCCATTGGCTTTTCGACCCCGCAATACGACGCAGCACGGATTCGGCTCGCAGCGACACTGTTACGTGGACCAGCACTCGAATGGATTTACTACACCGACGTAGCCCGCGGGGAGAAAACGTGGCAGCAGTTTCGGGCAGATTTAATCGAACGTTTCGAACCGATCAATACGACCTACATGGCACGGCAGCAGATACACCGACACAAGCAATACAGTAGTGTAGCACAGTATACGCAACAGATGGAGTTACTATTCAACCGCATCACCGACCTAACCGAAGGCGAAAAAATCCAGGTGTACACAAAAGGGTTAAAAATGGAGATTCGGCGGCAGGTGATTGCGGCGAATTACAACAGCTACAGAGACATCGTGCGTGCTGCCGAGCGATACGACGCGCTGACTCGAGGTCAACCCGAAACACGACGCTTCACGCCGAACCGTACATTCGGCACGGAACGATCAGCACCCCCCACGTTCGCCGAACCGATGGACATCGACAAATACGACGCGAAGCAGCAGCCGACAAAATGCGAGTTTTGCGGCGCAGCAGGGCATCAGATTTTGTCGTGCTACAAAATGAAAAAGGCACTTGCGGCACTGCTGGGCGGTAACAGTGGAGCACCCCCGAAGTCAAAAAACGGCAGTCGCCAGTAGCCGCGGATCGACCTGGCGATCACGTAAAGATCCGGAAAGCAGGAAAGGGCGACGACGTGGCGACTTCGGAGCGGGTGAAAAAAGGAGAAAATGATGGCGCGAATCTAAAACGTCACGACCGGCCGGCATCAGGGGAAATCGCCGAGGCGAATGGGGGCTCCGCGAAAAAAGACTCTGCACCGACCGGGAAACTCCAGCCGAACACCCACGAAAGTAAGAATTCGTTAAAAGTATCCTATAAAGATACTCTAACGAAGAATATTGCTTCTCGTGGTTTTCAAGCCTTTGAAAAATTCAGGGGAGGTTTAGAGGCCAAGAAAAAGCCTTTAGAAATTATTCAGGTACCTGAGAAGTTGGGCAAAGTACTACGGAGCGTAGAAAAGGGTCGTGCGTTCCGTGGAGTTAATATTCTCTCCCCGCAGCACAGTGTTAAGGTTCCCCGTTGCCCACAGGTGAAGCCTACACAGCTGCCAAGGCTTAGAGGAGACATCCAGGCTCAGGAGAAATTATACAAGCCTCGGAATAATCCTCCTACCCCCCAGGTGAAGTTGGAAAGTGCTGAGTCCGGTATAGGAAAAAGGGAAGGTATTCACTTTGATGTACCCTATGATCCTATTAATGAGACCCTCTTTGGCTACTCAGCGCAGCAGAGACCACTACTCCTCGAGGTGTTATGCAAAGGACGGCGCCTCCAGGAAATGGTGGACACCGGTGCAACTCACTCGGTGTGTGACCGCGGGACGTTGGAAAAAATTGGAGAACCTTCCGAGGAGACCAAAATCTCGGCAACAATGGTGGACGGTACGAAACTTCCCATCCACGGCGAAGCATCACTGCAGCTGCACATAGGGGCGCTAAGGTGGAAGCCGACGTTGCCGGTCACGAACATCAAAGGGTTAGATTTCATCTTGGGGCGAGATTTCTTGAAGCGGTTCAACCCCGAGTTCGACTGGGTCAACAGGAAGGTGTGCATCTACAACAACGGGAAGCGGATAGCACTACGAAGCTGGACAGATACCGGGACGTTCCTGAAACGACACTGGCACGGTTTGAACAGACGGTGAACGAGAATAACACGGGATACCTGTCAGAACATTATAGCTTATGCTGTTGTGTAGGCTATAGTGGGGTATCCCATAGGGGGTACAACCAATTAGGGTTTCATATTTGTACTCACTTCATTTTCATAGTTCACTCATTCTCGTTCTCATTCTCACATGGAATCAGAGCAGGTCCCCTCCTAGGGACTGTTCCTTGGGCCCACCGAAGCGCGCCTCGAGTCGCGCCAGCCTTTTTTTTTTTAGCGGCCCGTCGAGTCGCACCTAGCGGCCCGTCGCGCCGCCCTTACGGTCGTGTCGAGCCGCCCTAGCGGCTGCGGCGCGCCGCCCTTTTCCCGGCCCGTCGCCGCCCTTACCCGCGGCTTTGCGCCGCCCTCACCGGCGGCTTCGCGCCGCCCCTACCTGCGGCTTCGCGCCGCCCAGGCCCGTCGCCGCCCTTCCCGCGGCTTCGCGCCGCCTCTACCTGCGGCTTCGAGCCGCCCCGGCCCGTCGCCGCCCTTACGTGCGGCTTCGCGCCGCCTACGACCCGTCGCCGCCCTTTTCTGCGGCCCCGCCGCCTCTCTCGTTGCGGCCCCGCCGCCCGTCTTCGCGGCCCCGCCGCCATCTCTCGCTGCGGCCCCGCCGCCACTCACTGCGGCCCCGCCACCCGTCTCAGCGGCCCCGCCGCCCGTCTTCGCGGCCCCGCCGCCTCTCTCGCTGCGGCCCCCCCGCCTCTCACCGCGGCCCCGCCGCCCTACTCAGCGGCCCCGCCGCCCGACTTCGCGGCCCCGCCGCTTCTCTCGCTGCGGCCCCGCCGCCTCTCTCGTTGCGGCCCCGCCGCCCTTCACTGCGGCCCCGCCGCTTCTCTACAGCGGCCCCGCCGCCCTACGTCAGCGGCCCAGCCGAGCCGCCCAGCAGCAGAGCAGCCGAGCCGCCCCGCCGCCGAGCCGCGCTGCAGCCGAGCCGCCCGACCGCCCACCAGCCGAGCCGCCGTGCAGCCGACCGCCCAGCCGCCGAGCCGCCCAGCTGCCGAGCCGCCCAGCCGCCGAGCCGCCCAGCCGCCGAGCCGCCCAGCGGCCGAGCCGCCCTGCAGCCGAGCCGCCCGAGCAGCCCTGTCCGGTGAGCACAGACCCTCTGTCACTGCGTGCTCTTCCCCTACTCCTTGCACTGCTGGTCTACTGCTGTCATGGCTACCCCTAGTGTCCTCACTTTTGACGCTGAGGGTCGGGCCATTGACTTTGAGGTCTGGGTAGATGACCTACAGCTGTTCTTACAGTGCGATAGGGCGGACGGCCTCTCTCTCTTTGACCTCACCTCTGGCGCTTCCCCTGCCCCTGCTGCTGATGCTGACGCCACTGTTCGCTCCCAGTGGGCCACGCGCGATGCTGCTGCACGTCTTGCTGTGCGTCGCCACCTCCCTACCTCCGAGCGTGCGCACTTTAGTCAGTACAAGAGTGCTCAGACCTTGTACGCCGCTGTAGTCGCGCGCTACTCCTCCCCTTCCACTGCTGCACTGAGCCGTCTCATGCTGCCGTACCTCTTCCCTGACCTTGCTTCTTTTCCCACCGTTGCTGACCTCATTACGCACCTCCGCACTAGTGACACTCGCTACCGCGCTGCACTTCCTGCTGACTTCTGCACCGCGAACCCCCCCCCCATGTACATCACTCTGTACTTCCTAGTCACTCGCCTCCCTGACTCCCTTCGAGTAGTCAGGGACCACTTTCTCTCAGTCTGTCCCACCACACTCACTGTAGACCTCCTCGAGAAGGCCCTCCTCGCGATAGAAAAGAGCATAGTCGCTGTAGGAGCCTCTCGAGGTGACCCGCGCACCCCCATCTTTGAGGGGTGTTCTCCCTCCCCCCTGCTGCCCTCTGTTGCCTCTGCTGCTTCGGCCGACCTCCTTGGTCTTGAGTCGGTCGGTGCGGTGTCTGCCCCTAGCGGGAGACGCCGCCCTGGCAAGGGCAAGGGGGGCAAGGGAGCTGGAGGAGCGGGCGGTGGAGGTGGAGGTGGAGGCAGTGGGGGGAGTGGGGGTAGCGGTGGAGGTGGAGGTGGGGGTGGGGGGTTCGGTGGCGGCAGTGGAGGCGGAGGCCGCGGCGGCGGTGGCGGTGGTAGCGGAGGTGGCGGAGGAGGCGGCGGTGGAGGAGGCGGTGGAGGCGGCGGCGGCATTGGAGGCAGTGGAGGCGGTGGAGGCGGTGGGGGTGGCGGTGGAGCTGGTCGCGGGTCTTTGCAGAGGAGTGGCTCCGGTGGTGGCTCGCGCCAGCAGCAGCAGCGTGGTCGTGCGACCCTGTCCCCTCAGCAGCTCCGTGAGTGGTACACTGCACGCCAGCGGGGTGGGGGTTTTGGTCCGTGTACCTACGTCCTGCGCACCGGCGACCGTGCGGGTGAGCAGTGTGGGGGTGCGCACCCCACTCCGCGCTGCTTTGGCCGCCTGACGGACGCATGGCGTCACCAGTTCCCGGAGGCCTCCGAGATCCCTCGCTGGGACGAGCTGTCTAGGGCGGGGGTTGCCATCTTTGATCTGGACTTTGATGCTATTCTCTCTGCCATGTATGCTGTGTCTATTAGTGATGAGGGTGACTGTTACCGGTGTTTCCAGCCCGATCCGGGCATTGAGACTGCTGCTCTAGGTACTGGTGAGGCTGCTGCCCTAGGTGCTTACGACGCTGCTGCTCTAGGTGCTGGTGTGTCTGCGTCCTCAGGTACTGGTGAGTCTGCTCTCTCAGGTACCGCGTCGGCTTCGGCCTCCCTCACCTTCACTCTTGACTCTGGGGCGTCTCGCTCCTTCTTTCAGGACCGCACCACACTCACGCCGCTTAGTCGGCCGGTTGCGGTGTCTCTGGCTGACCCCTCTGGGGGTCCGGTCCTGTCTCGTTTCTCCACAGTCCTCCCGTGTCCGGCGGCTCCCTCTGGCACCCTGTCTGGTCTCTACCTCCCCTCGTTCTCGACGAACCTGGTGAGTGGTGCTGACCTACAGGATGCGGGTGTCCACCAGTTCACTCCTGCACGTCAGCGAGTGACCCTCTGTACAGAGGCTGGCACAGGCCGACACCTGGCTACGTTCACCCGTCAGCCGGGGTCGAGCCTGTACACTCTGACCACTGCGTCTCCTCCAGTTGCTGAGTCTGGTAGGGTAGTTACGTCGGGTCAGGTGTTTGCTGCGGCGTCCAGGTCTGGTCCTGAGTCTGCCCCCTGTTCGTGTCGTCTCCTGTCTCACGAGACTCTCCTCTGGCACCACCGCCTTGGCCACCCCTCTCTGCTTCGGCTCAGAGGTATGGCCTCCCGTCTTCTTGTGTCCGGTCTCCCCCGGTCCCTCCCTCCCCTTCCTCAGGGCCCTGGCCCTGCCTGTGTCCCCTGTGTCGAGGGGCGCCAGCGTGCTGCCCCTCACTCCTCCCAGTTTCCTTCGACAGAGGCCCCGTTGCAGACACTTCATATGGACGTGTGGGGCCCAGCCCGCGTCCGTGGACAGGGTCACGAGCGCTACTTCCTGCTCGTTGTTGACGACTACTCGCGTTACACCACAGTCTTCCCCTTGCGCAGCAAGGGTGATGTCACTGAGGTGCTGATCGACTGGATCCGCGCAGCTCGTCTCCAGCTCAGGCAGAGCTTCGGCTCGGACTTTCCTGTTCTGCGTCTGCACTCGGACAGAGGCGGAGAGTTCTCCTCTGGCCTTCTGCGTGCCTACTGTCGTGCACGGGGCATCCGTCAGACCTTCACGCTTCCAGACTCACCGCAGCAAAATGGGATTGCTGAGCGCCGCATTGGCATGGTCATGGACGTCGCTCGTACGTCTATGATGCATGCAGCTGCCCCCCATTTTCTGTGGCCGTTTGCGGTGAGGTACGCGGCGCATCAGATCAACCTCCACCCCAGGGTCTCCAGGCCGGAGACCTCCCCAGCCTTGCTGTGGACGGGGAAGGTTGGCGATGCGTCGGCGTTCCGGGTCTGGGGATCTCGGGCGTTTGTCCGCGACCTGTCTGCGGACAAACTATCCCCTCGTGCTGCTCCTTGCGTCTTCCTGGGGTTCCCCCCTGACGCGCCTGGGTGGCAGTTTTACCACCCCACCTCTCGCCGTGTTCTGTCCTCCCAGGACGTCACGTTTGACGAGTCGGTCCCCTACTACCGCCTCTTCCCCTACCGCACTCCGTCCCTCCCCCCACCCCCACTCTTCCTGGTACCAGGTCCCCCCCAGGTAGACCCCCTCCCCCCTCAGGGTCCTGCCCCTTCAGGTGTGTCCCAGGTAGACGCAGTCGAGCCTGTCGAGGTCACTGGTGACTCTGGTGCTGCTGAGGGTGCTGAGGCTGGGGGTGCTGTACCTGGGGGTGCGGAGCCTAGGGGTGCTGGGCCTGGGGGTGCTACGTCTGGGGGTGCTGAGCCTAGGGGTGCTGAGCCTAGGGGTGCTGAGCCTGGGGGTGCTGAGCCTGGGGGTGCTGAGCCTGGGGGTGCTGAGCCTAGGGGTGCTGAGCCTGGGGGTGCTGAGCCTAGGGGTGCTACGCCTGGGGGTGCTGAGCCTGGGGGTGCTCCGCCTGGAGGTTCTCCGAGTGCTTCGTCTCGCCGAGAGCCACTTTCTCCACAGGAGCTGCGTGAGTGGTTTGCCCGGCGCTGGAGGCGTGCTGCTGGTGCTGGAGGTCCTTCGGCTGCTGAGGGTGCTGCGGTCGCAGGTCCCAGAGGTGCTCGTCCTGGGTGCACTGGAGCTGGTGCTGCTGAGGGTGTTGGCGCTGAGACTACCGCTGGCAGTCCTACTGGGGGTGCTCCTGGTGCTGCTGGAGGTTCTGGAGCTACTGGTGGTGCTGCTGGAGCGGGTGCTCCTGCTGAGGGTTCTGGTGCTGTCCCTGCTGCTTCTAGCGTCGCCGCGCGGCCTCGACCGTACTTCGTTCCACTCCTGCAGCAGGTTCTTGGTCTTCCACCTTCTACTGGTCCTCCTCCTCCCTTAGAGTGTCCACAGCCTGTCTCGTCCCAGCTACAGTTGCAGCCTACCTCCCCTTTACCTGCTCCTTCTCCCTACACTGGTCCTACTGGAGGTCTGGCTGAGCGTCGTGAGCCTGCGTCTCGCCCTGCGTCGCCTGTCCGTGCTGCTCGCACTAGTGGTCGCGGTTCGCGTCAGCGTCCTCCTCCTGTCCCTGGCACGCACCGGATGTCTCTGCGTCCGTCCACTGCTCCTCTGCGTGCCCCTTTGCCTTCTCCTCCTGAGTCCTCTCTTCCTGCTCTTGCCGACCCGGAGTCGGACTCTCTTCGTGCTGCCAGTCCTACTGTCACGCGTCTCCTTGCTACTGTTGTCACTGACCCTTCTTTCGAGTCTACTGCTGCGTCTGCTCTCGTTACTGAGCTCGTCGACTTTGCTGCTCGCTGTCGCTTAGACTACGCTGCTAGTCTTGTCGCTGAGTCTGAGTCTGTCTGTCCTCCGTCCGTCGGGGGTGAGTGTGCCCTTGGCACGGACGTCCTTGAGGACAGGCAGGAGGAGTTCCAGTGTCTGGCAGCTGCCTCACCTCATCTCGTGTCCGTACTGCTTACCCCTGAGGGAGACCCGGATGCACTTGACATCCCGACTCCGCGCTCTTACGCGGAGGCGATAGAGGGTACCTACTCCTCTCAGTGGCAGGCAGCTATGGATGCAGAGATGGCTTCCTGGAAGTCCACAGGCACCTACGTTGACGCTGTCCCCCCTCCTGGGGCGAACATCGTCAGTGGCATGTGGATCTTCAGGGTGAAGCGGCCGCCGGGTTCTCCGCCTGTCTTCAAGGCGCGTTACGTGGCTCGTGGCTTCAGTCAGCGGCAGGGAGTTGACTACTTTCAGACCTTCTCCCCCACCCCGAAGATGACCACTCTTCGGGTACTGCTGCACGTTGCTGCTCACCGTGACTACGAGCTGCACTCTCTTGACTTCAGCACAGCTTTCTTGCAGGGCAGCCTGCACGAGGAGATCTGGCTGCGTCGCCCACCTGGCTTCACTGGGTCTTTCCCTCCTGGTACCCAGTGGAGTCTCCGGCGTCCAGTCTACGGTCTCTGCCAGGCGCCACGTGAGTGGCACGACACACTGAGGACTACACTTGCGGCTCTTGGGTTTGCTCCTTCTACTGCCGACCCGTCGCTGTTTCTACGCACCGACACCTCTCTGCCGCCGTTCTACATCCTCGTGTACGTCGACGACTTGGTCTTTGCCACAGCTGACACTGCTGGACTCGCCTACGTGAAGTCCGAGCTGCAGAAGAGACACACGTGCACAGACCTGGGTGAACTGCGCAGCTACCTTGGCTTGCAGATCACCCGGGACAGAGCACGCCGCACCATTACCCTGACTCAGTCACACATGGTGCAGCAGGTCCTTCAGCACTTCGGCTTCACGTACTCCTCGCCTCAGGCCACTCCTCTGTCTACTCGCCACTCGCTCTCAGCTCTGCCTTCGGATGAGTCCGTAGAGTCGAGTGGCCCGTACCCAGAGCTTGTTGGCTGCCTCATGTACCTGATGACCTGCACACGACCTGACCTCGCATACCCTCTTAGCATTCTTGCACGCTATGTTGCTCCTGGGAGACACAGACCAGAGCACATGGCTGCAGCGAAGAGGGTGTTGCGCTACTTGTGCAGTACGTCGGGCATGGGGCTAGTGCTTGGAGGGCGGAGTCCAGTGGTCCTCACTGGGCACGCGGACGCTTCTTGGGCTGACGACCAGGCTACGCAGCGGTCGTCACAGGGTTACACCTTCAGCCTTGGTTCCGGCTCTGTTTCTTGGCGGGCTACTCGCTCGTCTTCTGTTCTTGGCTCGAGTTGTGAGGCTGAGATCTACGCCGGGGCCATGGCTGCACAGGAGCTTCGCTGGCTCACCTACCTGCTGACTGACCTTGGAGAGCCGCCTCGTTCTCCTCCAGTGCTGTACGTAGACAACAAGGCCATGCTGGCCTTGTGTCGAGAGCAGCGACTGGAGCACAGAACAAAGCACATTGCTCTACGCTACTTCCTTGCTCGTGAGCTACAGCAACGTGGACAGTTGCGGCTTGCGTACGTGGCCTCTGAGGCCAACACTGCTGATGTCTTCACCAAGGCACTTCCGCCTTGTGATCATCAGCGCTTCTGCACTCAGCTGGGTCTTGTGCCTGTCTTGCCTCACTTGCTCTCCTCTTGACCTTGCTTGTACTCTCACATATATATATACCTGCTCTTTCTTGTCTAGCTTTATATATATGTGTGTACTCTTGCATGTGAACTGGCCGTGTGGCCTTGACCCTGTGCTCGGACTGTGTGGTGACTTTGTGATCCACCCTGAGCTTGCTTTGCTTTGCTTTGCTTGACTGGTCTTGTGACCCCTTGTTCTCCCCCACTTTGCCTATGGGGGTGTGTCAGAACATTATAGCTTATGCTGTTGTGTAGGCTATAGTGGGGTATCCCATAGGGGGTACAACCAATTAGGGTTTCATATTTGTACTCACTTCATTTTCATAGTTCACTCATTCTCGTTCTCATTCTCACAATACCTAGCACTGGTTATGGCAGCAGCAGAGGAGGAGAAGCCGAACGCAGAACTACCTACAGCAGTGAAGGATGTCTTGGAGCAGTACAAGGATATAATGCCCGACGACCTACCTGCAGGCGTACCCCCTGCACGCACCCACGAGCACGAAATCGTGAATTTACCAGGTGCGAAACCCGTCTCACGTACACCATACCGCCTGAGTCCGACCGAGCTGACAGACATGAAGAAACAGATAGAGTATCTACTGGACAGACAACTGATCCGCCCATCCACCTCTCCCTACGGTGCACCAGTTCTCTTCACTCCAAAACCAGACGGCAGTTTACGGATGTGCATCGACTACCGCGCACTGAACAAACAGACAGTTAAAAACAAATACCCCATACCGCGCATCGACGACTTACTGGACCAACTGCGGGGTGCAACAGTCTTCTCGAAGCTGGACCTACGGTCAGGTTACTGGCAGATCAAGATGGCGGACAACTCGATCCACAAGACGGCGTTCCGTACTAGATACGGCTCCTACGAATACTTGGTGATGGCGTTCGGACTCTGCAACGCACCAGCGACGTTCCAGGCGGAGATGAATCATATCCTACGACCCCTGTTGGACGAATGCGTAGTGGTGTACCTGGACGATATCCTCATCTACTCCAAGAACATGAAGGAGCACGTGGAGCATCTGCGGAAGGTGTTCGAGATCCTGCGGAAAAATAAATTCTACGTGAAACTGTCGAAGAGCGACTTCGCACTAAAGAAAGTGCAGCTTCTCGGGCACATGGTGAGTGCCGAGGGCGTACACGTGGACCCGCGGAAGATCGAAGCCGTTAAAAAGTGGAAAGTTCCTGAGAACGTGAAGGAGTTGCAGCAGTTCCTAGGCTTCGCCAACTACTACAACAGGTTCGTGCCGCAGTACGCTAAGATAGCAGCGCCACTGACCGACCTACTGAAAAAGGATACGCCCTTCAAATGGGATATTCCTCATCAGCAAGCCATGGAACAGTTACAGACAGCACTGACCACAGCACCAGTACTCATCCTACCGGACCCCGAGAAGGACTACGTAGTTGAAGCAGATGCTAGTGACCAGGCAGTCGGAGCAGTACTGATGCAGGATCACGGGAACGGGTTACAGCCTATCGCCTACCTCAGTAAGAAGCTACACGGAGCAGAACTGAACTACCCAATTCACGACAAGGAAGCCTTAGCGATAGTCGTAGCCTTCAAAGCATGGAGGTGTTACCTAGAGGGAGCCAAGACCACAGTCTATACTGACCACTGCAGCCTCAAATACCTGAAGTCGCAGCCTACACTCTCACGACGACAGGTGCGGTGGGTGGATTTCTTGGAGACCCACTTCCACTACGACATCATCTACAAGCCCGGGCTCCACAACAAGGTAGACGCGCTGAGCCGCCCTGGACATGTAGCAGGCATCCAGCTCGACGGGATGAACCCTTTGCTCAAGGGTCTATTCCAACATGGGTACTCCGTGGACGCAGAGATCGCTACAGCAAAGACTAAGAAGCTGTTACAGTGGGAGAAAGACTTAGCGGTAAGGAAGGGTTCTGGAAAGATTTGGGTACCGAATTACGCCCCGCTACGGCAGATCCTATTGGAGGAGTTTCACGACGTACCTTACGCGGGACATTTCGGGAGCAACAAGACGTTAGCAGGGATAGCGAAGTCTTACTACTGGCCCGGGATGGCAGCAGACGTGCAGCAGTTCGTCACCTCTTGCGACACGTGCCAGTGGATGAAGAGCAGCAAGCAGAAAAAAATAGGGTTACTTCAGCCTCTACCCGTACCGGAGCAGCCATGGCAGGTCATTAGCCTCGACTTCATCACAGGACTTCCTTCGACCTCACGGGGGCTCGATTCCATCCTCGTACTGATCGATAAGTTCTCCAAAATGGGTCACTTCATACCGACCAACGCCACAGCTACAGCTGAAGCAACTGCTCGCCTCTTCTTCGACCGCATCATAACCATTCACGGCATCCCCGCTACACTCATCTCAGACAGAGACCCAAAATTCACTAGTAAGTTCTGGAAGGAGCTCATGGGACTGTTGGGGACAAAGCTTGCAATGTCTTCAGCATTGCACCCCCAGACTGACGGACAGACAGAGCGACTCAATCAAGTGGTTGAACAGTTACTACGCACAGCTTGCAAGGACGACGTCAGCCACTGGGACACACAGTTACCGACCCTAGAGTTCGCTTACAACAACGCATCACAGGCGGCTTCAGGGAAAACTCCTTTCTTCCTGTGTTACGGACGGGAACCACTCACACCACAGCAGCCAACCACACCAGCACACGTCCAAGCCGCACATGACTTCGTCACCACCATGCAGCAGCTATGGGAGAAGACTCAGCGACGTCTCACCACGATGCAGAACTCCCAGAAGCAGTATGCCGATCGTCGGCGACGAGATCACTCAGTAGCAGTCGGAGATCAGGTGCTTCTTGACACGCGCAACTTGAACCTGTCTCACCTACCATCCAAACTCCGGCCTCGATTCTGTGGTCCTTTTCTCGTGGAGGCACAGGTGACACCAGTTACATTCCGCTTGCGCTTACCAGATACATGGAAGCTTCACAATGCTTTCCATGTCCAGCTACTGAAGCCCTACAAGGACCCCAACCAACAGTTCCAGGGACGGCAGCTACCGCCACCACCACCTGTACTCATACAGGATGAACCAGAATACGAGATTGAGTGCGTTCTCACTCATCGGCGCCGCGGCGGCAAGGCCCTCGAGTTCCTGATCCGCTGGAAGGGATACGACCCCACTGAGGACAGTTGGGTTGCAGAAGCTGATATGGGCAACGCACGCCGTGCTCTCAAGGACTATCTTGTCAAGCAGGGTGTATCTCACGCCACCCAGATTTGAGGGGGGGACGTGTGAGAGTACGACGGCTTATGCCAGCTGCCTTTACTTTATCATGCTATTTCTAGCATAGGATAATTATATGCATGCATGAATTGCTTGATTTCCTAGGCTAGGTGCTTTCCTATATTTTATTATAGTTATAGCACCGAGCTAGGTTGCGTGCACCGAATTCTGGCTTTTCGGTTGCCACCGAATTGCCTACTACCGAATTCGGGAAGGATCTGTTCGGGACGCTTCGCGACCCGCGGAACCTTCGCGTAACACCTGGTTACTAGGCCTTGTGTCGAGCCTATATATAGCCTCGTATTGTACCCAGGTGATCAATCAATTCAAATCATCTTTTCTGAGCTCGATCCTAGATCCTCACAGGAGTGCCAGGTGCTTGGGATTGTGTTTGTGCGAGGTCATTTTGTAGGGAGGTGCGTTCCACCGTTAATGCCGCGATTTCTTCGGAGCTTTCGTGCAGTTGTCGCAGCAGCTCGTCCAGGCGGTCCTGCGTGAGGGTGGTGACGTCGATGCGTTCGGCCATTCCGAAGGGCGTCGGCTCGTCTTAGTCTAGGCGCAGTCGTGGCTGCACGCGTTTATGAGAGAACGCGAGGACAGCGGCTCCTAGGGGCTAAGGTGCGTGAGTCCCTTCGAGTGAAAAATCAAAAGTTGATTTCCTGGGGTGCGGAGATGCGCGGTCCGAAAGGAAAGAGGCTCTGATAACCAAGTGTTACGGGTGCAATGAATCGAAGTAGCGAGAATTGCACTAAGGTGTCAAACGTGTACAAAATGTGAGCGAAGGCATAAGCAAACATTTATACGCGAAACATGCAAACGGTAACGCGGTGCGTGCGAGCTAGCTAGTGCTACGCTGGAAGCGAGGCTTGGGCTAGTCTCGAAGCGTAGGCCGACACGGCCAGTCCAGCAGTGCGAGGTTTGGTAAAACAGTGCGCGCGAAGTCGGCGAAGCCCCGTTAGCAGTAACGGGCGAACAACGGTTGCTGCTGTACGCGGTGTTGAAGGGTGCGCTAAGGAATGTCGAAAAAAATCCTTACAGTTGTACATAAGAGTGCTAAAAAACACAAATAACTACATTGTAATCTCCAAGCCCTCGCAAACATATGCAGTGTATCGAGAGGAAACCCAGCTAGGAGGGGACCTCAGAAGTCGAGGTTGGTCACAGAATGGCCATCCGAACTCTGTAGGGGACGCGATGAAGCCTCGAAGGCGAGGTCCTCATGCCGAACCTGTCATTCTGAATGTCAGGGTTCTTCGCAATGTAGGGCGTACCTATTAGCCCTAATACTAAACCCACCTCCTATGGAAGTTGGCCCATGTTGAGCATGCGATATAAGGGCAAATAAACTCATAATAATCTGTGCGTGTGAGGCGAGTCCAATGTAACTCATGCACACATGTCGACGTTACTCGTGCGGTTGGTCCACTATGTACAAAATTCTGCCGGAATCCCAACTACTATACTATTGGGATATAAAGGCTTGCTTGTGTAGCGGGTCGATGCACCCATAAGCCCCCAGGCCAACGTGCCTGTAACCCTTCCCTAGGATCAATCGGGGATCTCCAGTGTGTCGAAGTGAAAGGCCCCGCCCTCGCTTGGGCGCAGACATTCCTTGCGATGACGTGGTGAATTCGACGAAGTGATCGTCGCATTGGATCAGCCCGTCTTCTGAAACCGCGATGGGTTTTCGAGGAGGTGGTCCTCTGACTCACCAGCCCATCGACGAGCTCTGGTCGATGGGGTGCTGTTCGACGAGCTCGTCCTCTGATCTGCTAGTGAGTCGCGCGATCTCTGACGGACGAGGTGCAGTCCGAAGAACCTCGTTCTCTTATCGAAGGGCACCGTTCGGCGAGCCTCGTCTCAGCGAACTGGTCGGCCGAATTCGCGCGACTGCGGAACTCTGCGAAGGCATGCGAAATTCGCTCAAGTGGCTCTTAGCGAAATTTCACATGCGGAATGGCATTACGTGTTCGACGGTGGACACCTGACGAAACCGTCGGAACGTTTTCTACCTGGCACCTGCGCAATATCTCTGACGGTGCAACCGTCTACCTACACCTACTTGGCAGGTGCACATCTGCGCGAATATTCACCTGCGAATGCAGCGCTGGCAGGCCACCCTGTTGCAGCGCTGGCATGTCGCCCTTCTGCTACGCTGGCAGGCTGCCCTGCTGCAGCGTTGGCGAATCTCTCTGATGTAGTGCTGGCAATTCGCCTTGCAGAATTCTTGCTAGGGGTTCCAATGCCATTCTAGTCATATCACTTGCATGGAGCTGTTACAATGTGCAGTGGAACGAAGAATGGAGAGGTAGGCAAAGGAATGGTGGAGGAGACAGGGACAACTGGATGGGGTATGGAATGGGTATGGTCTGACAACAGGCAAGCAACCATCGCGCTCAAATGCATAGGGCAACCAACTCAAGATAAATAGGCATGGCCGGTGCGCGGGATGAAAAGGCACAGCAGTACGAGTCGTCACTTGCAAGGGAGCGGGGCATTGCAATGCGCACTGTGTGCTTACACCACGCTTATGCCTGGTAGCAGATGCATGCCCCTGAGGGTCTCTGAGGGCTCTTGAGAATTAAGAGCTTTCAGCTGACGCAGCTGTGATGGGTGAAGCGCATGGGTGACCGGATGGGGGTGTTTGCTGGATGCAAGGTGGTCGCAGGACGACAGAGATACAGGTGAAGCAGGGCGCTCATGAGAATTTTCAAAGGCGAAGCAGGGCTACCTGGGGTATGGGACAGTTGCTGTCGAGGTTGGTGTGAGAGAGGGAGGGTGTGAGAGTGAAAGTCTTCTAGTGGTGAGTTCAGCTGGGCAAGGGGGCAAAACGTGGGCTACAAGGAAAGGGCTACTCGAGCAGAGCTACCTGGGGTATGGGACAGCTGTTGCAAAGGTAGGTGCGAGAAAGGAAGAGTGAAAGAGGGTGAGTCTTTGTGGCAGTAAGTGCAGCAAGCGAGGGAAGAGAAAGCAGGGCTGCATAGAGAGGGCTACTTGCATAGAGAACCTGAGAAGGGTTGGGCAGGGCTACTAGACTGGAGAGGGGGGTGGGGCGGAGGTACTTGGGTAAGGCAGGGCTACTTTGGCAGGGGACGGCTACTTGGGCAGGGCAGAGCTACTCGGGCAGGTAGTTGGGAAGGGGAGGGCTACTTGGGGCGGAGGTTGGTGCGGGCGAGGATGCGCTTGCCGTAGGGGCTGCTGCGGAGGGACGGCAGGTGCGGGCGAATGGCCTCCACCAGGGCTGTGTACAGTGGGCCCTGGGGGAGTGAGCAGGAGGGCGAGGGTGGGACGGGTTAGAGGGAGAGAAAGTATGTCGGGTTGAGTGGGTGCATAAGGGACGGCAGGTGTGGGCGAAGGGCTCCACAAGAGCAGTGTACAGCGGCGGCCCCTGGAAGAAAGAGGGAGGGGGTGAAGGAGGGGTTAGAGGGAGAGTAGGACGGAAAGATGAGGGTGGGCAGAGCACAGGGAGGAGAGGGTGGATTGCGAGGGGCCAGGGAGGAGAGGGCGATTGTTGGCAGAGGGAGGAACTCAGCAGAGGAGAGGCATGAGTTTCCTGGATTATGGCCTGCCAGTGGACCATCTCTTTCCCCGCCATCACCCATCCCCTCGTCCCCTCTGCCCTCCGTTTCTCGCCGTGTCCACGGTGAGTGCAGGCTGAATCACATAGTTGGCAAATGGGTCCTGCAGCAATTGGCCGAGAAGAGGTGAGACAACGAGTTCCTGAACGATGAGGTGGCAGCAGTTGTCGGGGGCGAGCTTGTGGCACTTCTCTTACACCCCTTCCCTCCCACCCGACCCTCCCTCCTGTAAGCCCCAGGGGGCCAGCCTCACCTTAGCCACGATGAGTGCAGTCTGAACGACATAGTTGGCAAAGAGGTCCTGCAGGAGCTGGCCCAGGAGGGAAGAGACAACGAGCTCCTGTATGATGAGGTGGCAGCAGCTGTCAGGGGCGAGCTTCAGGCACTCCCCTCTGACACCCCCTCCCTCGCACCTGATCCTCCCTCCCTGCAAGCCCATATAGCCAGCCTCACCTTAGCCACCGTCAGAGCGGATTGAACCACATAGTTCGCGAAAGGGTCCTGCAGCAATTGCCCCAAGAGGGGCGAGACGACGAGCTCCTGGATGATGAGGTGGCGGCAGTTGTCTGGGGCGAGCTTGAGGCACTTCTCCACGACGTTGCTGCTGAACTTCTGCTGCGCCAATGGCGCGTACTGCCCCTGCAGCCGCACCACCACCTCCTCCATCGCCCACGGCAGCCCCAGGTCCAGCACATACTGCACCACGTAGTTGCTGAAGGGGAGTATGGGGAGAGGGAAGGGGAAATATGGGCAGTTTTGAGATGTCTTAAAACTCCAACCCAAAGGAGGAGGCCCAGGGTCGGGCCACAGCATCACAAAGTTGCTGAGGAGGGGAGGAGAGGGGAGGAAGAGGGCAAGGCAGTGATATGGGAAGAGGGGGAGCTGCGACGTGCATGCGCATATCCACAGCCTCTGGTAACGAAACCCTGGCGGTACTCAGCCATTGGAGAGGGCCTTACAAGGGGATCAGCATGGCGGTTGTAACGATTTGCAGCAAAATAACATGGTAGGATATGTACTTGTTAGAAGGGAAAACATCACTCAAAAGATACTTGCAAAGATGAGGAACTCACCCGAAGGGGTCTTGGGAGAGCACGAGGGCGTTGGAGGCGACCTCAGCGAGGATGCGGTTCTTCTGCTGGCCCTGTGCGAAGTCAATGCAGCGCTGCAGCACACAGCAGCCGTGGCGGTGCGACGCGATCTCCACACAGTGCGACACCGCAGCGTTGAAAATGAACTGAAAAGGGACGCCGGGATCGTGGGCCGAAAGGGGGTGTGGGGGGTGGGGGAGGGGGTACTTTAGGGACTGCAAATGTCTCATATGCAGCAAAAGACGGCTATGTCGAAAATAGACACCACGTGGCTGTCGTTGAGGTCCTTAATGAGCGTCACCACTCCCTAACCAGATTGTTACACCTCTCTCCTAGTGTTCCCACCTTGCTTGCTGCTCCCGTTCCCCGTTCACCTCGTTCTGCTGTGCAGACAGGCGCTGCAGGCAGCGCTGCACGACGTGGTTGCCGTTGAGGTCCTTGATGAGCGTCACCACACCGCAACTGTTGCACTCTTTTACCTCACACCCCCACCTCAATTACCTCGTTCTGCTGAGCGGACAGGCGCTGCAGGCAGCGCTGCACGACATGGTTGCCGTTGAGGTCCTTGATCAGCGTCACCACGCCGCCCGCCAGACTGGCTGTCAGCCGCTGCACCGCCTGGGGGTTCGTCACCGTCTCAATCAGCTTCTGCACCGACCGCGTGCTGATGGGATGGGACAGAAAAGGGGAAGCGGGTGAAAGGGGTTCATCACCATCTCTAACTTCTGAGACGCTAAACCCGGTGCTCCGCCTGGGGGGCCGTCACCGTCTCTATCAGCTTCTGCACCGATCGCGTGCTGTTGGGATGGGCAACGGAAAGGGGAAACAGGAGGGGACAGTTGGTCATCAGAGTCCCTATCAACCCGAAACCTTGCAGCGGCCACATGCTGTTTTACATCAACCCTTTTTCACCACCATCGACCCAACCACCGCACTCACGCGTGCATGTCGAGTGAGATGCTGACAATGTACGTCTGGTTCTCTGTGGCCATGACAAGGGATCTCCTCCCTCTTGAGGTGAGATATCTTAAAGACCACCCCATCACACCAACCACCGCACTCACCCGTGCATGTTGAGCGAGATGCTGACGATGTCCGTCTGGTTCTCTGTGGCCATGGCGAGGGATCTCCTCCTTCTTGAGGTGAGATATCTTAAAGACCACCCCATCACATCAACCACCGCACTCACCCGTGCATGTTGAGGGAGATGCTGACGAGGTCTGTCTGGTTCTCCGTGGCCATGGCCAGGATCTCCTCCCTCTGCACCTCACTGCACACCTCCAGAGCCTTCTGCACCAGGTAGTTGCCAAACGGGTCTGTCATGAGCTCCACCATGTGCGGCTTGATCTCCTTAAATATGCGCGCCACCTCCTCTGAAGTACCTTCATCAAACTTGCGCTGCAGAAACCTGTGGGCGAGGGGTAGTAGTAATAGTAGTAGGAGGGGAGGGAAGAGCAAGAGGGGGGTCTGTCATGAGCTCCAACATGTGAGGATTGATCTCCTTGAATATGCGCGCCACCTCCTCTGCACTGCCCGCGTCAAACTTGCGCTGCAGAAACCTGTGGGCGAGGGCAAGAGGGAGTACTATAATTTGAATACATCCACCAAACGAGACCTCTTTCCTTTAATACGTGTGCCGTCTGCTTTTGATTGCCCTTGCCAAACTTCCACAGCAGAAACCTAATCCCGTTACACCAGACTAGACTAGACTTGAAACCCACCTGCATCCATGCTGGTCCTTGGCAATGACAGCCATCTGCCCTTCCACCTCATCCAGCGACGAGTACTTTGAGTGCTGCGCCGACCCCAGCCCCATCCCCATCCCTCCCACCCCATATCCCCCCATCAACCCTCCAGCCCCAGAATATCCCCCCACTGGTGGTGATCCACCGCCCAGTTCCCCTCCACCCAGCCCCGCTCCAGGCCCAGGACCCATCAGCCCATTCGCCCCACTCGCCCCGTCCATTCTGTTCCTCATGCCACCTCCACCAGGGCCCAGCATTCCAGGCGCCCCGCTGCCCCCACCTCCCGCCCCCCGTGCTGCCCCTGCAGTGCCGCCGGCAAACCCAGGAGGAGTTCCCCTTCCCCCGCCTGCTCGCGGACCCCTGTCGGGAGACACATAGGGAGCCGCCCCTACGCGGTAACCAGCCTGGGACGTTACACCCTGCGGTGCACTACCGGCAATGCCTGCTCCGCCCCCTGCTGCTCCCATAGCGCCTGCTCCTGCTCCTGCAGCTCCGAGCCCCATTCCTCCCATGGAATGCAGGAACGGGCAGGACTCTCCCCGTGCACAGTACCCGCTCTGGGAAAAGAACTTGCACAGGCCAGACGGAGTGCTGCTGCTGCCGCTGCCTGCTGCCCCTGTGGCAGGGGGGAACCCAAACCCTCCCGCCATGCCAGCCAGGCCTGGGTTGAGAGCAAAGAGATCCATGCCTGGCGCGCCCCCCCGGAGCATCTGAGCAGCGGCTGCTGCTGCTGCTGCGCCGATGGGGAGGTTGGCGGCTTGGCCTAGCAGCTGCTGCTGCTGCTCCTGCAGGAAGGCTTGCTGGTGGAAGAGCAGCTGCTGCTGCTGCTGGCGCTGCTGCCGCATGAGCAGATCCTCCTCCACCTGCTGCTGCAGCGCCTGCAGCCTCTGCGCCTGCGCCTGGAGCATGGCCATCTGGAGGAAGACAGCAGAAGGGAAAGAAGTCATGAGATGGACCTGAGGTTGTCGTATGGTAAAAGGGAGAAGTACACGCATGATCAGTGGGCGCGGGAGGGAGGTTTATCAAAGCAAGTTTTTCGGCCCAGCAACTAATCTCTTACCTGCTGTGCCTGAAGCAACGAGGACATATCCACATCCGACCCTGCTGCCACCCCTTGTGAAGCCCCCTTCCCTCCCTTATCCTTCGAATCCTTCTCCCCCTGCCCTGCCCCTACTTGCTGTGGCTGCTGAAGCCCACCCATGGCAGAGAGCATATCCGCAGGGTTCGCCCCAGGAAACATCCTCGCAGCCTGCAGGGCAGCAGCTGCTGAAAACGCATCCATGGGTGCGCCAAGCCCAAACCCGTCAAGCCCCATACCCATGCCAAATCCCCCTCTTGGCCCAGCACCCCCTGCCGCTGCTGCAGCCGCTGCAGCCATGCCGCCCATTCCGCCATACAAGTCCACGCCAGGCGCGCCTGCTCTGGCCCTCAGCAGCTGCTCATACAGGTGCAGATTGGAGGGGGCGATGCCTGCTGCGCCTGGCAGCATGCCTGGAAGAAGGCCCGCCCCGCCTTGAGCAAGAAGGGCGTCCAGACCCAGAATCCCGGCGCCCTGACTTCCCAGCCCTGGGGAACCAAGTCCTGGCAGTGCCCCTCCTGCGGCTCCAGCCAGAGCAGGGGAGCTTGCAGCAGCAGTGGCAGCACTAGGAGCTCCTGGGGTGGAAGCTGCTGGTCCAGCGGCGCTTGATCCTGCCTTATTCGCGCTGGCGTCCGCTGCTGCGCCTTTCCCTGCCTCCCCTGCCTTGTCTTTGTTTTGGGTGGGGGCAGCAAAGGCTGCGGCTGCAGCTGACAAGCCCATTCCAACAGGCAGTCCTGCTGCTGCACCTGCTCCTGCGAGACCAGCGCCTGCCAGTCCTGCCGCGGCTCCTACCCCTCCCCCTGCACCCACAGCTGCCAGGAGCTCCTCTAAGCTCGCACCAGACGCTCCCGAGGCTCCTCCCATCGCTTGTAACAGCGCAGCCGTTGTGAAAGGATCTAAACCCACAGTTCCGCCCAGCAGACCTGCAGCAAGAGCGGGTGGTATACCACCAGGGCCTCCAACGGCACCTGTAAGAGAAGATATCCCTGCAGTGGCTGAGGAACCAAGAGCAGACATGCCACCCATCCCTCCCATGAACCCGCCTACATTAGCCGTCCCTACTACGACTGGACTCCCCTTGCTGCCATGACTTCCAGAAGGGCTGCTTACGTGCTGCTGGGACCCTGCCTTGCCATGTCCTGATCCGCTATCAGCAGCTCCGTTACTGGAACTCGCGTCTCTCGCGGATCCTCCTACACCAAGCCCCTGAAAAGCCGCTGCCAAACCATTAGCTCCAGAGGCGTCTTGACCTGGTCTCTTGTCAGCCAGCGCTTTCCGTGACAGCTCCCGTTCTTGCAGCGCCTGCTGCTGAGCCACCTGCCGCTGCATCTCCTCTAGAAAGGCCTCCTCATCTGTCCCATCGCCTCCGCTACCAGCTATCGCCTCTCCATTGGCTTTCCCACCCTCGTTCTGCACTCTCTCCGCGTCCTGTCTCCTCATCTCTTCCATGCTTTCCCTCAGCTTGCTGTCGTCTAGTGCCAAACCGCCGAAAAAACCACCGTCGGCGCCCATCTCGCCTTCTCTTGCAGCGAACTTGGGAGAATCCGTGTACAGCTGGAGGTTTTCCACGGGAGGAGGGAGCTTTTTCACGCCGGAATACACCTTGTAGAACTCCTCATAGTCTTCGTCTCTTCGGATGTCTGCCAGGGACAGGGGAGTGGAAACGATGTGTGACGACCAAGTACAAAGGAGGAAAGAGGTAATGGGAGCGTGAAGAATCACACTATCCTCTCCAATGAAGAACCTCGTTCGTAACACCACGTCACCAATTGTGTCTGCATTCTGACTTATAGACGGAGCCAACGTAATCCTACGTGTTCGCACCTTACAGGAAAGAACGTAAACTGATGAGCATGACACCTCAGACACAAGGTGTGTTAGTCAGTTAACAGGGACGTAACCTTCAGAGACGTATCCTTGAGAAACGTAACCGTCGAAAGGTACCTTCAAAAGGCTTGACAGCAACGTCGCCCTCCGCGCTACCAGCGAATGCTCCTGTGTCCGGAGCGATGCCATAAACTTTCTGCAGATTTCAATGATACGCGTCAGGATGATCGTAACCGCAAAACGCTTACTTAGTCAGGAACCACTTCTCCCTTTGACCAGCACAACAAAGAAAGTGTGAAGTCTTGCAATGGCAAATTCGAATATATCATATTGACAGCTCTCAACGACTTGCCAACCTGCAATTCTGCCAGCTGAGGAGGAGCGGATGTAGCTCTTGGGAGCAGCTCTTCTAGAATCTGGTCAATGTCAGCATCATCCTCTCCTGAAACCCCTGTTCCGTCAGTCTGCTCGTTTATCCGCTGCTCTGAATCCAACTCTCCGCTATCTGGCATTGTTTTTGCACTCTCATCTTTCACGCCTTCCATGCCAAGATATAGATCGACGGAAGGCTGGATACGAAATCAAACTACACCAGAAGGACTCTTCCGCTTCCGAAAACGGCTGGAGTCATGAGCAGGCGATAACTGCGGACAATACAATGGGTGGAATGCGGGTGGATGATTTGACGGACTTCTAGAACGCTAATCTGTTCTGAAATATAATGCAGCTCTGATAATGATTTCCCGTTTGACCCATTTGCCTGAGTTGATCTCTTGACCAACCAAACCAACCAAAGTGGAATTGGAGAAGTTGTTGCGGGGAGCGTTGGGCGAGAAAGAATGGGAGGGACGAACGATAAGGGGACGGAGTGGACGGCCAGACCACATGTTCCCACGCTCGTGATTCCCTTTGTTACCCGCCACCGTCTAGTCTGTCGTCGAGCCGGTGAAGTTCTGATCCGTCCACATCAGCATCTCCACCTTTGCAGCGCTAGCTTCACCATTTTCGAAAATGGCCGTTGGATCACAGTGGTTGGGATCCATCCGTTGGTGCTTCTCTATAGCTATTTTAGCTGGACCAGAATGCTTACAGAGTTTTACTGTATACTCGTCAACGTATGTGATTAAAGAATGAAAACATAAAGGGTATGTTTCGTTTCAAAATTCGGTGACACAAATGGTTTCGCAGAAGAGTTCGTCTGTCTTCGCTTTTTGTGATTGGGCGACGGAGGATTGTCGTTGGGTCCTTCCCCAACACCTCCTTCCTCCACAAATCGAGACGCGGGTCCGCAGTGCTTCCATTTTCATTAAAGAGCTGTTCAGGGTGAAAACTGCATCTCATACTTTTCCTTTGTTATTTCTACCTGGAAGGGTTTGTATAAGGACGGGATATGTCTGCGCCCCTCTGGCAATCCTTATCGACAAGGATAGAGGTTCTAAATTAGGGTGCTTTTGTAACTGCATATCCCTAGTTGGCTGTACTCGGCTGATCCCCTTTTCGGTAGGACTGGTTGATGGAAGGGGGGGGGACCATGGCGGCCAATCCAAAAACCGTAGAGGATGTTTTTAAGGACTTCAGTGGTCGGCGAAAGGGCATGTTAAAGGCTTTGACAACCGGTATGCACGACGTAGTCTATATTTTTCAGATTTTGTTATCGTCTCATTGCGAACCTTAAATATGCTTTTCTAGGTTAACACCATTTCGTCGTCCCGCGTGTGAGTGCAGATGTGGAAGATTTTTATCGACAGTGTGATCCAGGTTTGTCTTCCGAGGCGATTTTTTAAAATTGAAGACGATAATTTGCATTTAGATGGCTCGGTAGTTCCGCCTCTTTCTTATCGTTCTGTCGCTATTCGTCGCTTCGCTTGTCGCAGAAAAGGAGAATTTATGTTTGTATGGTTACCCGGAGGAGGCTTGGGAGGTCAATCTACCAGCAGAGGAAGTGCCACCGGAACTACCAGAGCCCGCTCTTGGAATAAATTTTGCAAGAGATGGAATGCAGAAGAAAGATTGGCTAGCCTTGGTTGCAGTGCACAGCGACGCATGGCTCCTCGCAGTAGCATTTTACTACGGAGCTCGATTCGATAAAAATGAGCGGTACGATGTCTTTTGCTTCAATCTAGATCTACATTTTTTTTTTTTTTTTTGCTAAATTTATGTTGGTCGTGCTGATGCAGGAAGCGGTTGTTTAACCTTATCAATGACTTGCCCACACTATTTGATATAGTAACGGGCAAGAAGCAAGCGGTTGAAAAGGCAACAGCCAACAACAGCGGGTCGAACAAGGCGAAGAGCTCTGGCAAGGCGGTAAGTTTTACCCAGTGTAGTGGCATTTCCCCTCAATGTGCTGTTCTAGGGTTCCTAACCTTTCTTGTCTGCTGACGGTTCGTGTTCACAATTTCAGCGGAGTGGTGAGGTGCAGACAAAACAATCGAAGGCGAAACAAGAAACTCCAGAGGAAGAGGAGGACGACGAGGAGGAGCATGGGGAAACGCTTTGTGGCATTTGCGGCGGGCTTTATGGGGCAAACGAGTTCTGGATTGGTTGCGACCATTGTGATAAATGGTGCGTTTTATCTTGTTTCCGTTCCATTTCTGTCACATTCTTCACAATAAGCGCTTCCATTCTAATACGATGTTGTGTTTCTGCAGGTATCATGGGAAGTGTGTGAAAATAACACCAGCCAAGGCAGAGCACATCAAGGACTACAAATGCCCGTCTTGTGCAAAGAGAGCTAGATAATGATTTGTTGATCCTGTATTATGTTTGCTAGTTGAGCTTAGTGGCCGAATAGCCTTTTCCTGGTACCACCTAATTTGGTGGAAACGAAACATCTGCTGGATGATGATGGTTGGGAGGGGATCTACCTGGGTTAGGGTTCTTGCTAGATAAGGAAATTGTTACGCTTAGCTAGGAAACTAACATGGATATTTCATTGGACAATCTGCTAATCCCTCCAGCACATAGTGGATATAAGCTGTACTGCATCATCACCTCCCCACTTTACTGTCTTCTACAGACCCCCATTTCTGTTCCAAGTAATTCTTAAATGTCTTCAATCAACCACACCCTTCTTATTTCACCTGTAAATACTGTTACAAATAGTAATACTTGAATATTACTGTGCACTCCTCACCGCAGCAAAGAGAAGCACGCAGTATCGCGAATGAACGCGAAGCGTCAGACGGTTGGAAACGACTCGAAGCGTCAGACAGTTGGGACGCATCTGAACCGTCGGAGCAGACAGCATCAGGCAGCTGCAGGCAGGATGGCTTCGGCGGGAACAGTTTTCGTAACTGTTCGCGCCACACGGTTGGGAAGGTATTTGAATAAGGGAATGTACCCCTTAGAGTACATGGCTAGCTAGGTCGTTTCATCTCCCCTGTACTCATATTTATATTTGCTGTATTTGCATGTTTTATTTCATCTCGAGCATTTACATTCACTCTGCTATTGAGGTCAAGGGCCCACCAACATCACTTCTCTGCGTGCGAACATTCCTGAGTAGATCCTAGGCCACGATCAACTTCTGATCGCAGCATGGTATGAGAGCGACTCAGGAATCCTTCGCACCGCCATCTCCGAAATCTGCGACATTCGGAAAGTGGCGTCCGGCACACGATCACGTGTAAGAATGGCCGGAGGATCTGGAGGTCAGACGAATCTGACGGCTGAAGCGCAGCCCAACCCGGCTGCGACAAACGAGGAAACGACGACGATTCCTTCCGCCGTCCTCGCACAACTGCTTCAGCGACTCACGAGCCTGGAGCAAGGGCTCCAGACATTGCGGAATGGCGATGCGGGAAATTCTTCCCAACCCACTCAACCGGCCCCAAACGGCCAAAACTCCGCCCCGCAAGGCTTCTCCCTAGATACGAACGGCTCAACCCCCAAGACTCCCTGTCCCAGCGATGAAGCAATTCTCTCCGCGCAATCAAGGTTTTTGAGCATATAAAAAATAAAGACAAGTGTGTGCTTTGACGGCAGAGACTTTTACACCTGGAGCTTCGAGCTGGAGCTGCTGCTGCAAAACGCGCAGATTTATCATTATTTCGACGGGAGCTACTCGAGACCTGCTGAGGACACTGACGACGCAAGGACTCGCTATTATAACGAGTCCCTGATGGCGTACGGGATTCTTCTGCGTAACATGTCGCCGGCGGAGCAGCTGAACATTCGTTTATACAAGACATCGGCTGCCCCAGCCCTCGACGCTTGGCGCCACCTGAACGGCGTGTATCAGCCCAAGGACTCCGTCTCCTCGAGCCGACTACTCCAGCAACTGCTGGAAACTAAGATTACCTCAGGGGAGAAGGTCAACAGCTACATCAACCGTTGTCGGAGCCTTCGCGATCAAATCGTGAAGTTGGGAAGCTCGAAATCCGAGGAAATCTTCGTGAACATTGTGCTTCAAGGGCTTGGCCCAGAGTGGCGGCCCTGCAAGGCGCTCCTCCGACAGCAGGGGGTCATCTCGGAGGCCGCCCTTTGCGCTGCCCTTCTCGTCAAACAACGGGATATGGATCAGCAGCGACCAGCGCCACGACGAGAACGTGAACGGCTCGCCTTCTACGCCGACAACAACGAAGAGCGACGACCGCGGCGCCTCTACTGCAAAATCTGCAGAAACTTCGGGCATTTGGCGGATCGATGTAAGTTCCGATCTCGCCCTCGCCAGACCAATCCGAGCAACTGGTCCGGCCGACAAGACGCACGAGGCGACGTGCGCCCAGCCCAAGGGTATCAACCCCCACCCGCGCGCAATCTGAACTCAACCGTTCAGCATCAGCAGCAGCAGCCATCAACTGCCCCTACGCGCAACGTCATGAGCAACATGGCCATGACAGGCGAGTCATGTCGTCGCCGTGTTCGCTCACCCTCACCTGAGCCAGCACCGCACCTCATCGGCGCGTTCACCAACAACAACCCGTTCAGCCCACGCCGCGACTTCAACGACGACGACGACCAGGACTGGAACCTCCCACTCCCGCTGCTTGAAAGTCCCCCACACATACCAGACATGCGGGTGGCACCACTTGATTGGCTCTCGCGCGAGCAATTTCTGAAGTTCGACACCCCGCACATCGTCACACCGCGATTGGCGCTGCTTGCACGTGACGACAACAAGCGCTACAACACCTGGTACCTGGACAGCTGCTGCGGCCAGCATATGGTGGGCTCCGAGCGTTACATATCCAACGCCGTCCCCACCCCTACAGTCACTTACGTCACTGTGGCGAACAACACGCGCCTACGCGCAAGCGCACAAGGCATTGTCGTGCTCAAAGCACGTGGAAGCCGCACGCACATCACGCTTAACGATGTGCCGATCGTCCAGAACCTGCGCTTCAACCTCCTGTCCGCCGCACAGCTCATGGACTGCGGCGTCGACCTCAGCACGGATCGCGAGACGCGAGACATCCTGCTGCACTACGAATCGCACACATTTCCCCGCAGGCAGATCGGACGAGCGCACTCCGAAAATGGAGTGTATGTCCTAGATTTCGACATTCCCGACTGCAGCGGCGACTCGCACGAGTTGATTGATCTCGTGCCACTGCGCTTCGAGCACATCCACCGCAGGGATTGGAAGCACCCTGACGGGAGACCGTGGGTGCCGCATTATCCCCACCCACGCGAAACGGCGTTACACAACCCCGATCCAGATGGCATCTGCAGGGATTGTTACACGCCGACGACATCCACGAGCGCGATTGCCGGCCGCGGACTCACCGCCATCGCTGAAGCAGAACGCCACGCGCCCCCAGAGGAAGGGATGTCGCATCTCGAGCTTGAAGTTACTACCCACGGCATTTTCGGCACGCCAGAGCATCCCCTCATCGCTCCCCCCTCACAGCACCTTCAAGGCATGCTACGCGGAACTGGCGTCGGCACCTTTGATGCCCATGGCGAGCCGCGACCCTACACCTACGAGAGTTTTCTGGCCATCTACTCTCATCGACGCGACTGATCGAAGAAACTCACCGCCGAGCAAGAGGAAGAATTGGCGCGCCGCGAAGCTGAGGAGCTTCGCCAGCAAAGCCTCACAGAAGCACGTGGGACCTTCGCTTGCGCCACCTGGGGAGCTGAGGTTGAAGAAAGTGCCTCCAATGAAGGGGGGTGGGGGAGCGCTGGAGGATGGGGAGACACCGGCGGAACCTGGGCCAACGCGAGCGGCGGATGGGGCGCCGCAACTAGCGCCGACAACAGCGGCTGGGGTACTTTCCGCGAAGAACGAAAGGGGGGAGAGGATGAAGCTGAGGAAACTGAGGCAACACCTGCAGTCGTTCCTCTTGGTCGTCCCCCGCGTCACATTTCACTCGCACCACCTCCTCCTGACAACCCCCCGCGTCGTGATCCGTGGGACACCATCATCTGGGGCAACGAGCCGTCAACCCCGCGTCGCACCGTCTACGGACCTACCCCTGAGCCACGCGAACCCACCTTCGTCCCCGGAACCATCCCCGGGACCAACATTCTGCTCTCTGAGATTCGCGACAGAGAGTTCCTGGCGCTGATGCTGACTACCGCACCAGAAGAAGAAGAAGCAGAGGGAGTAGCGGCAGAACCTGCTCCTGTACCTGACGAAGACCCTGAGGAAACGCGCACGCGCTACATGCGCACCTCCGGCCTTCGCGCGGACGATACGCTCTGGCACCAGCGCCTCGGACACCCTTCACGCGCAACGCTGAAAAACTGCATCGACGCAGGCGTCTTCGCTCCTGGCGCACTCCTGCGTCCTGATGGCTCCGAAGTGAGAGGCGCGACACATCCGCGCAACTGCACCGTCTGCCCCGAAGCTTCGCTGAGCCACCAACCGTTCCCGCTGCTCGAACCTGGAACGAACCGCTACCCCAAGCTGCACAAGGTGTACAGCGATTTCCTGAACGTGGGGCATTGCGGAGTCGAGGACGAAATGTACACGCTCACCTTCATCGACGCCGGAACGCGCTACGTGTGGGTCGTGAACGTGGAGTCACGCGACAGAGCCTACGAGGTGTTTCGCCTCTGGCTGGCGCACGCAGAGCGACAGTCTGGGAAGAAGCTGAAAATCTGGCAATCTGACGGCGCGGCAGAATTCAGGAGCAACCAGATGCAAACCTACCTCACGCAAAAGGGGATCGAGCACCACATTTCTCTCCCCTACGCGCACCAGCAGCAGGGTGTAGCTGAGCGGACGAACCGCACGCTAATGACGAAGGTGCGCGCGCTGATGAAGCAGTCGAAATTGCCGCCAATCTACTGGACCTACGCGATGCACCACGCAGTGCGGGTGCACAACCTACTCTCGACCACCGCCATCACCGGCAATCTGTCCCCGCACGTCAAATGGACCGGGACCAAAGGGGATACCTCCATGCTGCGCGTATGGGGGTGCATGGTTCAATACCGCCCGCCGACCTCAACCATCGGCAAATTCGTCAGCCGCGCGCGCTGGGGGATCCATCTCGACATCAGTCATGAGTACAAGGCGTGGATCGTGCTGGACCTCCTCAGTCAGAAAATTGCTCACGCTCGGGACGTCATCTTCTACGAGCGCCTCTTCCTCGACCAGTTCCGCCGCGACGAAGAAACGAATGCGAACCGCGTCTACGCGAACGATGGGCACAGCTACGCAACGCTCGAAGACGAAGCCGCTGCAGCAATCTTGGAGCAGGACACGACGGGCGAGTTCGTGTGGGAAGAACCACGCAGCAGCGACGACGACGACGACGATTCCTCGGGAGGAGGAATGGGCGCAGCAGGCGGAAGCGGAACAGGCGGAAGCGGCAGAGGCACAGCACCACCAGCGCCTCCTGAACCAGAAAGCGATGACGACGACGTACAGGAAGTCATCCCGCAACGTCGCCACGACAGCACTATCTCAGGACTGCAGCTGCTCGGGCTTCACACCGCAACTTCGAAGGCGCCACGTGTCATCGAGCCCCGAAATCCGCGCGAAGCTCTTTCTGGACCACACAGCAAGGAATGGCGCGAAGCAATGGACGCAGAGATCAAGGCGCTGGAGTCACGAGACACCTGGGTGCTAGTCGACCGCGCGGCGATCAAAGGCGCAAGAATCCTCTCGGGGAAGTGGGTCTTCCGCGTGAAAACCGCAGCGGACGGAACGATCGAGCGCTTCAAGGCACGTTGGGTGGTTCGCGGCTACGATCAGAGGCATGGCATCGACTTCGATCAGACGTTCGCCCCAGTTAGCCGCCATACCTCCATTCGAATCCTGCTCGCCATTGCAGCCGCAAGGCACCTACCACTCCGCCAGATCGACGTGAAGAACGCGTTCCTGTATGCGTTAGTGGACGCCGTGATCTACGTGGAGCAGCTGCACACCTACGGCGGAGGGGACTCGCGCGCGTGCCAACTGCGCAAGTCACTCTACGGGATCAAACAGGCTCCGAGGCTGTGGCAGCAGTACCTGCACAACATCCTGCTTGAAATCGGATTCAAGCAGATGCCGCACGATCCAGGGATGTATCGCCGCGAATTCCGGGGGGAATACATTCTCCTCACGGTGTACGTCGACGACCTGCTTTACACAGGCTCAAACAACGAGCTTCTCGAGCAGTTCGAGAAGGCCTTGGCGGGGCGCGTCGACATCACGTGCAACTACGAGGTGAAGCAGTTTCTAGGCCTCAACATCTCCTACGCGCCTGAGGCCATTCATCTCTCAGCGGCTAAGTACACAGAGGAGTTAGGGAAGCGGTTCAACATTCCACCTGCACCTCTCTCAACTCCCTACCGAACTCCCGGACCGAACCACAAACCCGACAACAAACCCCTATCCCCTGCTGGGATTCAGACTTACCAGCAGCAGTTGGGATGCCTCCTCTTCAACCTCATCGGCTATGTGGACGCCGATCACGCAGCAGACCCCGATAATCGACGGTCCAGGACTGGCTTCCTGTTCCGACTCGAGCCAACGGGACCAATCTCCTGGAACTCGCAGAAGCAGGAGCTGGTTGCCCTGTCGTCAGCCGAAGCGGAATTCATCGCAGCAACCGCAGCAGTTCGCGAAGGCCTCTACTTGCAGGAACTCCTGCAAGAGGCGAAAATTCCAGCTTCACCCACATTTCGCCTTCACTGCGACAACCAGAGCGCGATTCGCATCGCGAACAAACCTGGTTTCGTCAACCGGACCAAGCACATTGCGCTGCGGTACTTCTTCGTGAAGGATGAGGTGGACAAGGGCAAGGTCAACTTGACCTACTGCCCGACCGGTGACATGGCAGCAGACTTCCTCACGAAGCGATTGCCACGCCAGCAGTATCAGCACTGCTCCGAACTCAACGGCGTGGTCAAGCAGGTCAAGTCGAGCTGCGGCCAGGAGTGAAGGGGGGTGTTACGAATAGTAATACTTGAATATTACTGTGCACTCCTCACCGCAGCAAAGAGAAGCACGCAGTATCGCGAATGAACGCGAAGCGTCAGACAGTTGGAAACGACTCGAAGCGTCAGACAGTTGGGACGCATCTGAACCGTCGGAGCAGACAGCATCAGGCAGCTGCAGGCAGGATGGCTTCGGCGGGAACAGTTTTCGTAACTGTTCGCGCCGCACGGTTGGGGATGTATTTGAATAAGGGAATGTACCCCTTAGAGTACATGGCTAGCTAGGTCGTTTCATCTCCCCTGTACTCATATTTATATTTGCTGTATTTGCATGTTTTATTTCATCTCAAGCATTTACATTCACTCTGCTATTGAGGTCAAGGGCCCACCAACATCACTTCTCTGCGTGCGAACCTTCCTGAGTAGATCCTAGGCCACGATCAACTTCTGATCGCAGCAAATACCTGTCGTGTGCATATAACCCTCCTCATCTAAAACGCTGTCAGGTTCCCAATCTTAGAGGGAAATGAGAGGAAGCTAAGAGGGAAAGCCAGTGGGGAGCGGGATGCCAGGCAAAAAAGAGGGAAGCGAGGGGTGAGAGAGGCACCTCAGGAGCAATTACCTAGAAAATTTTGGGAGGCTGTGAATGCAGGAAGAAGCAAACAGGGGTGCAAAAGTAGAATGGACGAGATGAGGAGAAGCGGGTGAAACGAGACGAGTGATGGGAGGAGGACCAAAGGAGGGAAAACAAGGGTGGTAGTGGAAGGGAAAGGGGGCAGTTATAGGGGAAAAGAATAGAGGGCGATGGAGAGAGGACGAGGGGAAGGGTGGGCGGGATGGGTAAGATGAGGAAGATAAGTAAGAGGTTTTTGCGGGGGAGGGATTAATAGGATTAGGAAAAACGGACAAATAGGGGAAAAGGTGTGCAGGGAAGAAGGAAGGGACAGGGAAAGGGAATGCTGAAAGACAGATGGGAAATGGCAGGAGAGGGGAGTCAGACGGCAAGTAGAAAAATAACGAACGGGGAATGGAAGAAAGGGATGGAGACACAGGGAGAGGGAGGGAGGGAAGGATGGAGGCCCAGATGGAAGCGATGGAAGGACAAAGCGGCGCGAGAGGGGGAGTGTGGAGGGAAGCTGGAGAGAGAAAAGTGGGAAAGGGAAGGGGATTCGCACGGCGAAGCAGGGAAGGGGGCAGTGGGGGCTGGGCGAAGGGGAAGGGACGGAAGGAGGTGGAAAAAGACGGAGCGCAGAACAGCAGAGGAGGGAGTTTGACAAGAGGGTACAGCAGACTCAGGAATGGCAGAGAACGGGTGGAAATGGTGTGCAGAAGAGAACCGGAAGTAAGCAACATGCAGAGAGCGGGGGTGGATGTAGTCTCCTGCAAACCATCTTCAGAAAGACCCTTCCTGCCAATTGTTTCCATCGCATACTAACAAGCCCTTCCGTTGCTTATATCCATTCTTGTCCACACACTCATTGGCTCCTCTAGACTCACAGCCTTGGACAAGGTTCCACAGCGTTCTGCCTGCAATTGTAGCTTCAGCTAGGGGTGCCCTCAACCTTTCTCTCCCCCACAAAACCTTGAAAAGCAGTTCTCTCGGTGAATTTGATCCTCCACATCATTTGGAATCATAGGGTGACTGCCCCAGAAGAAATATACCACGCATGCATGGACGCTATATAGGACGGTGTAGGGCCAGGGACGGCACAACTCCAGTGCCTAAGCATGTGCGTAACTCCGTCTGCAAGAGAGACATGAGCTCTGTTCCTGTGCGACGGTACACCCAACCCTGGCCTGGTAACCAGTCAAAGCGTGCTGGACCACTGCAGGGGAGAGCAGGAGGAGGCAAGCAGTGGATGAAGCATGAGTATCTGCTGAAACAGAAAAAAGTGATACGTGCAAGTCTGCGAATATATTCAGCATGGACAACCATCTTCGCGTTCAGCCAATAAGCACACGAGGAAAAGTTGTGCTGCGCACAATCTACAAGAAGAACATACAGCTGTAGTCAAGGCAGCCCATGATAAAACCTGTGACAGTGGTGGCATGGCCTACTGATCAGGATGGATACTACATTGCTACTAGAGGCATACCTTTGTGGGGAAGAAAGCCAAATTTGCCTGTTTGGAGCTTGCTTGTTGATCACAAAGATCCCGTGTTGTCCGAGACGAAGCGTCAAAACTCCTTGCTGCATAAAAAGAATTGCAGGGAGCATTTGAAGGAAACAGTGCAGGGTATTTCTCAATAACTGCTTGGGGAAGCGACCCAAAATGATGTGAACTTCAGGTTCCCGGGGTTGCTAAACAGGAAAATGTAAACGGAGATAATGACAGGTTGCTAGCCAAAGACTGTGTAAGTGGGACTTCCAAGCTTACCGGAAGCCAGAAAACACTTACTGACAGGTCAACATCGAATCCTTCAATGTCCACCTCATCACCTAGAACCTGCAAAACCGCCAGACAGCAGCAAGGGAAAACTTTGGCCGAAACCCTGAAACGATATGGGGACGGAGCTCATGTCAATCGTCAACTGGCTAATCATTAAAAGCCCAGATATTGAAGGGAAAGAGCGACTAAATGGGTTATGTTCAGGAGCTCATGCAAATGACAGCATTTAAATGTCAGAGCAGAAGCATCTGAGTGTGAACATCTCGGTGCATACATCGAAGTTCTCGTGGAGCCAGTGCAGGGCTTCGTCTGCGAGCCGGTGAAAATCATTCTCACTCAGCTCTCCTTCCGCTGCTTCTGCTGCATCAAACGATGACGGTCCGCCCAGTGGCGATGTCGGTTGTGGAGACAACGCCGACAGCTGTCGAGTCACTATTGGTTGTGGTGCTAGTGAAGGCAGCAGCTGTCGGGTCATCACAGTCGGCCGTGATGTCAGCGAAGCGGATGCTGATGAAAATACACGTGTCTGTAGTTTCGCCTGATTGAAATCATGAATTCCCAACGGTCCTTCGCGCATGAGTTCAACCGGATCGACTGCAAGGACGCGTTGCGTGTCTCGTAACTGGGAGTCTGTCTCGTTTGAAAAGCGTGCGACGTTATACAGCCTAAGGTTCTCGTCGGTCCAGAGAAATGGTGTTCCAGGCGGGATTCGCGGCAAAGAACCGCACAGCGGCAGGACTAATCTACGCCGTCCGTGCGATCTAACTGTAGGAATGAACCTACTGGCCATTGTCCCTACATTGATCGCGCGGCAGCAACGACCTCCCGATAAAAGCTCTTCGCCTAAGAAACAAATAGCCCAGATAATTCGACGCGAGAATCGCAGAAAGCCGTGAACGGGCCTAAGGTCGTGCTTCTAGCAGCGAGTCGCCGAATGAATGTTTGCCAGGGTGAAATATGGCAAGTAAGGTTCTGACATCCAGGAGGCAGATGGCATCAAACATGAATGACTGCTGTGCTCCCTCGGGAAAAGCATGAAGCCAGATTCCATAACTTCACTAAGTCAAGTTTCGATTTCGTCGCAAACATGTGAAATTCCAATTACAGAACGCAAATGCTCACAGAACTTGGTGTAGAGAATTCAGAAGTTTGGACTCGAGATTCCCAAGCCAAGCACACTTTTCGGCTGAAAGGTATCAGGCCTTGGGATTGATGCTCTTTCTGGATGGCTTGGGCGATAGTTGGGCGGCCCATGTTGGATGGCTTGGGCGATACCCACAACGGGGAAATCAGTCTGAATTTCTGGTTCGATAGTTTAGCTTTCACATCTTTGTTTCTATGGCTTGCCTTCCACATCGTTGCCGCACGGGATCTGTTCTCGTTCGTCTCAAGCGCGCCGCAAGTGTCCTTGTTTGGCTCAACCCATGGATGCATGCGGTTGTTCTCATCTCACTCACAAAGCCCAATTTCCACCACCAACAACCAGGAAGGCGAAACGACGCAATGTTCCGCTTTGGTGGCAGCTGTCTAGTAATTGCTGCCAACAGAGTCTTACGGCAAGCACACCCAAATCCTGTACTAAAAGCTCGACTTGAGGTCCCCTCGACCCCACTTTAGAACTCCAACGAGGCTTCCTTTCGTCCCATCTCATAGCCTTCGTCCCATTTGACGTTCTGTCGCGAGCACTGTCTAGTCAGACAGCTCCATGGCCCTCCCTCGATCTCAGTGCGGACTGGTGCATCTTTCCGGTGCTTCACGCTTCGCTCAAGGCTGCTGCTCTCAGAGCATTAACCGAAGCGAGTTCTTTACACCTTTTTGGACACGCACCAACTCAGTTCGGCTGCGTCTGCCAGGCGTGAAAGCTGCGAAGCCATCCTCGATATCTCTCAGACGCTTCAGTCATGAAACGTTTTCCCAATGTGAATCGCGACAGGCGCCGTTTGGACTCGTTTTCCGTGGGTCATTGTCTCCTCTGGAATCTGGTACGTTTGCTTGTTCAGGAAATTCAATCTCGTGAATTATAGACGGTTGTAGGCGATTTCAAGTTATACTCCTTTACGATATTGCTGACTTTTTTTTATCTTTGCGATCCCGGTCAGGTACTCAGCAGAGTCTCGTCTCGGCGCCGCTCATCTCGTCCTTCAACGAAAACGTCCGTCCGATGCTTGATGCCATTGATAAGCTTCGGATTCTGGGCCTGAAGGAGGAGGGGATCGAACTTCCGACTATCGTTGTTGTCGGTGACCAATCCAGCGGCAAGTCATCCATCCTGGAGAACCTGTCAGGAATCAGCTTACCCAGAGGGAATGGAATTGTTACGCGAGTGCCGCTGATCCTGAGGCTCCAATCGTGCACGAGCAAAGATGGGAAGATTACAATAGAGTACAACAATCCAAGTTCCGGAAAGATTTTCAAAGTCCTTCCTGATGAAGAAAGCATTCAAGAGGAGATCTCTAAGGCGACTGTGACCTTAGCTGGTAGCAGAAAAGGTGTTATGGATCGTCCAATCACTCTGCAGGTGAAGAGATCTGGATTACCTGACTTGACGCTGGTGGATCTGCCTGGGATCACACGAGTTCCTGTCGAGGATCAGCCGAAGGACATCTACAATCAGGTCAAGAAAATGATCATGCAGTATATCACTCCAGAGGAGAGCGTCATTCTCAACGTCCTTGCAGCTGAAGTTGACTTCTCCACGTGCGAATCCATTGTAATGTCTCAAGAGGTTGACCAAGACGGAGATCGTACCTTGGCTGTCGTCACCAAGGTTGACAGGGCTCCTGATGGCCTCTATGAGAAGATTCAAGGCAACTCGGTGCGGATTGGCCTGGGCTACGTGTGTGTCAGGAACAAGACGGACGCTGATGCTTCTCATGCTGCTGCTCGACTTGCAGAAACGGATTTCTTTGATCGCCATCCAGAGTTGAACAGAATTGAGACCGATTCTCGAGGGATTCCAGCTCTTGCACAGCGACTGTCAGAGATTCAAGCCAAGCGCGTAGCAGAGAGCATTCCACGGATCAGGCAGTCCATCCAGAAGACACTGATTGCCAAAGAAGATGAATTGCAGAAAATTCCCTTGGCTGCCAATTCGGATGGTGCTGCACTGGCGATGATCTCTTCCACAATCCAAAGAAGGCGAGATTTTATGACAGGCCTCATTGGTGGAAGGTATGGTCAGCTTCATGGTGACATCGCCATGCACTATGCTGCGAGGCTGAACGAGAAATTCAACGAGTACGAGGCTCAGATGCGGAAAATTCTTCCCGACTTTCTTGGGAAAAAATACACGGAGACATGCAAAAATGCCCTGAAAGAGGTTGCTGGAATTTCGCTGCCCAATATGCTGGATCAAGCTGTGAAGAGGCAATTGGTGCAAGAGATGATCGACAGTATTGAAGGGCCATCGTTGATGCTGGTGGAGGACTGCTTTTCCTATGCAGCAGAGATTCAAAAAGCTGTGATAACGAAGACTTGTTCAGGGTATCCTAACCTGGAGAATGCCGCTCAACTGCAAGCACTCATTGCCCTGAAGAAGGCCAAAGATTCATCAATTCAGATGACGAAGAACCTTCTGTTGAAGGAAAGGAGGGTGATTTTTACTCTGAATCACTACTACATGGACACCGTTTCAAAAATACACCAGTCGATTGCTGCTTACAAAGCAGACCGATATGGCAACACTCCCAGCGTTGATGGTTTCAGCTCAAACACTGCTTCATTAGCTGACTTGATCAGCAACGATGATCAGGCGGCAAGGGATCTGCAGATCAATGTGTTTTCCTATGCTAAGGTGGTGCACAAGAGGTTGTGCGATGTGATCCCCATGGAGATCCGCATGTCTCTGGAGGACGCTCTTGTGGATGATACAGATGCTGCGATTTGGGGGGTGATTCAGACTGGAAGTGCTTCCAAGCTCGCAGCTCTCAAGGTGGCTGATCAGCAGCGCAGGGTTCAGCTTGAAGAAAGCGTCACAAGGCTCAGGGCGTGTGAAGCTACTCTGTTGGGCATAGCATTTGATTCCCATGTGTAGCTTCAACTAGTAAGTTGTACCTACAGTGTGTGTGGGTGTACTGACAGTTGTTTCTTCTCCCCATTAAATAAATGCACCTAGCAGCACCTGCCATAGCTGAGAAGATCCCTGTTGCAACTGCACCCGTTCCATTCTCATCAATCACCTGGTCACTCTTTTCGGCAAGCAGGTGGTATAAATCTCAATGCCTCATTCCTGGGCATTTGCCTTTTCACTAGTACCAATTGAGAATCACTGCGCTGCAGTACACAGATCCTACATATGCATGAATATATAAAGCATGCACATGGTACCAGTTATTCCCCAACCCAGCTTCTTTCATGATCCTACACAACAGCTACTCTTCTACACCTCTGGCGAGGCATATAAAACTTCTAGCTACTACAATAGTTTCTTAAAAAACCCTACAGCATCTCAAGTGCTACCTAAAAATCCCTATGAACCACAACCCACTGGCCCCCTTCGATTCTCACCCCCCAAGAAGTACCCTTCCTCCAGATAATGCTTCCTTAACATCCACTGAACGACCAACCAAAAGCCCTACCTGATTTCTTCTTCCACCAACCCCTCACAACGTGAGTTCAGCAGGGAGGCATGGCAGGCGCTGAATCCTAGCCCCCAGCCCTCTGAGCTTGGTATCCAGGCGCTCATACCCCCTGTCAATATGCGCCACGCCCTCTATGTGCGTGCGGCCCTCCGCTGCCATCCCTGCCAGCACCAGCGCTGCTCCTGCCCGCAAGTCAGTGGCTGCCACGGGGGCGCCGTACAGCTGGCTGCCCTGATCCCTGCCGCTGATGATGGCGGTGTTGCCTGTGATCTTGATCTTGGCTCCCATCTTCTGCAGCTCCTCCACTGCTTGCTCAAAGCATGGTATGATGACATGCCATTGCACAGCACACACGTTGCCAGCCACAATACAGCATGCAATAAGACCCATTCGCGCCATGGATTATCGCGTGCGAACCCACCCAACACATGCATACCACAAACACCATGCCATGCGGACACACAAGAATCCACCGGTTAAATGAATTATTCAAGCAGCAGAGAAACAGCGACAGGACAAACGCCCGCACACTCCAAACCATTCAGCAGCTCGGCAGCACAAAACAGAGCGCCACAAGGCTGTTCGCCGCACTCACCATGTCTCATCCGTGACTCAAACACTGTCTCCCGGATGACGCTCTGCCCGCTGGCAGTGGTGAGCGCGGCCATGAGCTGCGGCTGCATGTCCGTTGGGAAGCCCGGGTACGGCAGCGTCGTCACGTCCGCTGCTCTCAAAGGCCAGATGCCCGGCGAGATCTGCTTGCAAGGGGAAGAGAGGTGGAAAAACGAGAGCAAAAACCAGAGAGTGAACAGCTTGACATGCCAAACTTCACCACCACATCTCCTTACACCCATTCTTACTGTACCAAACGTTCCATACTTTACATCTGACAATATTCTCCACACGCCTTGGACATGCCTCGCATACCTGTACCTACTGTACCACACAGCCACACTGTACCAACCATACCTTGAGAGTGCCGATCTTGGTCTGCTGCACGCGGCACCCCATGGCTCTGAGCTTGCTGATCACAGCCGTCAGATGCCGCGGGATCACCGGCGACAGCGACACCACCGACCGCGTGATGGCCGCAGCTGCCAGGAAGGTTCCCGCCTCAATGCGGTCAGGTATGATGGTGAACTCGGCGGGCCCCAGCCTGGGCACGCCCTTGATGACGATCGTGTTGGTGCCCGCCCCCCTGATCTGCGCGCCACACGAGATGAGGAAATCTGCCAGATCCACCACCTCGGGCTCCTGGCGGGAGAAAAGGGAGGATAGGAGGGGATGTGGAGGTTGGTTTGGGAAATGCGGAGATAGGCCAGGTTCACCACCTCAGGCTGGTGATGGGAGGCGGGAGGAGAAACAAGGAGCGAAGGGAAGAGAAGTGAAGGGACAGAATTGAAAACCACAGCAGTCAGTGGTGGCTGCAGAGGCGACGATCGGAAAAGACAAGAAGCGTCGTCAGCAACCCAGAGCAACATTCCAGCGCATCATGTTGGCACGCCTACCTCCCCCTTTGTGGTTACCTGAGCGAAACATCATGTCGCCCGACTCTCCCCCAGCGCTCACCTGGGCGACGTTAGAGAGAGTGGTTTCGCCGTCCGCGAGCGACGCGGCCATCATGAGCGTCTCGGTGGCGCCCACCGAGGGGAAGTCCAGGTAGAAGCTCCCGCCCTTGAGCCGCCCGCCGTCCGCCGTCTGCACGTGCACGCGCCCCTGCCTGCGGGCGGGGAGGGGGGAAGAGAGGGGGAGCGAGGGGGAGAGAGGGGAGGGTAGAGGGAGGGAATGAGAATTGAAAAAGGGAGAAAAAGTGAGGAGCTGCGGTGATACGATTGAGAGTGCGGTGGGGATGACACAGGGGGTAACGAGGGAGAGAAAGCCAACTAGGCTCGCGGATAACGGAATGCGACATTGCCCATTAGGCTTTACAGACAGCCTAAGAAGACTTTTCGGGCGACTACAGTGGGCAAAACACCAGAGCTAAAAGCAGCGGCAATGGCTAGAACTGGCCCCGATTGGCGGTTAGGTGGACACGCGTAATGGGCGCGCTAAATGAACATCACACCACAAAAAAAAATTGACTCAATGCGCTCACCTGATATCGACCTTTGCGCCCAGCGCCTCGAGGCCGCGCACGTGGAGGTCGATGGGGCGCGCGCCGATGTTGCAGCCGCCGGGCAGCGGCACCACCGCCTCCCCCTGTCTCCCCACAAGCGCGCCGATCACGAAGAAGCTGGCGCGAAGCTTCCGCACCACGTCGGGGCACGGCTCCACGGACGACAGACAGGACGCGTCGACCAGCACGGATGAATCCTGGCCGTCCACGCCTCGCTGTATTTTCACGCCGACCGATTGGAGAACCTGAAGACCGACGCAGCGGATTAAAACGCACACAGACGGGTAGAAGACGAGGAGTAAGTAGGAAGACATGATGTTTAGTATCGTCAGGGGTAACATGACAGTGTGATGACACGGCAGCAACGGTATGGCCGTACTGACATGGCAGTAAGACATGGGAGTAATGGCATGCCAGTAATGACATAGTAATGTTGGCACGGCAGTAATGCCATGAGAATAATGACATGGCCCCAATGCCATGGAAATGCAACTCTCGACACAACGAAGTTTTTTTTTTCGCCTGAAATGACGAAGGTAGGTGCTTGAAGGAAGGAATAGGAGGCAGGGACGGATATCACTCGGGCCGAACCTGGAACATCCGCCTGATGTCATGTAGGTCCGGCACCCGACGCAAAACGAGAGGCTCGGAGGAGCAGATAGCCCCAGCAAGAACGGCGAGAGCGGAGTTCTTAGCACCACTGATCGACACGTGTCCCTCCAATCCCTCGCACCGCTCCACCTCGAAGCATTCCACCATCAACGGGCTCGATGCCGAGCCTGTTGCCGAACGTAACTCCGAACCGGCTACCGAGCCTAAGGTTGGAATACATAGTGGGGACAAATTACTCCTAACGCTAGGCGAGGAGGAATTGCTACTATTGTTGTTGCCAATAGCAGAGAGGGAGTCTAGGGAATTAAAGCAATAAGGTAATGTACTACAGCTACTGTTAGAGTTAGGAACAACTGCCTGAAAGGTCTGAGTCACGCACGCGTGCGACGAAAAAAAGCCGTCAGACGATCCCGTTAAGAAGGACTGCTGATCGGCCGACATTCGCCATTTGCGATTAGACTTTACCGTTGACGTCAGACTACAGGAGCCGGATATTCTCGCGGAACCGGATTGGCTCCATTGATCGGGTAAGGACGGCGAGGTAGAAGCGGTTGTAGGCTTGCGCCGTGAGTCTAGATTAACCGCTGAGGAGAGTGAGGCCTGATTGGACAGCTTCGACGTGAGCGATGCTGTTGCTTCCCACGCCATCGCTATCCTTTTAGGTAGAGTCTAAAAAGCGGTTCAGTCGGTCGACACGCGCTTAAAAACAGAATGCTAAGTGAGGATGCAGTAGGGACGGATAGTAGAGATGGCGTGGCGATGCTCGAGAACGCTGGGAGGGAAAAAGGTTGCTCCCAGCTACTGAAAACTAGGGTTACCGCATACTGGTCAGTCAGCAGTGGGTGATATTCGAAATGAAAACACAACCAACCGAAGGAAACACGAGTTGATCAGTCAACGCAATAGCGGACGGACCCTATTTAGCCTTTAGGCTAGGCCGTTGAGTAGGGTAAGGCCGGAAAAACGGCTATGGTGGACTTTCGATCGACCAGCACAGCAAAAGTTTAGGGCGTCCAACCTAGTGGTAGAAAAACGGCGTTCATCTCGTCCGTAATCCCTGACTAGCAGGAGCGCTGTGAGTCAGAACGAAAGCCAGCCACCGTCAGCCATAGCCATAGAGCAAATACATCAAGCAGGTAGTGAACCTAGGCAGCAGATGGTCTTCATTGTCATTGTCACTGTAGCCTGCAAGTCCAACGGCTGAAACGGGAAGCTTATTGTCACAATTATGAAATATCCTCGTTTGGCATATTAAATACCAGGAAAACCCCTTCTACACTGTGACAATAAGGATTGAAAATCGCAGGAACATGGACTTTTGAACGTCCACATCTGGCGCAATTCTTCCCGCATTCACGGGAAACACCAGCTACTCTTTGAGCCATCAACCAGAACAGTGTGCTTCCGTGTTATGCACGTACGCGTTACCATATGGTAACATCAGCTTGCGAGTCAGTGGTCTTGTGCATGTGGTCGTGGAGAACAGGTACCTCTGTCGTCGTTCTTCGTGAAAAGCGTCGCCATCGCCAATTCACATTTCCCCCGCCGCCCCGACTCGCAGCACCCCTCACGATGGGATGTGTTGGTGGTTCCTGACAGAGTACGCTTGCGGTGGCAGTCACACCAGCGCGGCGCAGAAATGGAGCTCTACAATTGGACGGACTTAAAGTTCAACCAATAAAACGATTTCCCGCCTAAGCAGGATCCAAACCATCAATCACCACACCCACCAACGATCGCACGAATGTCTCCACATGTGAATTTCAGAAGACGGAGTCCACACAATCTTAGCAGCTCGAATCACACCATAACGGGATTTGCAAATATGTACAACAAGATGATTGAAAACACTTAGACCAGCCAGTATTAGGGAAACCAGATAAAGAACAAAGATGGATGCAAACATTTGAGACACCAGTATGCCTTGTTTTACAGCAAAATCTGATGGATAAAACGTGAAGTCGGACACAAACATTGCAAACGCCTTTAAGAATCTGACGGCAGGCGAACCAGCTGACACCGGAGCACCCCATTAGCACCCCCACTTGCCAGCCACCGCTGAAACCCTGGATTGGCATTCCATGCCACTCTGTGCATTGCAACCGCTTTGCATCCCAATGCATTGCCACACACCACTCCCCCGACACAATCTGCCCTGTGGGCAGACTCACCCTGTATATCCACCTCCAACTCCTCCCCTCCATCCTTCTGTCCCTTCTTCAATTTCCCTTTCCCCTTCTGTCCTGCCTCCCCATCTATTTCTTCACTGGACCCACCTCGGAAAAAGACAAACCGATGCTCAAACGACTCATCTGCTGAGGTGTCAGCTGTAGCAGCTTCCGCACTAGATTGTGTGGGCGGTGGCAGGATTTGATTGAATCCCCCCACTGTAATGACGGCTTGCTTGCTCCGGCTGTGGCGATTGATTAGGAAGTTATTGCTCAGCTGTGGAGAGCAATGGAGAGGCAGGATCAGAGGGGGAAGAATTGGGGTAAGGGGGAATTAGAGGGGATGCACAGGAAAAGCATGCAAAGAACGAGCACAGGAATGACTGTCTCGGTGTACCCACGGCACGGTGAGCGGGGACAGCCGCACAGTGTTTTTAATAATTCTCATACACGACTTGAACGCCTAGAACGGATATATAACAGATTCTCACTAGGACAATTAGCTCACTAGGACGTGCCCACAGGAATGACCATCACTGTGTGCCCACAGGAATGACCATCACTGTATGCCCACAGGAATGACCATCACTGTGTGCCCACAGGAATGACCATCACTGTATGCTCACAGCACAGCACAGCTCAGCAGAGACAGCATTGTTGCGTGTCGCATACCTGAACGCATCGAATGGACCCATCTGCACCACCGAACGCATCAGCCTGATAAATCTGCCAAAAGCCGCTCTGGTAAAGAACAGCCTCTTACCTGAACGCATCGAATGGACCCATCTGCACCACCGAACGCATCAGCCTGATAAATCTGCCCAAAGCCTCTCTGATAAAGATCAGCCTCTTACCTGAACGCATCGAATGGACCCATCTGCACCACTGAACGCACCAGCCTGACAAATCTGCCCAATGCCTCTCTGGTAAAGATCAGCCTCTTACCTGAACGCATCGAATGGACCCATCTGCACCACTGAACGCACCAGCCTGACAAATCTGCCCAATGCCTCTCTGGTAAAGATCAGCCTCTTACCTGAACGCATCGAATGGACCCATCTGCACCACTGAACGCACCAGCCTGACAAATCTGCCCAATGCCTCTCTGGTAAAGATCAGCCTCTTACCTGAACGCATCGAATGGACCCATCTGCACCACTGAACGCCACGCATCCTGGAGTTACAACGGCAGGGAGCGCGTCAGAGACCACAAAAGGGTGTAATCACATTAACAAGGGCCAATGTGGCAAAGGTAACACCAAAGAAGCAGCAGTACATGCGGCATCAGCGACCGCAGCAGCAGGAGCAGCAGTATCTGCGGCATCAATGGCAGCAGCAGCAGCAGCAGCAGCAGCAGCAGCAGCAGCAGCAGTACCTGTGGAATCAGCGGCAGCAGCAGCAGCAGCAGCATCAACAGTACCTGCGGCATTAGCGGAAGCAGCAGCAGCAGCAGCATCAACAGTACCTGCGGCATTAGCGGAAGCAGCAGCAGCAGCAGCATCAACAGTACCTGTGGCATCAGCGGCAGCTGCAGCAGCAGCAGCAGCAGCATCAACAGTACCTGTGGCATCAGCGGCAGCTGCAGCAGCAGCAGCAGCAGCAGCAGCATCAACAGTACCTGTGGCATCAGAGGCAGAGGCGCCCCACACTGCAGCGGTGCTGAGGGAGAGCGTCGACACAACCCAGCGCCGGTTGTACCGATTCTTCTCCTCCTTGTGCTCCTGCCTTCCCTGCTGCTGCTGCTGCTGCTGCTGGCTGAGGGGGAAGGGCAGCGCTGGGTGGTGCGAGAGCGAGGAGCGCATGGCGAGAACTCGCAGGGACCCATCCTCCATGGCAATCACCAGGGCGCTGCCGTGCCATGGGAGAACGAGAAAGGCAGGAAGATGAGAAGTGGGATGACTTCTGAGGTGTAAGAGTGAGGAGGAGCGCACGGCAATGCCTCGCAGGAACCCATCCTCCATGGCAATCACCAGGGCCCTGCCATGCCATGGGAGGAGGCATCGAGAGAACGATAAGAGGAGGAACAACTGAGAGGTGAGACGACTCCTGGGGTGCCAGCGAAAAACTGTGAGAGCGAGGAGCAGCGCATCGCAATGACTCGCAACGATCTCCTCCATGGCAATCACCAGGCACCTGCCATGCAGCAATGAGGTGAAGAGAAGAGCACGAAGAATGGTTGATTGAGGTAAGCAGGACAGATACAGAGGGTTACGATCGTGGAAGCAATTGCTTGCCATGTGCGTGTGAATCACCGCAATTGCTTGCCATGTGCGTGTGAATCACCGCAATTGCTTGCCATGTGCGTGTGAATCACCGCAATTGCTTGCCATGTGCATGTGAATCACCGCAATTGCTTGCCATGTGCGTGTGAATCACCGCAATTGCTTGCCATGTGCGTGTGAATCACCGCAATTGCTTGCCATGTGCGTGTGAATCACCGCAATTGCTTGCCATGTGCGTGTGAATCACCGCAATTGCTTGCCATGTGCGTGTGAATCACCGCAGAACAGTGGATCTTACACATATTTTTTTTGAGAATTCTCAAAAAACATGTGCGTGTGAATCACCGCAGAACAGTGGATCTTACACAGAATCTGTGTGTCAAGCACTCTAGTACGCCGGAGCTCATAGCCATGTCAATCAGTGCGGAGAAGTGGGCCATTAGCCACCATTTGCTAGCTGATTTCTGCGCAATGGGTGTATTCTAGGCAATATGATTCGTAGTAATGGCAGGTCCATCAAGGGGATAGCGGGTTTTTATGCACCTCAGAAATCGCTTTTGAGGAACCTCAATGTGTGCAGCGTAGGCAATGCGATTCCTGGTAATGGCAGGTCCATCCATCGGGTGCAAAACTGTCGGGCAATGGGGATGGTGGTGGGGTTCACCGTAGTGGGGTGCAGAAGTGCAGTTGCAGCACTCCGTGCCTGGAGATGGTGGGTGTCTCGTACGCCGGCTGAAACACATCCCTGACATGGTAACATGGTAGCATGGATGGCAGCATGGCAGCATGGCAGCATGACGGACGGTGACAAGGCAGGGGGTGGACAGGCAGGGTGGGGAGAGGGAAGCAGGGGCGGGGGGTGGGTGGGAGGGGAGCACAGTTAACGTACGAAGTGACATTCTTGCACGCAATCCTTGTCAGAAATAGAGCTGGAATTGATGCATTAGTAATGAGCTCAAGGCTCTATAAGTACAGCAGAAATGCGCAAGGTATGGATGGGGAGGTAATCAGGGCCAATTCCAAGGGGATCAGGGGCAATCCCAAGGCAATCTCCAATTGGTGGGTTGGAGATTGCTTGGTGATAACATTTGGGTTTGGTTGGGATGTAGGAGTACACCCAACCAAACACAAAGTGCAAACTACACTAAACTAGGATATAAAAAGTACAAGTACAAAAGGTGAGATTGAGGGCTAACACTAACAATCCAAAGATCAGTTGCTTCAGATAAACGTTCAAACAAGTAACAGATTACAGAACAATAAGTGTGACATGCTTGTGCAGTGGTTTTGCAGAATGATGGAATATCGATTGGCATCACAGGATGTGCACCAGTGCTGCCCCACCACCCACACCCCCCCACCAACAATTAATTGCGCCTCATCCCACTGCGCCTCACTACACCACACCTCACCTGAGGTCCCAGAACTTGAGGATGCCAGACTGGCTGCCCACAATCAGCACCGTGCTCTCCTCCCCTTCATCCACCGCCGCCTCTCCACCCTCATCCTCTCCTCCAGAACCCAAATCCTCCTCCTCTTCCCCTTTTCCATCCGTATCCTGTTCTCCCTCCTCCCCCTCCTCGTCCTCCTCTTCCAAGTCCTCCTCCTCCTTCCCCTTCCCCCAATGCTTACCGTTCCTCGCCTCCTGCCCGTCCCTCATCCCCTTTCTCCCTGTCCTCGCAACAGCAGTCAGTGAAGGGGGTTTAGGTGGCAGGGGCGTGGGCAGCCAGGCGAGGGAGCGGATGAGAGCTGAATCCGCACGGAAGGACAGGATGGGGTTGTGTGAGAATGGCGGTGGTGCAGCGGGTGCCAGTGCCAGTGGTGGTGGCTGTGCCTTGGATCCTGATGCCATTACTGGAGTGTTGAATATGAGGTGATCAAGCTGCAGTCGCCACACGAGCACCTGAGGAGAGGGGAAGGACAGGATGGGGTTGGGGTTGTGTGAGAATGGCGGTGGTGCAGCGGGTGCCAGTGCCAGTGGTGGCTGTGCCTTGGGTCCTGAGGGTGCCTGTGCTGCTGTTGGTGCTGGTGGTATTACTGGTGTATTGGCTACAAGGTGATCAAGCTGCAGCCGCCACACAAGAACCTGCGGAAGGGGAGGGAGACGGGGAGAGGAGAGGGAGGGGTGGTGAGACAGAGTTGGTTTTTGAGATTTCTCAATAATCAACGTGTTGCGGATGGTGGAACCAGCATGCAGGGAATAGTTTTGAGAATTCTCAAAACTAATCTCAAACAAGATGGTGGAACCAGCATGCAGGGAATGATATACATTTGTGGGGGCACAGAAACTAGAGCAAGGGCTGAATGATCAGCAATGAATGATCAGTAATGAATGATCAGCAATGAATGATCAGTAATGAATGATCAGTAATGAATGATCAGTAATGAATGATCAGTAATGAATGATCAGTAATGAATGATCAGTAATGAATGATCAGTAATGAATGATCAGTAATGAATGATCAGTAATGAATGATCAGCAATGAATGATCAGCAATGAATGATCAGTAAGATTTCTAAATTGCCTAACTGACAAGAGGAAGACGGCAAATATCTCCCATGACAGAAAACAATCAGCATCGCAAGAGAAACACTGACACAAGAGACTTGTATTAGGATGTCTCATAAACCACAACTTGCCATGAGAACCATCGGAGCACACCAAGCCAGGAGGTAAGCAGGCAAGAGTTACAGACGGGAAGGGTACTTGATAACATATATCCTATGAGACATCTAAAAAAAAGCAGCTTCGCAAGAGAAAGAATGACGCAAGAACGGGCATGCATTAGGATGTGTCAGAATCGCTAGTCGAAATGACACCTATCAGAAAACACCAAGCGAGGAGGTAAACAGCCAAGTGTTACAGGTGGGGAGGGTCATTACGGACGGAACCATCCTGGAAGCCGGCAGCAAGGAGGTCGGTGGCGCGATGTGGGGAGCATGATGTGGCAGGAGAGGAGGCAGGAGAGGAGGCAGGAGAGGCGGCAGGAGAGGCGGCAGGAGAGGCGGCAGGAGAGGCGGCAGGAGAGGCGGCAGGAGAGGCGGCAGGAGAGGCGGCAGGAGAGGCTGAATCCACCTTCCACGCGAGCTCGCAGGGGAGCCTGGGACAATGGGAGAGGATGGGGAGAGGATCTCCGATACCACGTGTTAGAAACAATGTGCTTGCCTTGCCTGCTGCCATGTGCTGGTTTGATGGACACGCATGTGGGTGGAATGGCAGCACCTGATTGGGTGATGCGCTGGCTTCGGCTGCCACTTAAAAGAAAAGACAACCTTTGAGATTTCATAAGTCACCTTGATATGCCCGTATATATACCGGATGGGACTGGCATTAAAAGACGGCTTTTGAGATGTCCACCAAAGTCACCTGGTGGGGCCATGGGCTGGGTTGGACTGCCACTGGAAGGTGCCCTTTGCGACTTCCTTTTACCCATCTTTTGGGGCCATGCGCAGCAGTTTGCAAAAGTCACCTGGTGGGGCCATGGGCTGGGTTGGACTGCCAGTGGAAGACGGGTTGCAGAGCGAGCAGAGGGCCGTGGGGAGCCGGTTGGAGGAGCCATGGCGCCTCGTGATTGTGCTGCTGCTGCTGCTGCTGCTGCTGCTGCTGCTGCTGCTTCTGCTGCTGCTCGTGCTGCTTTTGGTGCTGCTGTTTAATGCCTTGCCACCGGCTGCTGTCCTGCTGTGGCAGTGGCACGTGATAGCTGCCGTGGGGAGATACAGAAGGCAGGGGAGGGGCAGCGAGAGGAGCACGAAAGGTGGTGGCATCTGGTCGAATCAAACACATGAATGTCAGGCCTAAAAAAGGAGGATGGAAACAAAACGAATGACTGCAGTCACTACTGCTGACCCACCTTCCAGTGCAAATTTAGGTGCTCCAACCATCAACTCGCACTAGAACAGTGCAAACCCTAAACCCTGAGACCCCTGCATCTCACAACTTACATTGCCCCCCATATACTAGCCCTCATTCTCACAATCACTCACACTGCAACTGTGCCATCTCCCAAGGCAGCCGCCAGCAACCCAAGACTCTCCTCTCCTCCTTGACCTGCCCTGCTGTCTCGCCCACCAACCAGTGGCCGCCACCTGGCACAGCGAGTGAGTCCGCCTTGGTGTGCAATCCCCAGCACCATCTGCGCCTGAGGCCCTCCTGCTCTCTTGCTCCTCCCCTCTGCCCCTTCTTCTCTCCCTCCTCCCCCACCTCCTCCTTCCCCTCTTTCTCCTTCTCCTCCTCTTCCTCCTCTGCCTCCTGACCCTATCCATGTATCCCCACCCTCCCCTCTCTCCCATCTCATTTCCACTTTCCTCTCTCTCCCATCCCACTCCACCCCTTCCCACCCTCGCGAACCGAGCCCCACATCCCCAGCTTTCCTTTTCACTCCCACACTGCTCCCCCCGGCACTTTCCTGCCTCTCCCCAACACCTCCTGCTTCTCCGCTCGTGGCATCCCCGCCCTTTCCCCTCCCCCTCCCCTTACCCCTCCCCCTCCCTCGCCCCCTCCCTCTCCCTCTCCCGCTTTCTACTCCTCTCCCCGTACCTCTCCCCGCCCCTCTCCCCCTCCGCCCGCCTCTCCCCCTGCCCCTTCCGCTCGCCAGCATCCACCAGGGCAAACTCCCCTCCTCTCCGCCCTCTCCTTCCCCCTCCCCTTCCCCCTCCCCTTTCCCCCCGCCCTCCCCCTCCGCTTCCCCGTCCCCCTCCGCCAGTCTAACCGCCCACACCTGCACCAGCGCAGGTCCGCACAGGGGGACGCCAATGGGGGAGAATGGGCGCAGATGGGGATGAGAGGCGACGGCGAGGTACTGGGTGTGACTGTAACGAGGGAGAGGGCACCAATCAACGGCCCAGATTGGGCCTCCGACAAACATGGCGAGATCGTGGCTGATGCGCGGTGCCTCCTCCCCTTCCGCTGCTGATTCCGCCCCCAGCCGCTGCTGGTTTATCCCCGTCCCCTTTCCCTTTTCCTGCGCCAGTCTCCGCTTTTCTTGCGCTGCCGTTTGCTTCCCCTCCTGCTGCTTCCGCCCCCCCTCCCCCTGCGCCTGCAGCGCTCCCCGCTCCGCAAGCTCGCGCCGTCCGCGCACCTCCCGCTGCACCGCGTCTAGCGCCACGCAGCCGAACAGCGGCGTGCGGAAGCGGCAGCGGAAGTTCGGCGCAGCGGGAGAAGCAACCGCAGGGGACAGGAGCGTGGATCTATCCTCGCCATTAGTGTCTTCGTCGTTAACGGACAAGACGGGGGACGAGAGGGCTAAGGCAGCGAGATACGGCGATAGGGAAGGGTTTTGCGGAAGAGATGGAGGAGCAACCAGGGACGGCTGCGAGGTCTCCATTGAGTCTCACGCGATTTAGCTAAACACTTATTGAGTGCGGGAGGACAGTGAATTTGCGTTCCCATATTACAAAAGCCCGACCCTGAGAGACATATGTATGCGCGCTATCGAGTAACGCGTTTCCACCAGAAGAAGAACGTTAGACTACAGAGCGGTTCTCCACATCAACTACTTTACAGTACCTGACCTCCAGTGTTAGGCCCGCTGGCCTAAATCCGCTAAATATTAGCGGGGTTGACTAAGTCGAGGATAAACGCGGCGGAAGACTTTGGCGAAAGAGAGTGTTGGCGAAATAGGAGAAGGAGTAACTAGGTAATTGAAGAGTTGAATGAGAAATGATTGATATTGGTGGATACAAGCAAGGATGATATAGCATGCAAGATCGAATGTCGGAAAGTACTCTGTGGGACTAGGAAATGTGAGGCAAAGAAAGTAGAGTGCCACGTGGCACTAGGAAATCTAGAAAGATAAGATGAGGATGAGTTGGATGGGTTGGGAAAGTACTGTTTAAAAGGAACAGTAAATCCCCCTTTAACACTACCCCCCTCCCAAGGAGGCGACGTCCGCGGCGCCTGCAGACTGAAGGTACGCTTGGAGGCAAGCGTTGTCGGGAGACAGCGAGGACGAAGGAACCCAGCTGTCGTCTGCTGCGTCGTAACCACGCCAACGAACCAAGAAGTCGATGAAAGGGACACCCCCCTGGAGACGGCGACGGTGCCTGAGGATGCGATGGATCTGGTAGTCGGGCTCGTCGGTGTCAACAGCTACCGGCAGTGGAGTGCGGTCACGGCCCGAGAAGGTGGCATTGGGATCGGTGTAAGGACGAAGAAGCGACACGTGGAATGACGGGTGCATGCGGAAATGAGCGGGAAGGCGAAGGCGGTATGCGACTGGACCTAGTGCACGCTCAATGACGAATGGACCAATGAAACGAGGGCGAAGCTTGCTGTCCTGTGGCAGTCGGAGGTTGCGGCTGTCGAGAAGGACACGGTCGCCAACTGAAAACGACACCTCGCGACGACTGCGGTTGGTGGTGCGTGCCATGCGTGCATTTGCGAGCTCAAGGTGCTTCCTCACGTGATCATGAATGGAGGTGAGATGTTGATGGAAGTTGTCCGCACGAGGGACAGCGGGTATGAGATCGACACGAGTGGGGACATTGGGGTGCTGACCGTACAGTGCGAAGAACGGTGACATGCCTGTGGACGAGTGGTGCGTGTTGTTGTAGGCGAACTCGGCCATGCTCAGCTTTTTGTCCCATGCGGCTGCGTCGTGCATCGTGATGCTGCGAAGAATCTGCTCCAAGGTCTGGTTCACACGCTCGGTCTGTCCGTCTGTCTCTGGATGGTACGCAGACGACATGGCTAAGCGAGTCCCAAACAGTGCGAAAAGCTGCTTCCATAACTTCGAAGTGAAACGAGGGTCGCGGTCTGAGATGATGGAATCTGGAACCCCGTGCAGTCGGACTACGTTATCTACGAACAGTGTCGCGGCTTCCCCTGCTGTGACCTTGCCGTGCGTGGGGATGAAGTGCGCTGCTCGAGAGAACTTGTCCACTACCACGAAGATGGCGTCGTGACCCCTAACTGTGCGCGGTAATGCCATGATGAAATCCATTGTGACTACCTGCCAAGGGCGGTCGGGCGGTGGAATCGGCTGCAAGAGTCCTGCTTTGCGCTGGCGAGAGGACTTTGTACGCTGACACGTGTCGCATGAGCGAATGTAATCCTCAACGTCTGTTGCAAGCCCTGGCCAGTAGTACGTGCGACTAAGCGTCTTAGCCGTCTTATCTGCTCTGAAGTGACTTGCACTAACTACGTCGTGCGCCTCTGAGAGAAGGAGCTGTCGAAGAGGGCGGTAGGCTGGAACCCAAATTCGTGTGGTACCCTTCCGTATGTAGACACTACCCTGCACCTCTGCACCTGCGGGCAGCTGCTGTGTGAAGTCGGGATCTACTGTGTAACCGTGCTCGAAGAGTGCTGTGAGAAGTGGATGGCCGGCAGTGACTGTGAGGCTAGCGAGCTGGCAATTAGGGCGAGTGAGCGGATCTGCTGGGTTGCGCACGCCTGGCTTGTACTCTATCCTGAAGTGGAAACTCCCCTCCATGAACTCCTTCCATCTAGCCTGGCGACGACTCAGCTGCGGCTGCGACTTGAGAAAGCGAAGCGAACACTGGTCCGTGCGTATAACACTCTCTGCCCCCTCTAGGTAGCACCTCCATACCTTATACGCATGGATGATCGCGAGCGCCTCCTTGTCGTGTATGGGATAGTTCAACTCCGCTCCCCTAAGCTTACGCGACTCGTACGCGATCGGTTGCAACCCGCGTCCCTGGTCCTGAAGAAGCACTGCACCTATGGCCTGATCTGAAGCGTCGGTCACTACAACGTACGGGCGAGTGGGATCAAGGTACGACAGTGTCGGTGAAGACGTGAGCGACTGCTTCATCTGCTCGAACGCCTGCTGCTGTGCTGGACCCCAAACGTACTCTACACCCTTCCGAAGTAGGTCGGTGAGTGGACTAGCGATCGATGCGTAACCCTGAACGAAACGACGATAATAATTTGCGAATCCGAGGAAGCTCTGCAACTCCTTGACTGAGGTCGGAGCTATCCAGTCTTGTACTGCTGCGATCTTCTTCGGATCGGTCCTAATGCCACTAGCGGAAACGACGTGTCCTAGAAACTCGACCTCTGGGAGGAAGAACTCGCACTTCGACTTCTTCGCGTACAACTGCTCCCTCCTCAAGACCTCAAAGACCTTCTGCAAGTGCTGCACGTGCTCCTCATTCGTCTTAGAGAATACTAGGATGTCGTCTAGGTAAACTACAACGAACGACCCTAGGAACTCGGAGATGACTGTGTTCATGAGCGTCTGAAATGTCGCTGGGGCGTTGGTCAAACCGAACGGTAGAACCCTAAACTCGTACAACCCCTGCTTCGTACGAAACGCCGTCTTGTGCTGGTCCTCTGGAACTACACGAATCTGGTGGTAACCGGAACGGAGGTCGATCTTTGAGAAGACCCTAGCGCCCTGCACTGCATCGAGAAGATCCTCTACTCTCGGAACTGGGAATCTATTCTTGACGGTGGCGGCGTTCAGTGCGCGGTAGTCTATGCACATCCGTAATCCTCCGTCTTTCTTAGGCGCGAAAAGGATCAGTGCTGCCCAAGGCGATCTAGATGGCTGTATGAACCTCTGCGCTAGGAAATGCCTAACCTGTTGCGTCATCTCCTCTGTCTCTGCTGGACTCAACCTCCACTGCGGCTTCGCTACTGGCCTGCTCCCCGGCTCTAACTCTATCTGATGGTCGACTGCTCGGCTAGGAGGTAGCCTTGGGGGCAACTCGTCGGGAAGACGTCTCTAAACTCCGCTAAGAGTGCACTCACTTCAGCAGGAAGAGTTGTCTTATCGCCAACTGCTGCGCTCCCTCCTTTCCCCTCCTCAGCTTCCACCTCCTTAAGGAAAACCGCGAAGATCCGTGCCGCACGCTTCACCAGCTGCCGCACACGAACAGCATTGATGATGGCTGTGGAGGATGTGGCCCCATCACTCCACTGTGGCAGCTCTCGGAACTCCCCGTCTACCTTGACGCTGCAGCTTCCCTGAGCCCAATCGAACTGTGTACTAACCGTCCGTAGCCAATCCCTACCGAAGATGAAGTCGTATCCGTCCAGCGTCGCAGAGTCGAAATCACGCCTAACTGTGATCGGTCCTAGCACTACGCGCAACTTGCGAATGATCGGTCCTATGTGAAGTGGCGTCCCATCTACCATACGCGCGTCCTTGAAGTTGACTGCCGAATCTGCTTCGAGATGGAGACGACTGACTAATGAAGAAGAGACGAACGAGTGGCTAGCTCCGCTATCTACGAGAATCTTAACAGGAACTCCGCGAAGCTTCCCTAGAAGCACGACTGGTCGGTCAACAGTGTCTACCTCGTTCTCTGTAGATGACTGCTGCAAAGCCGTCTCCTCTACGTTGGTAGATGTGGCGGGTACGGGAACCTCCACACCAGCTAGCGACCCGCTATCTACTGGCGGTCTCCGTTTCCCTGCTGCCGTTCCTTAAGCTGTGGGCAGTCCCGCTTCATGTGTCCCGGCTTTTTGCAGTAGTGACAGTTCCCCCTAAAACCCGTCTTCTGTGAGCCGTCACTGTTAACTGCACCAATCTCCATGGGCGACGGTCCGTCCCTCGATCGAGCGTTGTTGATCTGTCTGTTGTATCCTCTATCGCGATCGTCACGACCCCGTCGGCTTCGTACTGCGTCGACGCGTTCTGCTGCTGCGACTACTGACTCGAAGGTGGACAATCCGTGAATCGCTATAACCTCCGCTATGTCCGGCTTCAACCCTTCGAGGTAGCGATCGCGCATCTCTGCTTCCGTGATGTCATCTATTTCGTTGCAGATGCTCAAGAACCGTCGTGTGTACTCCTGGACGTTTCCTATCTGTCGAATGACGCAGACGCTTCCTAGCAGCTTCGGAGGCGTTCACCAAATCGAACCTACTTTTCAGCGCCGCTTCAAATCCTTCCCATGTGGACGGAACCGTAGTAACACCCAAATCTAAACTCTCTAAGCTCAAAGTTACAGCTGCATGCCCCACGCCCTGTTGATGCCCGTCTGTCTGAGCACTTCTTACAGCAATTTGCGTGAGTTGGCACCACTACTCCAAGGCCGGACCCCTCAGCAGCGTAACGGAGTACTCTATCCGCTGCTGCGCATCCGCCTCTTGCACCCCGCTCGCGGCGAAGTAGTTGTTCAGCATGAAGAGCCACGTTCGCACGTTCGCGTCGCGTTGACTTGGGCCGAACGGCTCGGGCTTCTGCGGCTTGAGCGCGCTTCGACGTTCCGGCAGCGCTTCCGCGCCAGTCGACGTGTTGGGTGCAAGAGTTGGTGCGGCATGACCATGGGGGTTAGAAGCCAATTCACGAAGCTGTTGCATTTCAGCTCGTACCGGACGATTTTCCAACGTCAACTCTTGAAGTTGGCGCATGAGTTCGGCAAGCGTGTTGCCCATGTCGTGGGGGAGAGCGTGCATGGTTTCGTCCATGTTCGCTCGACGACTCCAAGTCTGCAAGTCGGCACCGCGGGACGATGACGTCGTAGTCTCGTCGTCGACGGTCGCTCGTTGGAAGTTGCTCCCCGCGAAGGCTCCTGATACCAAGTGTTAGGCCCGCTGGCCTAAATCCTCTAAAGATTAGCGGGGTTGACTAAGTCGAGGATAAACGCGGCGGAAGACTTTGGCGAAAGAGAGTGTTGGCAAAATAGGCGAAGGAGTAACTAAGTAATTGAAGAGTTGAATGAGAAATGATTGATATTGGTGGATACAAGCAAGGATGATATAGCATGCAAGATCGAATGTCGGAAAGTACTCTGTGGGACTAGGAAATGTGAGGCAAAGAAAGTAGAGTGCCACGTGGCACTAGGAAATCTAGAAAGATAAGATGAGGATGAGTTGGATGGGTTGGGAAAGTACTCTTTAAAACCCGCGGGCCAAGAAGTTCAAGCTTAGGAAGCTTGGTTGGGAAAAGATATGCTATTGGTACACGAAGGGACTGAAACGTCGAAAAGGTTGGACGAACGTCGCGAACTATGCCAAACCTCGCCAAAGTAACCTGACACATAATGCGACGGCCAACATGCCCACACCTCAATCGCACAAACCCACCAGCGACATATCCCCACGACCCATCCACATTTCTGAGTGTCACGCCCCAACGACACTTCTATTAGGAGCTTAGTAAGCCTAACGTTGGTATCTATGCAACGTAAATCAGAGCAAGTAGAGTGACCCACCGTCACGTAACACTCCAACGACCAGTGACTTCGGAACACATAGATTTCAAAGTCGTGTAACAAGGACGAAAATAGAGATACTGCCGGCGTCGAAGCCTCCAGGTGCGGATTCCGTGAACGAAGCCCTTCACACAGCGGTTAGGGTTTGCTCGTGCCGGAATTTCCCATCCCGGGCTCGTCGCGCTGCTATTTCCTCCCTTCGCCTCCACTTCCCCCTCCCTTCGCCTCCACTTCCCCCTCCCGTCGCCTCCACTTCCCCCTCCCGTCGCCTCCACTTCCCCCTCCCGTCGCCTCCACTTCCCCCTCCCTTCGCCTCCACTTCCCCCTCCCGTCGCCTCCACTTCCCCCTCCCGTCGCCTCCACTTCCCCCTCCCCTCGCCTTCACTTCCCCCTCCCCTCGCCTTCACTTCCCCCGCCCGTCGACTTCACTTCCCTCTCCCATCGCCCGCGCTCCCCCCTCCCATCGCCCTGCTCGTTCTCCCGTCGCCCTCTCTTCCCCGGCTCACCCTGTTTCCCCTGCTCCTTCTCTTCCCTCCGTCCCCCTCTGTCTGTCTCCCCTGCTCATTCTCTTCCCCCTCTCCCCCCCAATCCCCCACCCACTCTTCCTCAAGTTGTTGGTTCACTTGCGCTAACGCCTCCTGCACCAATGCTCCCCTTTTTCCCACTCCCACCATCCCCTTTCCACCCCCGCCTCCCCCCCTTCTCCTGCAGTCGCTGGTGCACTCGCGCCATCGGTGAGTGTGGGGCAGCAGCATCACCGGCGCCTCTGCCGCGCTGCTCCTCGCCTTCCCCGCCTGCTCTCCGCCAACCTCGCCTGGACTGCCCTCTCCCACCACCCGTCCACCCCTCCCTCACCACCCTGCACCTCTCCCACTGCCCCCTCCTTACCATTGGCTTCCCTCTCCCCTCCTCCTCCTCCTCTCACTCCTCCTCTTCCTCCTCCCCCCTCGCTCGTATCGTTCTCTCTGGTGCCTCAATCGCTCCTCCCTCCTCCCTCTTCCCTCCTCACCTCCTCGCGTCCTCACTCACCACGACCTCTGCCACTCGCGCGGCGCCACGCTTCCTCCTCCTCCGCACCGCACCAGCCTCCACCGCACTCCACTCCTCCTCCACGCCCTCACACCCCGCCCTGCAGCGGTCCATTCCCCCACTCCCCCCGTCCTTTCCCCCACTCTCCCTCGCCCTTTTCCTTACAATCATCCTCCCTTTCCCCGACGCCAACCCTCCCTTTCCCCCACGCTAATGCTCCCTTTTCCCCATGCCAACCCTCCCTTTCCCCCACGCCAATCTTCTCTTTCCCCTACGCTAATCCTCCCTTTCCCTCAATACCACCCGCCCTTTCCCCCAATCCCACCCTCCTTTTCCCCCACTACCACCCTCCCTTGCCCCCACGCTGACCCTCCCTCCCCCCCTCGCTTTTCCACTCGCCAATCCTCCCTTTCACCATGTCGTTGCTCTTCACTTCCCCCTCCCATCACCTTCACTCTCATGCTCCCTCTCTCCCCCCTTGCTCACTCTCTTTTCCCCCTTCTCACCCATTTTCCCCCTACTCGGTCTATTTCCCCCTTTGCTCGCCCCTATATTCCCCTGCTCACTCCCTTGCCCCTTGCTCACTCTCTCCCCCTCGCCATCCCTTCCCCCCTGTACTCACCCATCTCTCCCCCTGTTTACTCTCTATTCCCCTTCGTTCAACCCTTTTCCACCCCCAAGTCCTCTCATTTTCCCTGTTCGCACCCCTCCTTAGCCCTTGCTTGCTTACTTGCTTTCTCCTATGCTCACCCCCTTCTCCACCCTGCTCACTCTCTTTCCCCTTTTGCTCACCCCCTTCTCCACCCTGCTCGCTCCCTTTCCCCCTTTGCTCACCCCTCTGCCTTGTCCACTCCTCCCATACATGCCCTTCTGTACCTCCACCTCCACCCCTCGCTTATTCTGCCATATCCCCTCTTCGCTCCCTGTTTCATCACAGAACCATGCTTGCACAGGTGCCCAGCACCATGGATCGTGGCCTGACAGGAATGGGTTGAAATGTTCCACCTCCTAGTTGTGTATGTGCCTATAGTCCACTCTTGGAAACCTTTTTGGAAATATAGCTTGCTTTGTTGCACTTCCTTGTAACGGTCATGTGCCTTTCTGCTCCAAAACACGAAGTTGTGTATTACGAGAAGCATCCAACATCAATATATTGTTGGAAACAACTAATTCTAAGCGCCTCTGTCGTGTCGAAACACCAAGGCACAAGCGAAGCACAACATATCGCAGCATCAGCGAGTCAACCCTCGGAGGTTGAGCAACTGCTGGAGGTTACGCGAAAGTCAAAGGTCAGCGACCTTTGACCTGACAAGTACAGCGCAGGGCCCAAAATTCAAGGGTGTTTTACCCTTTCTACCCTTGCTATGGGCCGCTTTTCCAGGAATGCCCTGATGTAGGACGTGTATTTACAAATTGACCCTGACTGTATATTTGTAGTTTTTGAAATACACTTGCAAAATCAGGCCACCCCGAGTTCTCCCCTGACTCGTCAGGGTACTTTTTCAAATGCACTGAAACAAACTTTCTTCGTGTGGTTTCTGTACAACAAGGCCCATGTGGCCACTAGTCCGAGATGGTTACAAAACCGGCCAGACGAGTCACTGTCGCGCTGTCACATCGACAAAACAGACCACACCAGGAAACTTGTGATTCGCTGCCTCTACAGCATTTACATCCAGCATGGCAATGTAGCCCACACCACCATGCCACGGAGTGTCCTTGCAGACTGTGGGTGGTGGGGCTTCCTTGGCCTATTCATTGCATGCGCAGCGCCACACATTCTGGAAGCGTGGTCGAAAGGCCCCATCCTTAGAACGAGTGCCTTCTCTTTCATCCTCACCTTCTCCAGCCATTTCTTCTATCCCCTACTCTGCTCCACTAGCTCCACCTTACCATGCCAGACGAGGAATCAGGAGGAGAAGCACCTGCTTCTCCTCGCAATGGACTTTCTGTGCTCGGGGTTTTCCCCCGGCTGGGCAAAGCCTATGCCACTCCTGTCCAAGAACCTCCTCGCCCCGAATCACCAGTCCGTTCAGTCGGCATGGTGTGTGCGTGGGAGGCACCGAACTCGCCGACTGCCTGGGAGCCACACCCGTCCGTGACATTGGTGCCTGGTGGTGACGAGGGCCCTTCAAACGGAGGCGAGAGCACTCCGTCAACGGTCAACAGCGCTCCAGCTAAGCGTGCTCGAACCGGTGGTGTGAAATACACCCAGCAGCTCCTGTGGGGTGCAAAGCCTCCACGCAAACCACCAAGTCCTCCATGTGTACCTCTGCCAGTGGAGGCTGAGGAGCTACCCCAATCGGATGCGGACACTGAGTATGCTATTATCAAGCATCGTTTTGATTCTGACTGGTCGTCTCGTTTTCCGTGGCTTCGTTTGCATCGCACGAAAGCAGGGCGGCCCTCGTTGAAGTGCAACATCTGCATGCTGCATGGCGACCCCGCTGCCAACACGACGTACGGCATCAAGGGCGAGGGTGGCCGCGATCTTCAGCTAGGCAGCATGCGCGCCCATGTTGCGACTAGGGCGCACAAGGCCGCTTTGAAGGTGGAAGCTGAGGCTGAGGCACGTCGTGAGCGTCAACTGACTCTCACGCGTTGGCAAGCCACGGATGCATCAACGCGTCACATAATCCGCTGTCTGCACATCGCCATGTTCATATGTAAGGCGGATGCTCCAATCGCCCTTTTTGTACCTCTCTGCTGGTTCCTGGCCCGAGAGGGACTTCCAGATCTACCGCCCACAGGTGGCTATGGCGCATACTATACGGAGTAAGTTCATGCATTCCTTCTGTTGGTAGCATGTTTTATTGCCTGTAAAGTCGGCAGATACTAATACTTCCGCATCTGTCCGTCGTGTGTGCAGCTACGGTTTCAAGGAGAAGATCAGATCGATGTCGACTTACCTCCAGGACCTCCAGCTGCAGCACCTGCTGACCTCACCGTGGTTCAGGATTGGCATTGACGAGAGTACGGATCGCATCCACGGGAAGCACCTGATTATCTACGGCACATTCTTCAAGGGAACGGTGGTGGCGACCAAGTTCTTATCTCTTCTCACGGTTGAGCGGACAGACGCTGCTTCGCTCACATCTGTCGTCGTTCAGTTCCTGCAGCATACTGGTGTGGACCTGCAGAAGATGGTCAGCATCGCCACGGATGGCGCGAGCGTGATGGTCGGGGTTCACAATGGCGTGGTCGCGCGTCTCCGTGCCAAGATTCCTCACCTCGTTTCCACACATTGCATAGCGCATCGGTTCGTTTATATGATGTGCATTGTTTTACGCCTTAACCCTTTGCGTTGTTGTGTATGTGCTTCACTCCATGTTTGAGCCTAATGCGTGGGCAACATGTCCCCTTGTTCGCCGATCCACCCTCTGTCCTGCAGTGAAGCTCTGGCGGCGAAAGATGTTGCGACTGCCGTGAAGGAGCTCAACATTGTCGACACCATCGTGCGCGGGTTTGCCTCCCTTCTATCCAACAGCAACGTCCAGCACGCGCGGTTCATGAATCTACAGCTCACCTTTTGTCAAACCAACCTAGAAGCCCAAGGCATCCATGCAGTTCGTTGGTTATCTCGCGGGGAAGCCGTGTCTCGTCTTCTGGAAGTGCTCCCGGCTGCCATTGTTTTGATGAAAGACCAGTCGCCGACGATGTACGAAGTGGCGACGTCATTCAAGTTTCACTGGCTTCTGCGGCTCCTGGCGGACGTCCTGTTCGAGCTAAATCAGCTCAACCTTCGGTTCCAGCAACGCCAGGTTAGTATGCGCTCTGTTTATGTCACAGTCACCTCAATGCTTGGTTTCCATATGAAATATCGTTTTACCAACACGCACACTTTGATTCTGTACTGCGCGTGCGTCACAGGTGGACGTGACTCTGGTGGCACACCTTGCAGAGCAGACGCGGATGCGCCTCACCCAACGCTACCTCCGTGTCCCCGAGGGACACACATTCGGTCATGGCGACAAGATGCATTTGCCTGCCTTCATTCGTGCACATGGGAAGTCGGACCCGGACAAGCGGATGATGAAGGTGGAAGGGGTCGATAGCGATGGGACCCCATCCTCTCATGAGTTCGTGCTCCACGAGCGACCACTGGCCGATGAAGACCCTGACGGTGAAGCGACGGCAGGTGACGCGACAGCATGCTACGAGCTGTCGACCAAGTTTGTGCGGGAGGTTGTCAAGCAGCTTGAGAAGCGCCTAAGAGATCTGTCTCACCTCGATGGCTCGAAGCTGTTCCTGTCATCGAAGTACCTACAAGATGATGACAAGCGTGTCGCGGCGTTCAAGCGCTGGCTGAAGCAGCTCCATGTGCTCTACCGCGAGTCCTTGCCAGGTTTGTGCGCTGTTGATTATGACAAATTTGTGCACACATGAGTGACACACCCTGCTGTAATAGCCTGCACACGGCCTGTTTCACATGATTTGTGCTCGTAAAGATCAACACCTCCCCCCCCCCCCCCCCCCTTCCCCCTCCCTACACTAATCTGCCGCTTTGTACTCCTTTGAGAATCATTCCCCCTATGCCTCAGGCTTCAACTACACGAAGGCTGTCGCTGAGCTCTGGATGTTTACATCGACCATGCATTCTCAGCACCATGACGAATACTTCCATCAGGCGCTCAGCAACACTCTACGCGACGACCAATGGCAGCGCTCCTACCCCAACATCATGCTCCTGTGGCAAGCAGTCGCTGTGCTGCCCCTGAGCACGGTGGAGTGCGAGAGGGGGTTTAGCAAGCAGAACATTATAAAAACGTGGGGCCGGGGGGCTATCTCAGACACATCATTGGGGCATCTAATGCGCTGCTCTCTCCTTGAGTACACCGTGGACTGGTTTGAGGTCGCACGCATCTTCCGTGGCGACAGAAACAGGCGGCCAATCCGAGACTTCACTGGCAGCAACCCAAGTAATACTCAGTTTAACACGGCAGCAGTCCCTGACACCACTGCGAGTGCAGACCAGTAGGAGGGACCCGAGAATGAGTGATGTGTTGTCTTGTTAGTGGTGGTTATGTTGAGTAGAGTTGCATGTAGGGAAGTTATTAGGTTGTGCCAGTAGGACTATGAACTAGCAATCAGAATGGTTTTTTAAATACCCTTACACACACAGGGTACTGGCTAAAACACACTGACTAGCTCAGGGTAAAAAATTTCCCACACTGACGGTCAGGCAAAGGGCACTGGGGGACCCTGATATGGCAGGGTGCCCCAAAACCAATTTTGGGCCCTGGTACAGCGCGACAGCAAGGACACACAACTGACTCGCTACAGAGCAGTTGCCCGAGTCGTCACTGTATCGAACCGCAACAGCAACAGTAAAGTAGTTATAACTGTATCCCTTCGTATTCCTTGTACTCTTATATAATCCTGTATCTCCTTGCTTTAATCAATCAACTTTGCCCTCACATACTAGCGCAAGGTGGTTCACAACTCTTCATTAAAACGCTTCCGCTACCACATCAGTTACACCCAGAGTTCACCCCTGCAAAGATCCTAAGGGCTTTTTCTCAGCCCAACATATATGACAGCTATTTGTCATACGGTACCACTATCATCAAACAACAAACACATCACAACTGGATGCATGGCAGACCTGCACACACGCGAACCACATCTCGGATGTGTCAAAGTTGAAGCAGCGGGAAAGGATACAAAACAATGACAATGGAAGGGCAACGGCGGTAGGGAACAAAGAATGCACGGAGGGAGAAAATGAGCAAGGGGGACACAGAGGAAGGGCGGAAGGGGGGGGAAGATGAAGAGTGGTTGTAAGATGGGAGAGAGCGGGGAAAGGCACTGAGCCAGAAAATTGGGAGAGGGAATAGATGAAGAAAGGAAGGGGGTGGGAGAGGACGACGTTGGGTAGATGAGTGGAAGGGAGGGAGGAAGGAAGAAAGGGAGGATGGGAGGATGAGAGGAAGGGAGTAGGAGGGTGGGAGATGGGAAGGGGAAGGGGACAGGATCGAGAGAGGATGAGGAGATGGGAGAATGGCAGGAAGGGGATGGGAGGAAGGGAGGGAGGACGACGCATCTACCCTGTCGATGCATCTACCCATACCCTACGACGCATCTACCCTGTCGAGGCGGAGGTGAGAGAAGCGGAGGGTGAGAGAGGCGGAGGGTGAGAGAGGCGGAGGATGAGAGAGGCGGAGGGTGAGAGAGGCGGAGGATGAGAGAGGCGGCGGATGAGAGAGGCGGAGGATGAGAGAGGCAGAGCGTGAGAGAGGCGGAGGATGAGAGAGGCGGAGGATGAGAGAGGTGGAGGGTGAGAGAGGCGGAGGATGAGAGAGGCGGAGGATGAGAGAGGTGGAGGGTGAGAGAGGCGGAGGATGAGAGAGGCGGAGGATGAGAGAGGTGGAGGGTGAGAGAGGCGGAGGGTGAGAGAGGCGGAGGATGAGAGAGGCGGAGGATGAGAGAGGCGGAGGGTGAGAGAAGCGGAGGGTGAGAGAAGCGGAGGGTGAGAGAGGCGGAGGGTGAGAGAGGCGGAGGGTGAGAGAGGCGGAGGAATTACGTTGGGCGGCGAAGGTGAGAGAGGCGGAGGTGAGAGAGGCGGAGGATGAGAGAGGCGGAGGATGAGAGAGGCGGCGGAGGTGAGAGAGGCGGAGGGTGAGAGAGGCGGAGCGTGAGAGAGGCGGAGGGTGAGAGAGGCGGAGGATGAGAGAGGCGGCGGATGAGAGAAGCGGAAGGTGAGAGAAGCGGAGGGTGAGAGAGGCGGAGGGTGAGCGAGGCGGAGGGTGAGAGAAGCGGAGGGTGAGAGAGGCGGAGGGTGAGAGAGGCGGAGGATGAGAGAGGCGGAGCGTGAGAGAGGCGGAGGTGAGCGAGGCGGAGCGTGAGAGAGGCGGAGGTAAGCGAGGCGGAGGTGAGCCAGGTGCTTTCGCCTGCCCACGCGATCCCCCCTGCCCATGCACCTCCGCCTGTTTGTAGGTCGCATTGCCTTGGCAGGGCAAATCGTGACCTAATGTCGCCGCCGCGTTGCCCTGCAGGGCAAATCGTGACCTAATGTCGCCGTCGCGTTGCCCTGCAATGCAAATGACCTAAATGCGACGTCGCATAGCTCTGCAGGTCGAATCGTGGCCATCGGTCTGCTAACGTCACAACGGACAACTACATTTCCGGTAATGTCGGTTTCCGCGACTTTAGCTCTCCCATACCTTTTGTAATTCGTGATTAGCGCGCGCCCGCTTGTCGGTATGTTGGCTAGTTGGCGGGCTACGCGGGTCTAATAGTGGGTCCTTGAACTCGCGAATAATCAGTAGCGTTTTTGGGACACGTTTCTCTTGCCTGTGTGCCTCATGTTTACGCAGGTTGGTGTTGGGAGATGTGCCGTGCGATGAAACCCAACTGGGCATTTGTCGCTGCTACAGTGTTCTAGTTTGGCGAATGTTCAGGACCAGGTTTGTGTGTTTCAAAGTCCGCCTCCGCTGGAAACCGGGTAACTCCCAACCAACCTTAGGAAGCTTGAACCAATTTCGTGCTTCTTGACCCTCCGGTTTTAAAAGGAACAGTAAATCCCCCTTTAACATCCAGCCTCACATTACTGTACATGCCTGCGGCTGACAGACCGTAATAATTGGCCGGCGGAAAAACTGTCTGGTTCTGGAAGTTCTTCTTCCCTGGCAAACAAACCGAACCACGAAACTTTCGTCTCCCCGCCAGCAGCCTCTGCCGAACCAGATCCAAACCATAGGGCCAGCCTGCTACACGAGCGTGATACTCAACTCAACTGCCTGTCAAGACGGCTGCTTCACACCAAACCTGTGTGGTTCGGTTCTGTGTGTCAGTCGGTTTGTGGGTAAGACAGACGGTTTGTGCGTGGAAGCTGCGAGAAGGCGAAGCTGTTGAACAAGAATGACCACGCCCACCGCTGGTTGGTCAAATGATGTGGTCCGCCGGTGTTCGTCCGATCGAACTGCACGAAACTCGGCCACACGATGCAGCAGAAGGAGGTACTCCTAACCGTGTACACCGCTACCAGTCACAGGTTCGGTCACCCTCCCAAGCCAAGCTTGAGTGTGTCCAGCCCTGACAAGATCTCGTCAAGCTTTCCGTGACTCCGTCTGTCCGTCTCCTCCCCCCCACGCCCGCGCTGCTGATTTCTGCCACTGCCACCAAGCTCCACTCAACACAACCTCCACGGTGTATCTCTTGGGTATCCTGGGGAATTCCAGTCAGCAGCAATCATTTCATGTGTCATCCTTTTTCCGTGCCTTTTTGCCTTGGGAACTCAATTACCAGTAGGAACCTTTTATCTACTTGTCGAGTTGCAGTTTTGGGGTGATGCTTGGCTTAGCTTGATGGTGATAAGCTGCTGTACGGTCAGAAACGAGAGTTGACAACGTTTCAATGGCGGATTTGCCAGATCGCGGCCAGTCAAGCCCAGCCATGGACGAACAGAACACCTTCGTGGACGACGAGTGGGCGTCGCTCTTACTCGATTCATCAGCCGTGCCTCTCGCGGACATCGATATGTCAGCTTTTGCCAACCTATCAAGCGATATGCTAGAGCCGTTCCGCGACGAGACTACCATACCGCAGGATGAAGCAGGAGCAGCTGTTGACGTGGAACTCGGAAACCGGCCGTTTAGCGAACCGTTTCCGTTTAACACAACCGACGCGCTTTTTTGCGATGAAGGTGGCGATATTCGCACAGCCGGTGGGTCGATGCTAGTCGATACGCCTCCTAGCGGCCGGTCGTCACCCGAGCCGTTAGCTTCCGTCAACGATCACGGCCTGCCGTATCTGGTGCAAGGAGGTAGCCATGGCGCCGACGGCAGCAGCGACGGTGACTGCGCCAGTGGTGACTGTAGAAGCGGTGATTGTGAGAGCGGTGGCTGTAAGGAGGGGAGCAGTCAGGTTGGGAGTCCGTGGCATCAGTCAAGTGCCATGTCAGCAGTTCCGTTTGCTGCTGCTGCTGCAGCTCCGCCGTGTGCCGCTACCCCTCCGTCGGCTACAGGCGTGGTGTCAAGCATGGGCGGATTATTCGCCGGCATGTTGCCGTCTTCCCAGAATTTGGGGAGTACGGTGAAGCAGGAAACAGGTTTTGCTCAGCAACAGCACATGACGACTCAATTGGCGATGCAAAGTGTTTCAGTACAGGGTGTGCCTTTTCCGGGGTCTGTGAGTCCCTGTTTCCAGCAGCAGCAGCAGCAGCAGCAGCAGCAGCAGCAGCAGCAGCAGCAGCAGCAGCAGCAGCAGTATCGCTTGCAAAAGCAGCAGCAGCGCCGGCAGCAGCGGCAGCAGAAGCAGTTACAGAAGCAGCAGCAGCAACAGCAGCAGCAACAACAGCAGCAAGGGAATACAGCATGGGTGGGTGGTGCGTCAATGGGTTGCTATCCCGCTCCATGCTCGAATCCGACTCTCCCCATTCCTACGACTTCACCAGCCTCCTTCCAAATTCCCACAGCACTGGATGCTGCCACGTCTACGGTTGCAAACGGCGTCCTTTCCCCTGGAAACGCAAGTTCTGGGAACGTTCAAAAGGAGTGCGAAAGCGGGGGAGCAGAGGCGCGGGGATCGGTTGCTGGTGGCGGGAGTGGCGCTGCCGTTGCGGCGGAAGATGCGGGCAGCGAGCCGAGCGAGGGGGATGCGGGGGAAGGTGAGGGGGAGGGGAGGGATGCGGAGACGGAGAAGCGGGAGGCTAGGCTGATTAGAAATCGGGAGAGTGCGCAACTTTCGCGGCAAAGGAAGAAGGTAACCAGCCTCGCCTCGCACTCGATCAACGTCGAGTTCCGTTCGTGCGCAACTCAGCTGCTTGACGCCCGCATCATCGTTCTCGCAACACGCTATGTGTATCCCAACAACTCTCCCCCCTTCAACCCTTTCCCCCTCCCCCCTCCTTCTCCCCCGTTCCCCCGGCAGTACTACATGGACGAGCTGGAGGCGCAGATCCGCACCATGTCCGCGGCGGTGGCGGAACTTAACTCCGCCGTCGCGCATCTCACCGCGGAGAACGTCAGCCTCCGCCGCCAGCTCGCCTTCTTCTACTCCTCCCCTTCCGCCGCTTCCGCCGCGTCCGCCGCCGCTGCCGCTGCAGCAGCTGGAACTGGAGCTGCTGCAGGGTCGGCGGGTGCGTTAGGTTCGGGAATTGCCGCATCAGGCCCGGCACGAGGCTCGGGTAGACGCAGAAGGGGAGGTTCGGCAGCAGCGGCTGTAGCGCCTCCCAGTGCACTCTCGCCCGGTCTTGTTCCTCCGATCCTGGGAGGGCTGGCTGGGATTGGAAGCATGGGGGGAATAGGGTTACCACTCGGGGCGTTAGGGTTACGCGGTTTGTTCCCCCCCGCTCCGCCTGTCCCGATTCCGAAGCTGAAGAACGTGAGCCGGCCGGAGTCCGCGCGCAAGAAAAAAGGCGCGCCTGGGGGGAGTGGCGCGAAGGCGAGCGGTGGGGAGAAGGACAGGGGCGCGAAGAAGCAGAAGATAGAAGGAGATGCGCATGTGGGTGCCACGAAAGCTGCGGATACTGCGGAAGCTGCTGCCACTCCTGCTGCTTCTACTGGCGTAGCAGCTACAGCAGCTGCCACCAGGCCTGTCAGGCCCTCCTCGCCACCCCGTGCTGTCTCCGCCGCCAAGGCACCCGCTCTCGTCCTCGCCATGTTTGGTTTCTTCCTGATCCTCTGCCCCTTCCTGCCGCCCAGCGGCGAACTGACACGTGGCGTGGCGCCGGCGTATCCAGGCTGGCAGAGCAGCGTTACGAGCTGGCAGGGCAGCGGGACCGGTAGTTGGGAGCAAGTGGCCGGGGCCTGGCGCGAGGGATGGCGTTGGTGGGGTGGTGGCGCGCCGAGGGGCGCAGGGAGGGGAGGGGTTCCGCGGGGAGAAGAGTGGGGAGGAGGGTTGGGAGGGGGTGGGTCGTTGAGGCCAGGAGGGCGGGTGCTGCTGGGTCTGGGGGAGGAGGAGGAGGGCGGGGAGGGGGGGAGGCATGCAGTGGGAGGGGACGGAATGGGCGTGTGGTGGAGGGACAGAGGGAATGGCAGCATGAGCGGTTCAGTACCACAGCAGCAGCACGGTCAGCACTCGTCTTCTCTGCACTCCTCTTCCCTGGGCTCGTCGGCGTCGGCTTTGAACCCTGTGTGGAGGCACAGGGTGGTGAGCGGCGCTCGGGTGGAGCAGCATGCTGTTGACAGGCAGCAGCAGCGGTTCCCTGCCTTCGCAGCGGTGTCACGAGGCCAGGTGCCCAACCTCACAGCCGGCAGGGCTGCAGCAGACAGGGTTACAGCAGATAGGCCTAGAGATGGCAGGGATGCAGCAGAGAGAGCGAGAGCGGCAGGCAAGGCCCTTGTGCCGTGGCGCCAGTGGTCACCTGCAAGCACGCTCAGGAGCCAGTCAGCAGGCAGTGCGAGAGGTGGGAGAGGTGGCAGTGGTGGCAGCGCTGGCAGCGGTGGCAGCGGTGGCAGCAGTAGCAGCAGTGGCGCTTATGGTCCGCGGGTCAGTGGGAGTGGCTGCGATGGCAGTGCCTCTGCGGGGCTGAGGGCTGGGGTTGGCGGTGGTGGTGGTAGAGTGGCGGGTGCGCTACCAGGAGCAGCAGCAGTGGAGGGTTCGTTGCCGTGGAATCAGCAGCACTGGCAGCAGTGGCTGCTGCAGCACAGCTCAGGTGAGGAGGACGCCGGAGCACAGGGTAGGTAGGTGTTTGCATCAGCAACATGGGCATGGGATGGCCCTGTGTGCTATCAGTCAGGTTTTGGTCCTCTTTTCGTCATTCCATCCCTCCCCTGGTCTTTTCGCGTGGTCAGATTGACACTTTGTTTCCTGAATCATGTTTCTTTGTCCCCCCCTTCCCACCCTGCTCTGCCTGTTGTGGTTTCAGGCCCTCTGTTCCAGTCGCATACATGCACGGAGCTCTTCCGGTTTGACTCCCATCCAACCCAAGCGGCGCAGGAGGGGGAGGCACAGGATGGGGCAGGAGAGGCAACGACACATTCAGCAGGCAGCAGCAGCAAGAGGAACTCATCTGGTGGCTGTGCAGGCAGCGGCAGTGCAAACTCCAGTGCAACGGACAGAAGCAGAAGCAGTGGGGGCCACATTCCGGGTTCCTCACATCTCAACTCCGCCACAGCTTCCGCCAGAACGACCACCAGCTCCGGCAGCAGCAGCAGGGTCACCGAGGAGACTAAGCCCTTCTCGCCTGTGCCTGTACCTGTGCCTGTGCTGTCTCGCCGCATGTTCTTGCGGAGGCGGTATTTGAACGAGCTGCCGGCGTCAAAGCAGGCCATTCCTCTGCCTGACTCCAACCAGGCCATTCCCCTCCTGCCTCCCACTCACGACTCTGATGGGGTTGTGAATACAGGAGGTCGGCACAGCGGCGCCAGCAGCACGACGAGTGTTGATGTGGGCAGCAGCTTGGAACACAATGCAACTACTGAGGGGAGTCCGATTCGGTCGGTCCCAGTTGCAGTGCCTGGTCAGCAGCAGCAGAGTGGGTTTGGCCGGCAGAGCGCGTTCGCACAGCCTGAACCAGTCGTTGTGTCGATTCTCTCGGACTTTGATGCAAGTAGCGTGGGAAGTTTTTTCCAGAGTGGGACGAGGGGATTCGCTGCAGGATTTGCCGGGCCGGATGGGGGTGTGGGGTCAGAGAGAGTGAATGCAGAGCGAACGGGCAAAGGTGCAGAGGAGGAGGTGAGTGGAGGGATGGGTGGAAGTGTTGTGGTGATGGTGACTAGTGGGGGGAAGAGTGTGGCTTATGCTTGTGCTTTAGGTGGCTCTAAAGGGAAGAGCAAGGTCGGTGGGCTTGTACATGCACGGTCTAGATAGGCGGCTACTAGTGGGCTGGATTTTGCTCGAGCGTTTTTTGTTTTGTCCAGTTTTGCAATTTTGCTTTCTTGACTCCTGAATTTTGCAGACGCCAAGCTAGCAAATTTATGCTGAATGTTCACCAACATTGGCTAATACACTCATGATCTGCCAATACCAGTTAGAATAATCAGGAAATGAAGTAACTGTAACAGCACGAGTTATTATGTACATCTCACACCTACAACTAACGGCGCACAATGTACGCGTTTGTGGCTGTTCACCAGAACCCCGCTCTTTCGAGCTCGGCATTTAGGGTTTTCCACCAGCTCCTTGTTGCTCCTTTTCTGCTCGCAGGCCTTCGGGCCATCTTTATACAAGTGCCTGTTTGCTGCCGCTCTCCACGGAAGCTGTAGCAAAGGCGGTTCGCGAATTGCGAATCGCGATCGTCCAGGCCGCAGTAGTTTCTCTCCTGTTCGCTTAGCTTCGTTCTTTCTTCCTCGTTCGCCCGTCTCTTACAACTCGAGCGGGCTTTGAAGGTTGTCGGTCAATCTCGTCCGTCGCCTTTTTAGGCGTCTCGAATCCGTCCTTTCGACCGTCCGATCCAGCCTATCAGACCGCCACGATGGTGCAGTATAATTTCAAGCGGATCACGGTGGTCCCCACCGCCAAGGACTTTGTCGACATCGTTCTGTCCAAAACGCAGCGCGGCACGCCGACGGTGATCCACAAGGGCAGCGCCGTTAACAGAATCCGTCAGTTTTACATGCGCAAAGTCAAGTTCACGCAACAGACGTTCCACGACAAGCTCACGACGATTCTCGACGACTTTCCGCGGCTCGAGGAGATTCATCCGTTCTATGGCGACCTCCTTAACGTCCTCTACGATAAGGACCATTACAAACTCGCGCTTGGACAGGTAAGGGAATGTGTGATAGAGGACGACGGGGAATGACGGACAGCTGCGGGGTTTGGGGTGGGGGTTTGGGTGAAGAGGGGTTTTACGAAATGAGCATGACCGGTGATTGGCTGGGCTCACTGCGTTTGTGGATTCGCGCAATTCCTAGATGTTGCAAATCTCTCCGAAAGATACTCGAATTCGTGTTTCCGGGTTTTCTTGTCCCCCCTTTTATCCTTGAACGTCGCTTATTCCCTATTTTTCCAATCAAATGAGCGGCGCACTGTGAATCATTGACCGCGCGGCCAATGAGTATGTGGGACTGCTCGATTATCTCTGAGTGAGATTTCTTCTTGCTCTTCTTTCCCCCTGTCCCCGCAGGTGAACGTGGCGCGCGGAATCATCGACCGCATTACCAAGGAGTACGTGCGCCTGCTCAAGTATGGCGACTCGCTGTACCGTTGCAAGCAGCTCAAGCGGGCCGCGCTCGGCCGCATGTGCACGCTCATGCGCAAGCAGGGCCCGTCGCTCGCGTACCTCGAGCAGGTGCGTTGACTGAGTTGACTGGAGCAGGTGCGTTGACTGCGTTGACTGGAGCAGGTGCGTTGACCTGTTTGACTGGCAGGTGCGTTGGATGCGCTAACTCGAGCAGGTGCGTTGACTGTTTTGATTCTTATACCATACCTGTTCTCTAACGAGAGTGGGCAAGAGCTCGTCCGTTTCTTCTTCTTTTTACCAGGTGCGGCAGCACATGTCGCGCCCGCCTGCCCTCTATCGACCACAACACACGCACCATCCTGGTGTGCGGGTACCCCAATGCGCATGGAAGGAGCTCGTGTTAAGCCTTGTGCATGGGTTTATTCCTCTCTTCCTTTTACACCAGGTCCGGCAGCACATGTCGCGTCTGCCGTCCATCGACCCCAACACGCGCACCATCCTGGTGTGCGGGTATCCCAACGTGGGCAAGAGCTCGTTTGTGAACAAGGTGACGCGCGCTGACGTGGAGGTGCAGCCGTACGCCTTCACCACCAAGTCGCTGTTTGTTGGGCATACTGACTACAAATATTTGCGCTGGCAGGTGCGGTGGGGAGGGGTGGAAAGGGGTGGGGTGGTATGGGGTGGTGTGGTGTGGGGTGGGTGGGTAAGCAGCAGCAAGGTGGGGTGACGCGCGCAGATGTGGAGGTGCAGCCGTACCATTTCACCACCAAGTCGCTCTTCTACAAGTGCCCCCCATTTCAGCGCAGGTACACCTACTACAAGTGCCCCCCATTTCAGCGCACCTACTACAAGTGCCTGCGCTGACAAAAGAGGACAGGTGGGCTGCGAAGGCCTTACTTCCATCAAACTCGTGTTGTATTAGGACAACGAAACAAACTCCATGCGCTGGCACGCACGCTCTATTTAGGGTACACCTACCTCAAGTGCCTGCGCTGGCAGGTGCAAGAGCTTTGGGATTCGGGGTCTTGGGGGGTGTTCAGTTCACAGGTGAGTATGGCACTGGTACTGGAAATTGGAAACCCTCTCTTGATCGCCCTTCCACCTTCTCCCCTTGACTACCTCAGGTGATCGACACCCCTGGTATCCTGGACCATCCCTTGGAGGAGCGCAACACCATTGAGATGCTCGCCGTGACAGCGCTGGCGCATCTGAGGGCCGCCGTGCTGTTTGTGGTGGACGCGTCTGGCAGCTGTGGGTACACTCTGGAGCAGCAGTCAGCGCTGTTCAACTCCATCAAGGTGAGTGACTTGCATGCAGCATTCTCAGTCAAGGTAACAAAGGTTGCAACGAAACAAGCTGAGCGCACCTGGGAGCGGCAGTGCTGTTTGTGGTGGACGCGTCTGGCAGCTGCAGTGCAGGTATACGCTCCTCCTGTTGATGCCTCCTGTTGACTACAGCAACAGGCAGCGCTGTTCAACTCCTTCATACTGAGTGACACGCTGAGAAGAGGTAACACGGTGACTCGCTAAACAGAAAAAACAAGGTGACGAGGTAACAACCTCAGCCACTTTCTACAAGCTTGGTCTGTGCCACTTTCTACAAGCTTGGTCTGTGCCACTTTCTACAAGCTTGGTCTGTGCCACTTTCTACAAGCTTGGTCTGTGCCACTTTCTACAAGCTTGGTCTGTGCCACTTTCTACAAGCTTGGTCTGTGCCACTTTCTACAAGCTTGGTCTGTGCCACTTTCTACAAGCTTGGTCTGTGCCACTTTCTACAAGCTTGGTCTGTGCCACTTTCTACAAGCTTGGTCTGTGCCACTTTCTACAAGCTTGGTCTGTGCCACTTTCTACAAGCTTGGTCTGTGCCACTTTCTACAAGCTTGGTCTGTGCCACTTTCTACAAGCTTGGTCTGTGCCACTTTCTACAAGCTTGGTCTGTGCCACTTTCTACAAGCTTGGTCTGTGCCACTTTCTACAAGCTTGGTCTGTGCCACTTTCTACAAGCTTGGTCTGTGCCACTTTCTACAAGCTTGGTCTGTGCCACTTTCTACAAGCTTGGTCTGTGCCACTTTCTACAAGCTTGGTCTGTGCCACTTTCTACAAGCTTGGTCTGTGCCACTTTCTACAAGCTTGGTCTGTGCCACTTTCTACAAGCTTGGTCTGTGCCACTTTCTACAAGCTTGGTCTGTGCCACTTTCTACAAGCTTGGTCTGTGCCACTTTCTACAAGCTTGGTCTGTGCCACTTTCTACAAGCTTGGTCTGTGCCACTTTCTGCGCGCTGTGCTTGATGTGTAGCCTTTTCCGTTTTAATTCCCTCTTTTCCGTTTCTTCAATTTCCAACCCCTGATTTCCCTCCCTTTCTCGCCCCTCCCCGTTTTCTCCCTTCCTCCTCTCCCACTTCGTCATTCCAAACCCTCTCGCCCGTGCCCATCCCATCCATCCGCGTTACAAACAGCCCCTCTTCCTGAACAAGCCGCTGATGGTGGTGTGCAACAAGGTGGACTTGCAGCCGCTGGAAGCGCTCTCGGAAGCTGACAGGAAGATTCTACAAGACATGGCGGCTGAAGCCGCCCGGTGCGGAGGCCCCGGCATCGCTCCTCCTGCTGCTGCAGCTGAGGGAGGGGAGGGGGCGATGGAGGCGGTGATGGGTGACGGTGATGGCGCGGGATGTCTGCTGACCATGAGCACCATGACTGATGTCAATGTGGCTGCTGTCAAGAACGCTGCTTGTGAACGACTGCTGCAGGTGATTGGGGTGATAGAATGTTGAATGTCAATAAAGAATTGCAAACAAGTGCCGCGGACCATTTTTGTGCCCCGTCCTTTCCCGTGACCTTCCCTCCCCTCCCTCCCGATCCCTCCTTCCAGATGCGTGTGGAAGCCAAGATGCGCAGCAAATGAGTGGACGATGTGGCGATTCGAATCCGCGTGGCCATGCCCTCCGAGGTGACTTTTGAGTCGACTCAAAAGTCCCCTCGATTGGAATCCGCGTGGCCATGGCCTGCGAGGCGCGCAAGCTGGAGAAGCACTACCAGGAGGAGGAGCTGGGCGCCTCTCGCTCGTTTCCTCACCCCTCCCGCTCCTCCTTCCTCCCAACCTCGCCTCCTTCCCGCCTTCCCTCTCCCTCCCTTTCTTCCCACCAGATGCGCGTGGAAGCCAAGATGCGCAGCAAGCGAGTTGAGGACGTGGCGAACCGAATCCACGTAGCTATGCCGCGCCCGCGAGACAACAAACCCCGCCCGCCAGTCATCCCACAAGCAGTTCTGGACCGGCAGGCCAAGGGCATCAAGCCGTCCGAAGGCCGCAAGCTGGAGAAGGATTATCAAGAGGAGATGGGCGGCGCGGGCGCCTACGTGGCGGACCACACGCGGCCGTACCTGCTGGGCGACGACACGTGGCGGCACGACGTGGTGCCGGAGATCATGGACGGGAAGAACATCGCTGATTTCGTGGATGCGGATATCCTGGCGCGGCTGGAGGAGCTGGAGCGCGAGGAGTGGGAGATGGAGCAGCAGGCGGAGGGGGTCGGCGAGGGCGAGTGGGGCGAAGCTATGGACGATGAAGAGGAGGATCTGGCGCCAGAAGAGGCCGAGGCATTGGCGGCTATCAGGTAGGCTTGGGGTTGGGGTCGGGGGGCGGGGGGCTGGGGGCTGGGGGCAGGCGGCGGCTGGGGGTTGGAGGTTATAGGCTGGTGGTGGCCGGGGCCTTGGTTCGTGAAACTCTCTGGGGTAGTTTGATGGTGGGGTATGGCTGTGTGGGTGTGTGGACACTATGCGTTGGTGCGTTGATGGGAGCAACCATTAAAGCAAGGGTGCACTTTGGGGGGGGTTGTCTCAATGGTTTATCACTTGCCTCCCCTTCCGCTGTCCGTCCCCCCAATCCAATTCGCCGACGAATTCGATTGTGTTCGCCAGCACATTCTCCAACCCTGGCTCTAGTGTTTCGTATGGCTGGACTCTTCGCCAACCATTCATAGCACCCTAGAGGGTGTACCAAACCAATACACCCGAAAAAACCACCCCTAGGAATGTGCACCCTTGCTTAACTCTGCCGATGCCTCCTCATCAATGCTCTACTCTCCCAACCCAATACCCTCCCCCATTATTCCCAACACCAGGCTGAAGAAGAAGCGCCTTATCACTCACCGCCATCGCCAGCGCAGCGTCACCGACAGCCGGCCAATCCTGCCGCGCCACGCGGACACGGGGCGGCAGTTCACAGCGGAGCGCATGCGGCAGGAGCTCTCCTCCATCGGCCTCGACCCCTCCGCTGCCCTCGCTCGCATCAAGGCCGGCAAGACCGGGGAGGGCGGGGACGTTAGTGGTGGTGGCACGGTGGCCAAGGGGAGGAAGAGGAGCAGGTCAATGGCGCGAGATGGGATGGAGGTGGATGGGGAGGAGGGGAGGGGGAGACGGGGGGCATCGCGGGGCCGGGAAGGGAAGCGGGAGGGGAGGGAAGGGAGGGAGGAAGGGGAGGAGGGGATGGAGTTGGATGAAGGGAATGAGGAGAGGCTGAGGAAGAGAATCCGGCACATGTCGCGATCGCGGTCCCAGTCGCTGGGGAGGATAGGCGGGACGGCGTCGGCGCTGGCTGCGGAGGCGGTGCCTGGGGAGGGGTTCAGAGACACGGAGCAGAAGGTGGGGGCGATTCAGCTGGCGCGGAAGCACGCGAAGAAGCGCAACGTGCAGAGCAGGAAGGGCGAGGCGGACCGCACGATTGTGAACGTTCGCCCCAAGCATCTGTTCGCGGGGAAGAGAGGCATTGGGAAGACCGACCGGCGGTAGAGAGAGAGAGGTGGGAGAGGACGGGGATTATGGGATGCAATCGGCCTGTGGCAGCTGTGGCTATCGATCCTCTAGCTCTTTCCCTCTTTGTAACTCGGCATGCATTTGCTTTTCTTCTGTTGCTGTTGCTGTCTGTGCCTTGGTGGTACTACCTAGTACCACAAAGAGAAGCTATTTTGCTCAAGGAATGTTGGTCAAAGTTTTATGCTCTATAGATTTTATACTGGTATGAAAGCTTTGCATACATGGAAGCTTTATGCAGTGCAATTTGCATGTCATTGATACATCATTGTCTACACGAGAGTTTTGCTGGCAAGGGCCGATGCATTTAAAACCGCTATGTATTGTGGAATGATTCAATGATGAAGCTCTTGCCATGATACGAGCACATACCATCAGCAGCAGCAGCCAGCTATCTCCACCAGCCAGCAGCAGTGGTCAGCAGTCGTCAGCAGCAAGAACACACCTCTCCCCCGAGCGCACATGGGGTGATCGTACGGCCTCCACACGGCAGTTGTTGTCTGTCTCACTCATCCACTCGCCACACTGCCTCTCCATCCACCCCCTCACCCATGCCACCTGTGCTCCTTGTGCTGCCTGCGCTGCTTCTGCTGCTCGTGCTGTTTGTGCTGCTGCCACTGGTGTTTGTGCTGCTGCCACTGGTGTTTGTGCTGATTGCACAAGCAGCGCCGCTTCTTGTGCTGCTACTGGTACTTGTGCTACCCCTCCCTCCCTTCTACCTCCCTCATTTCCTCCACTCTCCCTTCCTCCTCCCTCCCCGCCTGCCTGCATGCCGTGCCGAATGCCAGCCCACAGCGCATCTGCCGTGTGCCCTGCTGTTTTCCCACCTACTTGTTGCGCACGCCTCTCACTGTCACCCACTGCATCTGCCATTACCCCTTCACCTGCACCTGCGGCCTGCTCTGCCCCCTGCTGTGTGCCCTGTGCTGCTGTCCCCTCTCCCCGGTCTCCACCCATCAGGAAACCCCAGAGGCCCCATGACCGTGCCTTGCTCTCACCTCGTCTGGGAGAATCCTCGGCGCTTGCTGTATCTGCAGGGGCGTGGAGAGCTTTCATCGAGTGCAGAGCCCTTCTCTCATTGCCAACGGCTTTACCATTGACTCCTTTCCCCGTGCCTGCATTCCCTCCTGCAACAGCATCTGCTGCTCTCAGCCCCTCAACTGCTTCAGCTGCTCTCAGACCCTCGGTAACGAAATCCCGAGCCATTTCCAACAACCGCCGAAGCGATGCCACGTCGCGCTGAGTCAGCTCCACGAATCGCGACTGCACAAAGTGGTCCCGGCACTCGAGCCGCCGCCGGCAGGCCTCCCGGCTGACGTGTGCAAACGTGGCGTCGCCTGGTTGGTCGGTAGGGCCGCGGTGGCACTGGTGCAGCAGGTAGAGTGCGCCTGCTGACGTGGCCATGCCCTCGAATATGATGTGCTGTACCTTGTACGGCTGGATTTCCACGACGACTGGTATCGTGGGGCGCAGGGGAGAGGGGTCACTTTGGGCCGCAGTTGCAATTGCGGCAGCGGCGGCGGCGGCGGTGGCAGTGGAGGGTGCGTGATTGAAAGCCGAAGCTAGAGTGAGACCAGCGCCGTGTAACCCTACAATGATGTCCGCCCCCTGTACTAGAGAAAACTGCTCCGCGAATGACAGCCTGGCAAAGTCCGCCACTTGCACGGCGACACCTGGCAGCGAGGCGAGAAGGGACTGGAAGGCCGCCTCGCTTGATTGGTCGAACGCTCTCCGGGCGGCGTGGCTGCTGGCGCTGTTGTTGGTGCCGACGGTGCGACGAATGTAGAGTAGACGCGGGAGAGAGGTGGAGGGGGAGGTGGAGGAGGTCGAAGAGGGATTGGTGGTGGGGGTGAAATTGAGGGTTGGGGTGAGGTGGTTAGGTGGTGACAGGGTGTGGCGCAGGTGGGAGTGCAGGCGGGCGGGCAGCAGGGGGAGAGTGCCTGGATAAGCTGATGCCTGGCCGAGAGACAAGGGGGCGGGAGAGTGTTACGGGGGTGGGAAAGGGAGGGACGGAGGAAGGAGAGTGGTGACGTTTGAGTCGACTCAAATGTCACCGAGTGGGAAGGGGAGGGATGGAGGAAGGAGAGTGCTGTATGTGAGCGCTGGTTGGGAGAAAGGAGCAAGAGAGGAAACAGCAGTGAAGCTTGTGATTGTTGCATTTCCCCACAGGTCATGCAAGCAGTTGCTACGGGATGCTTCAAGTGGCTCCAAACTCGTTCTTGCTTCCCAAGAATTCCAACTGAGATTGCAACTGTGTGTTGACATAGAGGAATTGCAGAAGACAGTGCACCTTGGGATTGACGGTGAACAGTGCACCTTGGGATTGACGGTGAACAGTGCACCTTGGGATTGACGGTGAATAGTGCACCTTGAGATTGCCACTGAACAGTGCATTGGCGAAGCAAACTGGACGATTCCTTGTGGCATTTCCAAGAGACCCTTCAAACTTCACCGCTCCTCCCATCGCCACCGTTGATCTCGCATCGAGAAAATCCGCTGGCTTCATCCCACCGTCCATTCTCCCTTTTGCCAAAACCCCACTGTTCCCAGCACTACTGACGCTCCCTGAATCCACTAGCAGACGAACAATGCCATCCAACAGCCGCGCATGCAGCCCATGTTCTCCATACGCCCCTGCCACCCGTTTGAACGCGGCAGATCTAATCAGAACTAATCTTTGGGCTGGGAGAGGCAGAGGGGAGCGGTTGAGAGATGGGGAGGAAGTGGTAGAGGAGGACGAGGAGGACGAGGAAGAAGAAGAGTGATAAAGAAGCAGCAGGAGATTATGTGCTTTCCGCACGAAATGCGCGATGTTTCCCTCCGAGTCGTCTAAGAACAAAAACGCTGAAGTTCCCTCCTGCCACGTGTCGTCTTCCTGTTCGTCGTCACCCTTCCCCTTCCCCCTTCCCCTCCTCCGCTTCCTCCGCCTGGTTCTCCCCCGCTCGGTGCGCAGTTGCATGTTATCCTTCGTTATAAGCCGCAGCGCTGCTTTGTACGATCTACCGCGTCCGTCCATGCAGCCTATAGGAATGAGTGGATCGACGGCTTGGGTCGTCTGGTCAGGGAAGGGAGAATCTGAGCCGTCCGGTGGCTGCCGGCAGGGTGCATAGCTGACACCCGTGAATGCGTCGCCGTTGAAACAGACGGACCGGCAGGAGCAGAGGACCTGGCCGGCCTGACAGCAAAAGTCGTTTCGCACATGGTAGCACGTGCAGCCGTCTAGTTGGCCGTCAGAATTGTCGGTGGCAGAAGCGGCGCCGGTACCAACACTGACGGAAAACACGGGGATTGTAATGAAGAGGGTGAAGAGGTGGAGGGCGCTCAGTGAGGGACGCTGCATGAGGTGATGTGACTGTAGTGAAGTTGAGTGAAATGGTAGGTCGAGCCGGGAGTGGTTCAGATCCTTCCAGTAATCTACGAATTTCTGTCCAGGCTACATTGGAAGGTGGAGCTTAGAGGAAATTCGTTATTAGCATACCCTTCAAGGGACTCAGATGCCAAGTAACGAACTAGCCAACTCTTGCCGTTAGTTTCATACTACAATAGCATGTATAATACACTATGACCCTTGAGCTCCGAAATTCCTTCTTTATGGGTGATCCAACAAAAGAGACGCCTCCGAATCCACCGTAAGGTCTCGAAATATAGGGGGCTGCTACTACCGTAGTTGGTGCAACTAGTTCTAAGACGTCTCAAAACTCCAACTAATGAGATGCCTCCGAATCCACTGTAAGGTCTCAGAACGAAGGGCCACTTCTAGTTGCTGCAACTAGTGCTGCTACACCGTCCGTGCGCTGCAGAGCTGACCAGCTTAACTCTACAGGAGGAAGGCCTGCAGCCCTGATAGTCTTGGTGCGAGAGAAGCCGGCAGCAGCGGTTACAGAGTGAGTGGAAGGAAGCGAGTGAGTGGAACGCACAGAGAGAGGGGGGTCTGGGTAGTCGAAATAGTCAGGGCAGTCAGGGCCGTCAGGGTAGAAGGAACCGTCAAGATTCTCGGGGCAGTCAAAATAGTCGGGGTAGGTGAGGTGGGTGGTGTGTACGAGGTTGTGAGAGCCCGTGGGGACGGAGCTAGCTGGTGAGGAGAGTGAGAGCGGTGTGATGCTGAGCTGGCGGAATGACAGGGATGATGACGTGGCAGTGGTGAGTTGGCCAGAGGAGGAGATGGAGGAGCAGGGGTGACGTGTGGGAGGGGGGCCTTCAGCAGCAGCAGCGGCGGCTGCGTTGCAACAATGAGAGGCAGTGCAACATACCCTCTTCTCTTGAACAGTGCCCTCAGTAAAAGACAGCACACGCCGCACTTCCTCCTCCTCTCGCCCCTTCACCTGCTTACCCCGTCGCATCGCTCTGCCTCCACTGCTATCTCTGCCACCCTCCTCCTCACCCATTCCTCTCACTCCCTTGAGCCCATACGGCCCATCCTTCCCGTCCTGCTTCAGCGCTGTAACTGACAGCCCATGCAGGGTTGCACAGTCTGCTACCCGCACTGAAGGAGAGCCTAGCGAGTCGAGGGATTCCACAGACCCTCCCCCATCAAGTGCCCGCTCTCGCTGCTGCAACCCCTCCTTCCTTCTACCACCACCGCTGCTCTTTTTCCCGCTGCTGCTCAGGTTCAAACCACTGCTCTTGTTCCTACTGTTGTTCATGTTCGCTGCCACACCAGAGCCGGCACGCGATGCTCCCATATAAGCCCCATCCCCCTCCTGCACTCCCTCATTGCAGTACCCGTGCGCAAAAGCGAATTCTCTGAGTCTGCTTATAGCGAGGTCCAGGTTACCAGACCTTAAAGCGGTGCCCTTGATCCTGCCCCACACGCCAACCTCCCCACTCCAGCTTGTCACCTCCGTCCTACTCCTCCTCCCACTTATCCCCGCACCCGTCCATGCACTCTCTTCACCACGCTCGGAGCCGCCACTGTGGTGGTTGCAGGAGGCGCACAAGGACTCGCCAGCACTCCTTGCATCACGCCCAAAGCAGCTACTTTGCTGGTAGCAGTTACCACACAAGCATTGACTTCTGCTTCCCACCTGCCTCATCCCACTCACCCCCACCTTCCCGTCCACACCACCCACCCCATTCCCTTCTGTTGTGCTCCCAGCAGCTTCCCTCGCCTCTACCCTTGCCTCTGCCTTCACTTTTATCCGGGCCCTCGCCTGGGGCTTTGATACTGTTTCTCCTCCATGTGCCTTTGGCGCTGATACCCCTGCCTGTGCTTCTGCCCTGCGCCCAGTGGAGTGTCGGCGGAGAGGGGGGAGAGAGAGAAGGGAGCAGGAGGGGGTGGGCAGTCCGGGCAGGCAGGAGGAGGAGCACAGAGATCGCAGCGGAGGGCTGGAGCTGCCCTGCTGCTCCCCCTCTGACTGCTGCTCATTCTCTGCCTCTGCCGCTTGCTGCTGCTTCTCCTCACGTCTCTGCTGCCGTCGCTGTTGCTGCTCCACCTCCTCCTCCTCCTCCTGCTCCTGCTCCTGCTGGTGCCCCTCTATTTCCAAACACTGTTGCATCTGCTGCTGCGTCCTGCCAATCTTCTCTGCATCCTGCTCCCACCCGTCTTCAATCGCTTCCTCAACCGCCTCTGCTTCCTCAATCGCCTCCTCTTCCCGCTGCTGCCACTGCTGGCGCTGCTTACTCCGGGTGGACCCAGGGGAGGCGAGACTGAACACGCCCCTGGGGCTAGGCAGACCCAAAAGACCCCTGGGACTAGGCAGAATTCCCCGCGGACTAGGAAGAGGCAGGCCCGGACGGGGGTCAGAGCGAGGGGACGTGATGGCGAGGGTAGCGCGTGACACGGATTTGAACGCAGAGGCGGCAGCGGAGGCGGCGGACGGGGAGAGGAGCGGGAGAGGACGAGAGAAGCGAGTAGCGGTTGTGGGAGTGGGCGCGGGAGAGGGCGGCAGGTGCGTGAGGTCCATGGCGGTTATGTCCACGTTGGCGTGGGATAGTTGCCTGCACCGCGCTTCGACCTCTGTGGGGGCGAGGCGGGAAGGGGCGAGCGGGGAGCGGAAAGAAGGAAAGGAGCGAATGGGATCGGGGGTGGGGGAGGGAGGCATGTGAGCATGTGAGGTCCATGGCGGTTATGTCCACGTTGGCGTGGGATAGTTGCCTGCACCGCGCTTCTACCCCCGCGGAGGGAGTGGGAGGGGCGAGAAGGTGGGATCGGGATGGGGAGCGGGAGAGGGAGAGGGAGGCAGGTGCGTGAGGTCCATGGCGGTTATGTCCTTGTTTTGAGACGTCTCAAAACTCTTTGAGACTACTCCTTTTTTCACGTGGCAGGTGCGTGAGGTCCATGGCGGTTATGTCCTTGTGGCGTGCGACAGCTGGCAACACCGCGCTTCTACCTCTGCTTGGGAGGAGGGGGAGGGGGGAGGGGGAGGGGCGATGCGGAAGTGTGAGAGGGAGGAGAGGATGAGAGCGGGCGCGGGAGAAAGGGGAGAGCGCGCAGGAGAGGGAAGGGAGTGTGAGCGGAAAAGGGGGTCTGGAGACACACACATCGCGGCGGTGCGCCTCCCCAGCCTCAGCACTACCCCGCTCCGCTGACTCTCCCCCACACACCCATTGCCACGACCCAGAGCGGCAGCTGCTGCAAGAACGCAACACACCCACAGCAGCTGCCGAAATGAAGTACACCCACACGGAATGACGTACTTCTCCCCCCCCCCAACTTTCTCCAGGGACATTCCCCAGCCTAACAGCCTTTGGAAGAAAGCAGCCTTTTCCCAACAGAGCCTCACACCGAACGTTCAAGATTATTACAAGGTTTAAATTCTCGTGAGTCGGTGCGCCTTCTGTCTCCTCCCTCGCGCGTACCTTCCCAGCTGCTCGTCTCGATACTGCCGCGCAGCTCCGTCACCGGGTCCTCTGTCACAGTCGATTCTCGACGTGCCTCGAAAATTGTCACCGACGTGTCCAGTTTCAATCCGCTGCGCGCCGCCCACTCGCGCGTGTTTCCCACGTGTCGTACCCTCGGCTCCGCCACGTGTCCGCTCCTCCCCTGGGGCGTCGCCGCGTGGCCGATCCCCCCCCTGGGCTCCACGGCCACGTCCCGCCATCCGCTCGTCCGCGCGCGACGGTCGTCCGCGCAATTCCACGTCTGGTGCCGCTGCAACCTCCGGCAAGGATCACTATAGCGGGGATTGCTATAGCGGGGATTACTATAGCGGGGATCAAGACAGCGGGGATCTGAATAACAAGGATCTGGTTCACGGGGACTTTCTCGGGCTTGACACGACTCGGAGCACTCGTCGGACCGTCCAAGCATACCCCGACCTACGGGCGAGTCCCTCTTCGGACCTACTGGGGAGTAACCGGCGTCGCATGGCGCCATAATGCGATTCCCCCGCATGGCACCATGCCTTTCCGCTTCTTGAACTCCGCAGCTCCTCGACTGGTCATTAGCATGGCGGCTCGCCGGCAGCCCTGTTTGATTCCCACCGCTGGGACTAGGGCGGTCTTCGCGGGTACTGCGCGGATGGCGGTGTTGCGCGAGAGACTCCGCCACGGCGGCTTCCGCTCCCCCTAACCCCGCTAGGAAGCGCTGCGCCGCCAGCTCCTCCACCGTGAGCGGCGGAGGTCGTGCGCGCGGCGGAGCTGGGCGCTGCTGCGGTTGCGAATGCGCGTGCGCGTGCTCTTGCGCGCGAGCCGGGTGCAGTTGCGGGCGCGGGTGGACCCCTTGCGGGTATGCGGGGGGCCACATCGGGAGAACGTGCGTTCCAGCGCCGCTGGTTGCCCCTGCGCCGCCGCAGGAAGTTTCCGACAGCGTTAGCGGGCTGGATGAGAATGCGCGGGAGCTGCGCAACGGAGGGGGCGGAGGCATGCGTGGACTGACAAGCGCGGAGAGATTCCATGGCAGCTGGGGCGGAAGCGGAGGCGCGTAGGAGTCGATTGAGTCAGTGAAAGACGGCAGATAACTGCTACTATTGCTACTCGGGTGGCAATGAACGAGTGTTTCGCGCTTTGGTGGAAATCCGCGATCCGCGTTGGAATCGCGATGTACGCGGGAGGCGGGCGATTCGAGACAGACTTGCGATCTTCGCCGCGTGACGGAAGAATCGCCAAATCGGTACGGCGGAAAGCCATGGGAGGTTGAGGATGACGCTGATGAGGATGCTAACTCGACCGCGTACTCCGGCGGGCCATTGTCGGAAGAAATACTAGTAATCTCATCAAAGCTGCACGGCTTGGGGACGGCGAGCGGAGTAATGCGACCGACGCGATTGCGACGACGCTCCGCCAGAGAGCTTTCCGTAACGCTTCGCTGGACTCCCACGGGAGTTCTGCCCGATGCCGCCATCACCACAATACTTTCGAAGCGCGTCAAAAGTGGACGTGCATGGGAGAACTATCTGTTACGGCGGTTATCACCGCGAGTCTACCAGAAGTGGAAGAACGCATATGACGGCGAAGATATCAGACGTCTGGTACTGATAAGTTGACTGAACCCAGGGGGTGAGCAAGGGATGCGGGAGGTCCTGCAGGCATTCTTGAAGGTGATCGGTCTCAACATTTACTACGTACTACAGTGCGAGGCTAGCGCGTATCGTTACCAGAAAAGGAAAACTCACTGCACAAGCGGCATAGTTCTCACAGCTTTTCAGCGTCCTGAGCTTCCTGTGGTCTCCGTTGCGTCTGATGATCCCTGAAGAGGCTGATGAGATGAGTGTGGTGTGGGAAAGGAGTTTTCACAGACACGCGAAAAAATGTGTTCAACAGATGAGTGGAATGTGGTGATCTTTTAGGACGGAGTTGACTTTAAGAGGTTTAGAAGGGTTCTGAAGGATTTCAAACTGGCAGCTTTGTTATGATGAACGGTTGAAATGAATGCCGAGAGGAAACAAACGCTTGGAGACGTGTTGGTCATTGGGGGTGAGTGAGGGGAAGCGTGTCGCGTTGGAATAGGTTTTTTTCCGTGATTTGCGAACGTGTACGACCGTGAGACGTATGAATCGCAACACAAACCACTGCAGCCGTTCAGTGGCACATTTGACCTGGCCTCGCCTCGATGTTCGCTCGCATCAATCACTCGTTCGCTCACCTTCTGTCTAATCGCACACACGCCAATTCTCCGAACTGTGGGAAGTGCCCAGACATGCGACAGTTGACAAGACGATTCGGTCGTGCGATGTCACACAATACGCGGCGCGACATCGGAATTTACAACCGACCTTGACGTTTGTTCTCCTCGACGTTTGCTTGACTAATGAGATTGGCGTGTGTGGTCTTGAAACCATTCCCAACCCAATGCTTTCTTTTGTCAGCTCTGACCGAACACCTAGAACTTAGCGGGAAAAGATTCTAGTGCGTTCTGGGATTTGAATAGTTCAGACGGCTGGCATTCTCTGTCGTGAAGCACGTCAGGCTCGTCAGTATGAGAGCCAACTCTAAGCAAATCGCCAATTGCAACGTGGCACTTTGGCTCAGGCTCAGACCAACGGGGAATATAGCGGCGGCATAATAGCGTTAGGGATTTTGAATAACATAGCATGCACTACACTTTCGAATGTAACTTCCACTCGGTTCAAAGGTGTGGTCAGGGCTTTATTCCGGGGGCTCAATAAATCTTCAAACCTATGTCCTGGCTGATAGCTAGTCAGGTGAGAGGTTAATAACGAGTTTAACTCGCCACAACGAGACCCAATGTCATTTCAGGTGGGAGTCGCGGAACCATCAGCGCCAGAAACGACAAAGGCGGTAGGACCAAGGACAGAAGATTGCTTGCCAATGCCTGCTTCCAGTGGAACTGATCAAAGCAATCGACACGTGGAATTCCGCTATCATCTAGGAGTCGCACCGGCGGTCTAGCAGGTTGAGGCAACTGCTATGCCAGGCATGTCTCTCTGTCTTTCAACCTGGCCACATTGCTGAAACGGCGCATACACTGTCGCGTCGCGTTGTGTACAATCCAACACCTTATCCGCTTTCGAGCTCAACAATACCGCGATCGTCGGTACGTCACCGAGAAGCCGCGATTGTCGGCGGTGCGTCACCACCCCGCTGCGGGTCCCGCTGCGGATGCGCGCATGGCGTCGTCCGCCGTGCCCCGTCACGCTGCAGGCGCGCGGACTTTGGCCGGGAGCGTCAAGATGGCGGCGGTAGCGCTGGGCGCAGCAGGCGCTGCAATTAACGGCGGAATCTCCGCTGTCGTTAACGCTAGCAGCCGCGCGGGGGACTCGGCAGGGTCGGGGGGAGCGGGGGGGCAGGCGTCGAGCCCCAAGGGCATCTCCCGCGGTGCTGGCAGTCCGCGCGCGTCTGGCGGACTGTTTCCCCGACATGCGGTGGGGAGGGGGGAATGGGGCGGGGATAGAGGGAAGGGGGAATGGGGAAGGTAGAAAGGGGGTTTGGGGGGATTGGGGGAATAGGGAGGGGGGGTGTTGTTAGAGGTAGGAAAGAGGTTGGAGAGGTGGGAGGGAGAAGTGATGGGGAAGGGAATGGGGGGATAAGTGCATGCGGGAAGATTGCATACGTGTGTGCGGGAAGATTGCATACGTGCGTGCGTGCATGGATTGCATTGCAAGTAGAAAGGTTGGTTCTCTGCCTTCCCCGCCTCACGCGTGCGCTTCACTCACCACATCCTTCCCCCCGTCCGCACATCCTTCCCCCCGTCCGCTCTCCCCATTTCCCCCTCTTCTCCTTCCCCCCGTCCGCTCTCCCCATTTCCCCCTCTTCTCCTTCCCCCCGTCCGCTCTCCCCATTTCCCCCTCTTCTCCTTCCCCCCGTCCGCTCTCCCCATTTCCCCCTCTTCTCCTTCCCCCCGTCCGCTCTCCCCATTTCCCCCTCTTCTCCTTCCCACCGTCCGCTCTCCCCATTTCCCCCTCTTCTCCTTCCCCCCGTCCGCTCTCCCCATTTCCCCCTCTTCTCCTTCCCCCCGTCCGCTCTCCCCATTTCCCCCTCTTCTCCTTCCCCCCGTCCGCTCTCCCCATTTCCCCCTCTTCTCCTTCCCCCCGTCCGCTCTCCCCATTTCCCCCTCTTCTCCTTCCCCCCGTCCGCTCTCCCCATTTCCCCCTCTTCTCCTTCCCCCCGTCCGCTCTCCCCATTTCCCCCTCTTCTCCTTCCCCCCGTCCGCTCTCCCCACTTCCCCCTCTTCTCCTTACCCCCGTCCGCTCTCCCCACTTCCCCCTCTTCTCCTTCCCCCCGTCCGCTCTCCCATTTCCCCCTCTTCTCCTTCCCCCCGTCCGCTCTCCCCATTTCCCCCTCTTCTCCTTCCCCCCGTCCGCTCTCCCCATTTCCCCCTCTTCTCCTTCCCCCCGTCCGCTCTCCCCACTTCCCCCTCTTCTCCAGGTGCAACCCACCTCCCGACTCTCCAGGTGCAACCCACCTCCCGACTCTCCAGGTGCAACCCACCTCCCGACTCTCCAGGTGCAACCCACCTCCCGACTCTCCAGGTGCAACCCACCTCCCGACTCTCCAGGTGCAACCCACCTCCCGACTCTCCAGGTGCAACCCACCTCCCGACTCTCCAGGTGCAACCCACCTCCCGACTCTCCAGGTGCAACCCACCTCCCGACTCTCCAGGTGCAACCCACCTCCCGACTCTCCAGGTGCAACCCACCTCCCGACTCTCCAGGTGCAACCCACCTCCCGACTCTCCAGGTGCAACCCACCTCCCGACTCTCCAGGTGCAACCCACCTCCCGACTCTCCAGGTGCAACCCACCTCCCGACTCTCCAGGTGCAACCCACCTCCCGACTCTCCAGGTGCAACCCACCTCCCGACTCTCCAGGTGCAACCCACCTCCCGACTCTCCAGGTGCAACCCACCTCCCGACTCTCCAGGTGCAACCCACCTCCCGACTCTCCAGGTGCAACCCACCTCCCGACTCTCCAGGTGCAACCCACCTCCCGACTCTCCAGGTGCAACCCACCTCCCGACTCTCCAGGTGCAACCCACCTCCCGACTCTCCAGGTGCAACCCACCTCCCGACTCTCCAGGTGCAACCCACCTCCCGACTCTCCAGGTGCAACCCACCTCCCGACTCTCCAGGTGCAACCCACCTCCCGACTCTCCAGGTGCAACCCACCTCCCGACTCTCCAGGTGCAACCCACCTCCCGACTCTCCAGGTGCAACCCACCTCCCGACTCTCCAGGTGCAACCCACCTCCCGACTCTCCAGGTGCAACCCACCTCCCGACTCTCCAGGTGCAACCCACCTCCCGACTCTCCAGGTGCAACCCACCTCCCGACTCTCCAGGTGCAACCCACCTCCCGACTCTCCAGGTGCAACCCACCTCCCGACTCTCCAGGTGCAACCCACCTCCCGACTCTCCAGGTGCAACCCACCTCCCGACTCTCCAGGTGCAACCCACCTCCCGACTCTCCAGGTGCAACCCACCTCCCGACTCTCCAGGTGCAACCCACCTCCCGACTCTCCAGGTGCAACCCACCTCCCGACTCTCCAGGTGCAACCCACCTCCCGACTCTCCAGGTGCAACCCACCTCCCGACTCTCCAGGTGCAACCCACCTCCCGACTCTCCAGGTGCAACCCACCTCCCGACTCTCCAGGTGCAACCCACCTCCCGACTCTCCAGGTGCAACCCACCTCCCGACTCTCCAGGTGCAACCCACCTCCCGACTCTCCAGGTGCAACCCACCTCCCGACTCTCCAGGTGCAACCCACCTCCCGACTCTCCAGGTGCAACCCACCTCCCGACTCTCCAGGTGCAACCCACCTCCCGACTCTCCAGGTGCAACCCACCTCCCGACTCTCCAGGTGCAACCCACCTCCCGACTCTCCAGGTGCAACCCACCTCCCGACTCTCCAGGTGCAACCCACCTCCCGACTCTCCAGGTGCAACCCACCTCCCGACTCTCCAGGTGCAACCCACCTCCCGACTCTCCAGGTGCAACCCACCTCCCGACTCTCCAGGTGCAACCCACCTCCCGACTCTCCAGGTGCAACCCACCTCCCGACTCTCCAGGTGCAACCCACCTCCCGACTCTCCAGGTGCAACCCACCTCCCGACTCTCCAGGTGCAACCCACCTCCCGACTCTCCAGGTGCAACCCACCTCCCGACTCTCCAGGTGCAACCCACCTCCCGACTCTCCAGGTGCAACCCACCTCCCGACTCTCCAGGTGCAACCCACCTCCCGACTCTCCAGGTGCAACCCACCTCCCGACTCTCCAGGTGCAACCCACCTCCCGACTCTCCAGGTGCAACCCACCTCCCGACTCTCCAGGTGCAACCCACCTCCCGACTCTCCAGGTGCAACCCACCTCCCGTCTCTCCAGGTGCAACCCACCTCCCGACTCTCCAGGTGCAACCCACCTCCCGACTCTCCAGGTGCAACCCACCTCCCGACTCTCCAGGTGCAACCCACCTCCCGACTCTCCAGGTGCAAACCCACCTCCCGACTCTCCAGGTGCAACCCACCTCCCGACTCTCCAGGTGCAACCCACCTCCCGACTCTCCAGGTGCAACCCACCTCCCGACTCTCCAGGTGCAACCCACCTCCCGTCTCTCCAGGTGCAACCCACCTCCCGACTCTCCAGGTGCAACCCACCTCCCGACTCTCCAGGTGCAACCCACCTCCCGACTCTCCAGGTGCAACCCACCTCCCGTCTCTCCCTGCCCCACCTCCCGTCTCTCCCTGCCCCACCTCCCGTCTCTCCCTGCCCCACCCACCTCCCGTCTCTCCCTGCCCCACCTCCCGTCTCTCCCTGCCCCACCTCCCGTCTCTCCCTGCCCCACCTCCCGTCTCTCCCTGCCCCACCTCCCGTCTCTCCCTGCCCCACCTCCCGTCTCTCCCTGCCCCACCTCCCGTCTCTCCCTGCCCCACCTCCCGTCTCTCCCTGCCCCACCTCCCGTCTCTCCCTGCCCCACCTCCCGTCTCTCCCTGCCCCACCTCCCGTCTCTCCCTGCCCCACCTCCCGTCTCTCCCTGCCCCACCTCCCGTCTCTCCCTGCCCCACCTCCCGTCTCTCCCTGCCCCACCTCCCGTCTCTCCCTGCCCCACCTCCCGTCTCTCCCTGCCCCACCTCCCGTCTCTCCCTGCCCCACCTCCCGTCTCTCCCTGCCCCACCTCCCCTCTCTCCCTGCCCCACCTCCCGTCTCTCCCTGCCCCACCTCCCGTCTCTCCCTGCCCCACCTCCCGTCTCTCCCTGCCCACCTCCCGTCTCTCCCTGCCCCACCTCCCGTCTCTCCCTGCCCCACCTCCCGTCTCTCCCTGCCCCACCTCCCGTCTCTCCCTGCCCCACCTCCCGTCTCTCCCTGCCCCACCTCCCGTCTCTCCCTGCCCCACCTCCCGTCTCTCCCTGCCCCACCTCCCGTCTCTCCCTGCCCCACCTCCCGTCTCTCCCTGCCCCACCTCCCGTCTCTCCCTGCCCCACCTCCCGTCTCTCCCTGCCCCACCTCCCGTCTCTCCCTGCCCCACCTCCCGTCTCTCCCTGCCCCACCTCCCGTCTCTCCCTGCCCCACCTCCCGTCTCTCCCTGCCCCACCTCCCGTCTCTCCCTGCCCCACCTCCCGTCTCTCCCTGCCCCACCTCCCGTCTCTCCCTGCCCCACCTCCCGTCTCTCCCTGCCCCACCTCCCGTCTCTCCCTGCCCCACCTCCCGTCTCTCCCTGCCCCACCTCCCGTCTCTCCCTGCCCACCTCCCGTCTCTCCCTGCCCCACCTCCCGTCTCTCCCTGCCCCACCTCCCGTCTCTCCCTGCCCCACCTCCCGTCTCTCCCTGCCCCACCTCCCGTCTCTCCCTGCCCCACCTCCCGTCTCTCCCTGCCCCACCTCCCGTCTCTCCCTGCCCCACCTCCCGTCTCTCCCTGCCCCACCTCCCGTCTCTCCCTGCCCCACCTCCCGTCTCTCCCTGCCCCACCTCCCGTCTCTCCCTGCCCCACCTCCCGTCTCTCCCTGCCCCACCTCCCGTCTCTCCCTGCCCCACCTCCCGTCTCTCCCTGCCCCACCTCCCGTCTCTCCCTGCCCCACCTCCCCTCTCTCCCTGCCCCACCTCCCGTCTCTCCCTGCCCCACCTCCCCTCTCTCCCTGCCCCACCTCCCGTCTCTCCCTGCCCCACCTCCCGTCTCTCCCTGCCCCACCTCCCTCTCTCCCTGCCCCACCTCCCGTCTCTCCCTGCCCCACCTCCCGTCTCTCCTGCCCCACCTCCCGTCTCTCCCTGCCCCACCTCCCGTCTCTCCCTGCCCCACCTCCCGTCTCTCCCTGCCCCACCTCCCGTCTCTCCCTGCCCCACCTCCCGTCTCTCCCTGCCCCACCTCCCGTCTCTCCCTGCCCCACCTCCCGTCTCTCCCTGCCCCACCTCCCGTCTCTCCCTGCCCCACCTCCCGTCTCTCCCTGCCCCACCTCCCGTCTCTCCCTGCCCCACCTCCCGTCTCTCCCTGCCCCACCTCCCGTCTCTCCCTGCCCCACCTCCCGTCTCTCCCTGCCCCACCTCCCGTCTCTCCCTGCCCCACCTCCCGTCTCTCCCTGCCCCACCTCCCGTCTCTCCCTGCCCCACCTCCCGTCTCTCCCTGCCCCACCTCCCGTCTCTCCCTGCCCCACCTCCCGTCTCTCCCTGCCCCACCTCCCGTCTCTCTCCTGCCCCACCTCCCCTCTCTCCCTGCCCCACCTCCCGTCTCTCCCTGCCCCACCTCCCCTCTCTCCCTGCCCCACCTCCCCTCTCTCCCTGCCCCACCTCCCGTCTCTCCCTGCCCCACCTCCCCTCTCTCCCTGCCCCACCTCCCCTCTCTCCCTGCCCCACCTCCCGTCTCTCCCTTCCCCACCTCCCGTCTCTCCCTGCCCCACCTCCCCTCTCTCCCTGCCCCACCTCCCGTCTCTCCCTGCCCCACCTCCCGTCTCTCCCTGCCCCACCTCCCGTCTCTCCCTGCCCCACCTCCCGTCTCTCCCTGCCCCACCTCCCCTCTCTCCCTGCCCCACCTCCCGTCTCTCCCTGCCCCACCTCCCCTCTCTCCCTGCCCCAACCTCCCCTCTCTCCCTGCCCCACCTCCCGTCTCTCCCTGCCCCACCTCCCCTCTCTCCCTGCCCCACCTCCCGTCTCTCCCTGCCCACCTCCCCTCTCTCCCTGCCCCACCTCCCGTCTCTCCCTGCCCCACCTCCCGTCTCTCCCTGCCCCACCTCCCGTCTCTCCCTGCCCCCACCTCCCCTCTCTCCCTGCCCCACCTCCCTCTCTCCCTCCTCTCCCTGCCCCACCACTCCCCTCTCTTCCCTGCCCCACCTCCCGTCTCTCCCTGCCCCACCTCCCGTCTCTCCCTGCCCCACCTCCCGTCTCTCCCTGCCCCACCTCCCGTCTCTCCCTGCCCCACCTCCCGTCTCTCCCTGCCCCACCTCCCGTCTCTCCCTGCCCCACCTCCCGTCTCTCCCTGCCCCACCTCCCGTCTCTCCCTGCCCCACCTCCCGTCTCTCCCTGCCCCACCTCCCGTCTCTCCCTGCCCCACCTCCCGTCTCTCCCTGCCCCACCTCCCGTCTCTCCCTGCCCCACCTCCCGTCTCTCCCTGCCCCACCTCCCGTCTCTCCCTGCCCCACCTCCCGTCTCTCCCTGCCCCACCTCCCGTCTCTCCCTGCCCACCTCCCGTCTCTCCCTGCCCCACCTCCCGTCTCTCCCTGCCCCACCTCCCGTCTCTCCCTGCCCCACCTCCCGTCTCTCCCTGCCCCACCTCCCGTCTCTCCCTGCCCCACCTCCCGTCTCTCCCTGCCCCACCTCCCGTCTCTCCCTGCCCCACCTCCCGTCTCTCCCTGCCCCACCTCCCGTCTCTCCCTGCCCCACCTCCCGTCTCTCCCTGCCCCACCTCCCGTCTCTCCCTGCCCCACCTCCCGTCTCTCCCTGCCCCACCTCCCGTCTCTCCCTGCCCCACCTCCCGTCTCTCCCTGCCCCACCTCCCGTCTCTCCCTGCCCCACCTCCCGTCTCTCCCTGCCCCACCTCCCGTCTCTCCCTGCCCCACCTCCCGTCTCTCCCTGCCCCACCTCCCGTCTCTCCCTGCCCCACCTCCCGTCTCTCCCTGCCCCACCTCCCGTCTCTCCCTGCCCCACCTCCCGTCTCTCCCTGCCCCACCTCCCGTCTCTCCCTGCCCCACCTCCCGTCTCTCCCTGCCCCACCTCCCGTCTCTCCCTGCCCCACCTCCCGTCTCTCCCTGCCCCACCTCCCGTCTCTCCCTGCCCCACCTCCCCTCTCTCCCTGCCCCACCTCCCGTCTCTCCCTGCCCCACCTCCCCTCTCTCCCTGCCCCACCTCCCGTCTCTCCCTGCCCCACCTCCCCTCTCTCCCTGCCCCACCTCCCGTCTCTCCCTGCCCCACCTCCCCTCTCTCCCTGCCCCACCTCCCTCTCTCCCTGCCCCACCTCCCGTCTCTCCCTGCCCCACCTCCCTCTCTCCCTGCCCCACCTCCCGTCTCTCCCTGCCCCACCTCCCCTCTCTCCCTGCCCCACCTCCCGTCTCTCCCTGCCCCACCTCCCCTCTCTCCCTGCCCCACCTCCCGTCTCTCCCTGCCCCACCTCCCCTCTCTCCCTGCCCCACCTCCCGTCTCTCCCTGCCCCACCTCCCCTCTCTCCCTGCCCCACCTCCCGTCTCTCCCTGCCCCACCTCCCCTCTCTCCCTGCCCCACCTCCCGTCTCTCCCTGCCCCACCTCCCCTCTCTCCCTGCCCCACCTCCCGTCTCTCCCTGCCCCACCTCCCTCTCTCCTGCCCCACCTCCCGTCTCTCCCTGCCCCACCTCCCCTCTCTCCCTGCCCACCTCCCGTCTCTCCCTGCCCCACCTCCCGTCTCTCCCTGCCCCACCTCCCCTCTCTCCCTGCCCCACCTCCCGTCTCTCCCTGCCCCACCTCCCCTCTCTCCCTGCCCCACCTCCCGTCTCTCCCTGCCCCACCTCCCCTCTCTCCCTGCCCCACCTCCCGTCTCTCCCTGCCCCACCTCCCCTCTCTCCCTGCCCCACCTCCCGTCTCTCCCTGCCCCACCTCCCCTCTCTCCCTGCCCCACCTCCCGTCTCTCCCTGCCCCACCTCCCGTCTCTCCCTGCCCCACCTCCCCTCTCTCCCTGCCCCACTCCCGTCTCTCCCTGCCCCACCTCCCTCTCTCCCTGCCCCACCTCCCGTCTCTCCCTGCCCCACCTCCCCTCTCTCCCTGCCCCACCTCCCGTCTCTCCCTGCCCCACCTCCCCCTCTCTCCCTGCCCCACCTCCCGTCTCTCCCTGCCCCACCTCCCCTCTCTCCCTGCCCCACCTCCCGTCTCTCCCTGCCCCACCTCCCCTCTCTCCCTGCCCCACCTCCCGTCTCTCCCTGCCCCCACCTCCCCTCTCTCCCTGCCCCACCTCCCGTCTCTCCCTGCCCCACCTCCCCGTCTCTCCCTGCCCCACCTCCCCTCTCTCCCTGCCCCACCTCCCGTCTCTCCCTGCCCCACCTCCCCTCTCTCCCTGCCCCACCTCCCTCTCTCCCTGCCCCACCTCCCCTCTCTCCCTGCCCCACCTCCCCTCTCTCCCTGCCCCACCTCCCGTCTCTCCCTGCCCCACCTCCCCTCTCTCCCTGCCCCACCTCCCGTCTCTCCCTGCCCCACCTCCCCTCTCTCCCTGCCCCACCTCCCGTCTCTCCCTGCCCCACCTCCCCTCTCTCCCTGCCCCACCTCCCGTCTCTCCCTGCCCCACCTCCCCTCTCTCCCTGCCCCACCTCCCGTCTCTCCCTGCCCCACCTCCCCTCTCTCCCTGCCCCACCTCCCCTCTCTCCCTGCCCCACCTCCCGTCTCTCCCTGCCCCACCTCCCCTCTCTCCCTGCCCCACCTCCCCTCTCTCCCTGCCCCACCTCCCCTCTCTCCCTGCCCCACCTCCCCTCTCTCCCTGCCCCACCTCCCGTCTCTCCCTGCCCCACCTCCCCTCTCTCCCTGCCCCACCTCCCGTCTCTCCCTGCCCCACCTCCCCCTCTCTCCCTGCCCCACCTCCCGTCTCTCCCTGCCCCACCTCCCCTCTCTCCCTGCCCCACCTCCCGTCTCTCCCTGCCCCACCTCCCCTCTCTCCCTGTCCCACCTCCCCTCTCTCCCTGCCCCACCTCCCGTCTCTCCCTGCCCCACCTCCCCTCTCTCCCTGCCCCACCTCCCCTCTCTCCCTGCCCCATGTCCTATCCCATGCCCTGCCTCGTGCCTCCCTACCCCATGTATTCCTCCTCGCCTCATGCCCTTTCTACCTTAGAACCCGCCCTGCACCATCGCCCGCCCTGCCCCGTCGCCCTCCCTGCCCCGTGGCCCTCCCTGCACTGTCGCCCTGCCTGCCCCGTATGAACCGCCTTGCCGCATGACATCCCTACGCAAGAGCACTCTTGCCACGCAACACATGCGTCGCTGACTCAACGTGCCTACTTCCTTCCCCTTCTCATCCCTCCGCTCCTCCCTTCTCATCCCTCCGCTCCTCCCTTCTCATCCCTCTGCTCCTCCCTTCTCATCCCTCCGCTCCTCCCTTCCCATCCCTCCTCTTCGCCCTTTCGCCCTCCCCCCACTGCGCCAGCTGTACCTGATGTGGTTACCGGAGCTGGGGCCCATGCGGTTACCACAGGACGACTTCGTGGGCAGCAAGTCGACCAAGGTGAGACTGAATGTTCACGTTGCGTCAGGTTAGCCAGGTGCCTTCAGGTGTTTCAGGTGCCTTCTGCTGCCTTCAGGTTCTCAGGTGCTTGAGGTGCCTTCAAGTAACCTAGGTGGAGGGTAAGGGGGGTGAGGCGATTATTAAGGGAAGGGAGTCGAGCGAGAGGAGTGTCCGTTGTTGTTTTCTTTTCTTCACCATCCTTCTGCATCTGCCTCTCTTTCCACATGTGCCCCTCACTGCCTGTTGCGTATGCATGTGCATGTGCATGTGCATGTTTATGCATGTGCATGTGCATGTGCATGTTTATGCATGTGCATGTGCATGTGCATGTGCATGTTTATGCATGTGCATGTGCATGTGCATGCATGGAATCACTCATCAGAGCAGGGCCCACCAATTCAACTACCGAACACTGTTGGCCCACACAGCCAGTGACGTCCTCTCATTGCACAGTGAGTCTACATGATGTGTGCTTGTGGGTACTTGTATCGTATTTGTAGTTTACTCACGTCATACATACACTCCATGATCAGAACTTGCCTGGAACGAGTGGGTCTTGAGATGCCACCAACAAATGGGTCTCCAATGGGTCATTTGTTTCGCTCCAATGGGTCAATTTTTTAGGCGCCTCAAAAGAACTGTGCTCCAATGGGCCAATTTTTTAGGCGCCTCAAAAGAACTGTGCTCCAATGGGCCAATTTTTTAGGCGCCTCAAAAGAACTGTGCTCCAATGGGCCATTTTTTTCGGCGCCTCAAAAGAACTGTGCTCCAATGGGTCATCTCGCTTCCTTCTTTCTCTACACCCCACCCCTCACCTCCAAAGTCCAGGAGGAGATGGCGCAGGAGGAGGGCTTATCCCCATCTTCTTTCATACACATCTCCCTCCTGCGCCTCTAATGCGCCTCCTGTGTTCCTCCCTGATCCTCCCAGGGCTGCTGGAGCAGAGCAGGAGAGAGCTGAAGGGGCAGGGCAGGTGGCAGAGGGGCAAAAGAAGATGGGGATAGATATGCTGCAGACGAAGGAGCAGCTGCAACAACCATCCCTTGCCCCCTTTCCCCCCTTCTGCGGCCAACTCCCTCCCATCCAATTCTCCTTCCCAGTTTTGAGTCGACTCAGAAGTCAAGTCGACTCAAAAGACAACCATCCCTTGCCCCTTTTCCCCGCTTCTGCTGCCAACTCCCATCCGATTCTCCTTCCCACCCAGAGCTTCTGGAGCAGAGCGGGAGGGAGTTGAAGGGGCAGGTGGGTGACGGGCTGGCTGGAGGAAATGGGGCTAGAGATGCTGCAGACGAATGCTTGTCGCATTGTGCTGCAGAGTCCCAACCGCAGGGTGTTTTTGAGAATTCTCAAAAACACCCTAGAGATGCTGCAGACGAATGCTTGTCGCATTGTGCTGCAGAGTCCCAACCCAACCGCCTCCTCAATCCCACCCCACCTCAAAAGCATCATCCTCTGTCTGTCCTTCTCTCCCGCTCCCAGAGCTGTTGGAGCAGAGCAGGAGAGAGCTGAAGGGGCAGGTGGCGGAGGGGGTGGAGAAGATGGGGTTGGAGATGCTGCCGTGCGGGCGAAGCAGGACAGCGCACGGGCTGCGTGTAAAAAGAGTAGTTTTGGGACGTCTCAAAACTACTCTTTTTGCAAAGGGGCTGGAGAAGATGGGATTGGAGCTGGGGCAGACAAAGCAGGACAGTGCGCGGGCTGCTGCTGACGATGCAGCAGCTGCCAGCAAACCTCCTTTCTCCTCCTTTCTCTCACCCCCCAATGCATAACCCCCCTGTACTTGTACCTCTGATGCACCTCTCTTCCTCCTGTAAAGTTGCTGGAGCAGAGCAGGCGAGAGCTGAAGGGGCAGGTGGCACAGAATTTGGAGAAGATGGGGATAGAGATGCTGCAGACGAAGCAGGAGATGCAGCAAGCAACCTACCCCCTGCTCATCCCCCTCCTGTGCTTGTTATGTCCTTTACTTTTCTCCTCCTCCCCACAGAGCTGCTGGAGCAGAGCAGGAAAGAGCTGAAGGGGCAGGTGGCAGAGGATTTGGAGAAGATGGGGTTGGAGATGCTGCAGACGAAGCAGGACAGCGCACGGGCAGCTGCTGATGTGGCGGACTGGTGGCAGCACGAGCAGGGCAGGCTGAAAGCCATGAGCCAGGACGTCGGGCAGCTGAAAGACATTGTCGGGCAGCACGCAAGGAAGCTGGAGGCGCAAGTGCGAGCGGTGCAGGTGGGTTGGAATGGGCTGGGAGAAGTTGTGGGAATTCGGAATTCCATCCCCCCTCTTGAAGAGACTTTGTATACCTTCTTGAATTTCAAGCCTTTGCCCCTTCCATCCCTTAATCTTTCTCTGCAGGAAAGGGATTCTACTCCTGAGGCGCCTAATAAATGCATCTTCTGTCTTCTTTCCTTCCCTTGCAAGAACCCAGGAAGCTTCTGGAAGCAACGAGGAGCAGCAGGGGGTTGGCAAGGATGGAATTCCTTCAAGTGAAGGGGGGGATAAGGAGGGCGACGGGGATGGGGAGTCGGCACGGCCGGAGCAGTGGCAGAAAGGGCGGCATGAGGCGTTGATGCACTTCTGGGTGGCGGATGATCAGCCGTCACTGTGGAAGCAACGGTCCTTCCAGCGCCACGGCTCGTTCGGCTTCATCAAGTTCAGGTGAGACGAGGGGAGAGGAGGGTGGAGGAGCGAGTTGACTTTTGAGTCGACTCAAGAGAGGAGTGGAGGCTGGCCGCACGTGTTCTGAGTCATCACAAAACACTGTCAGCTGGAAACACTTCTGGCGCCACGGCTGGTTTGGATTCATCAAGTTTAGGTGAAAGGTGGTGATGGTGGGCAGCAGTGAGAGGTGGTGATGATGGTGGGTATGAATGAGGCAACCTGCGTATGGCCCACCCAGCTCACGCGTTGCTGCTCATTCATGTGGTTTAGTTCTGAGTCGACTCATAAGTCTCCCAGTTCATGCATTTCTGCTCATGCGTTAGGTTCAGGTGATAGGTGTGTGGTGGGGTCCAGTGGGTCGTTCGTACACACCACATTTGGAGGTTTGATGCGAGGTTTAACTTGTGTTTTGCCCCCATTTAGTGGTAGACAGTCGATTTTTGAGTCGACTCAATTTTTGAGTCGACTCAAAAATCGACTCAAAAATCGACTCACTACACGCGGTTTTGAGTCGACTCAAAAATCGACTCACACCACTTTATGACCATCAGCTGCACCTACACAATGCTGCCTCTCCTGCGTCCTTCCCCTGCCCCCTCCCCCACATGAAATGAGACGAGTTTCGAGGCGCCTCAAAACCCATGTCAAGTCACGGTCACCTGCCCCTTCTTCCCCCGACCCATCACATCCTTCCTCTGCCCTACCCACGCCCCTCCCTCCCCACTCCCCAGCGCCTACCGCGTGAATGCGTCCACAGTGGCAGTGCTGGGCCTGGCGTCCCTCCCCATGCACCACGGCCGCCGCTTCACCTCCTGCCGCTGGCATGCTTCCGCCCCGGCTGCTGCTGCCAATGGGGGAGTTGGCACTGCTGGTGGGGGCGTGACTCAAGGCAAGCTGGTGCCGCCTTATGTGGAGGAGCATCACGACTACCTGGTAACCCTCTCTTGATTTCCGCCTTCTGCTTTTGATTTTTTAGGCACCTCAGAAATCGTCTTCTCAGGCGCCTAAAGAATCGTTGCGTGCGGAAGAGCATCATTGGTAAACCTCTCTTGCTCTCTCTCTCTTCTGCTTTCTGCTGTCTCTGTTTACCCGTCCTCTCCTTCCTCATCCATCTATTGAAGAAGTATGCTCTTTCCTTTTTTACCCGTCCTCTCCTTCCTCATCCATATATTGAAGAAGTATGCTCTTTCCTTTTTTACCCGTCCTCTCCTTCCTCATCCATCTATTGAAGAAGTATGCTCTTTCCTTTTTTACCCGTCCTCGCTCCTTCGTCCCTTTTTCAGTCAACCATGAAAGAAAGGGACTGAAGAAGGGACAAGAGAGACGGAGTTATGTGTGTGTGAACCTTGAATTGCCTCCCTCTCTCGATCCGTCCTCCCTCCCGCTAACCATCTTTTCTTCCCTAGCCCTTTTTGTAGTTGACTCGAAAAAGCCCACACACACCGCATTCTGAAGACTCTCTCTTTGTTTGCTGCTCTCTCCCCCCACTCTCTCCCTTTCAATCTCCACGAAATTGTGAGAACTGTGCTGCCTGCCATGTGTGCTGGACGTGACACAATCATCTAGGCTCCAAAATGTAGCTCAACAAACGCCCTCTGCCCCCTGTATTGGTGCGACTTTTGGGAATTCCCCTCTGCCCTCTGCCAAGGTCGCACCAAGGTAGCTCAACAAACGCCCCCCCCCCCCCCTCTCCCTCGTCCTCCCTTGGCAGTACGAGGCAGTGGTGCGGCTGTGTGATTTGCATGCGAATTCAGACACCTCAAACGCCACTCAGCCTGAGCTTTCTCCCCCCCCCTCCGTTCTCCCTTGGCAGTACGAATCAGTGGTGCTGATGTGTGTGCTGGACGCATGTACCCATCACACTCGCATGTTCTAAACACCACAGAGCTCAACCAATCAAGTCTTTTGCCTGCCATCCCGCTCCCATCCCCTCCCCCCCCGTTCTCCCTTGGCAGTACGAGGCAGTGGTGCTGCTGTGTGTGCTGGACGCCCCTTCTCAAGCGTCAGGGGGCGTGTTGGAGGCGGAGATCGACGGGGAGGTGCTCTTCCCCTTCGTGGAGCAGCCGGGGCAGGTGAGGATGGGTGAGGATGGGTGAGGATAGGTTGGGTTAGGTTGGGGTAGGTGCTGTTAGTTGCGCCCGTGCTTGGTTTGAGAGCAGACATGCCGTCTCAAGCGTCAGGGGGCGTGTTGGAGGCGAGGATCGACGGGCAAGTGCTGTTCCCCTTCGTGGAGCCACCAGGGCAGGTGAGGATAGGTGACGGTGAGAGCAGGTGAGAGCAGGTGAGAGCAGGTGAGAGAGTAGGAGCTCCCTTACTCTCACCCTTCACTCTGGCCCCCTTTCAACCACGCCCTCCCTATGTCCCCCCACTCGCCCACTCTTCCCCTCCCCAGCCCATGGAAGACCCTTCCACCTTTTCCTCCCTACCAGCATCATCCTAAGTGGGCCCGGGTCCGCCCATGTTTAGCGCTGCCAGCCCTCCGCCCATGTTTAGCGCTGCCAGCCCTCCGCCCGCTGCCAGCCCTCCGCCCATGTTTAGCGCTGCCAGCCCTCCGCCCATGTTTAGCGCTGCCAGCCCTCCGCCCATGTTTGGCGCTACCAGCCCTCCGCCCATGTTTGGCGCTATCAGCCCTCCGCCCATGTTTGGCGCTGCCAGCCCTCCACCCATGTTTAGCGCTGCCAGCCCTCCGCCCATGTTTGGCGCTGCCAGCCCTCCGCCCATGTTTGCCGCTGCCAGCCCTCCGCCCATGTTTGCCGCTGCCAGCCCTCCGCCCATGTTTGCCGCTGCCAGCCCTCCGCCCATGTTTGCCGCTGCCAGCCCTCCGCCCATGTTTGGCGCTGCCAGCCCTCCGCCCATGTTTGCCGCTGCCAGCCCCAGAGCGCTCTCCCACTCCTGCGTATGATTCCCCATCTCCACCCATGTCTCTCACTCCCTCACCCACGCCACAGCCCATTCCCGTGCTTCATGTCCCCCTCCCCACCACCACAGCCCATGGAGGACCCACTCCCATTTCGCCTCTCTCCCTTTCCCCACTCCCATTCCCGTGCTTCATGTCCCCCTCCCCACCATCACAGCCCATGGAGGACCCACTCCCATTTCGCCTCTCTCCCTTTCCCCACTCCCATTCCCGTGCTTCATGTCCCCCTCCCCACCACCACAGCCCATGGAGGACCCACTCCCATTTCGCCTCTCTCCCTTTCCCCACTCCCATTCCCGTGCTTCATGTCCCCCTCCCCACCACCACAGCCCATGGAGGACCCATCAACCTTCCCTGCCAACATTGTCCTGTGCGGGCCGCCCATGTTCGGCGCCATCAGCTCCAGGGCGCTCACCGAGTGGCTGTGCTTCCACGCTCTCTCCCTTTCCCATGTGCCCTCTCACAGCCCATGGAGGACCCATCAACCTTCCCCAACAATATCGTCCTGTGCGGGCCGCCCATGTTTGGCGCTATCAGCCAGCGGGCGCTCACCGAGTGGCTGCACTTCCACCGCCTGCTGCTGCCGGTGGACCGTTTCGTCCTGTATGACGCGGGCGGCGTGGCGGACCATGCTGACGTCAACCCTGGTTGACGCTCTATTTTCCCGCCTTCCCCACCCACCACCCCCAACTCCATGCATCAGGCCCCCTCAACACACGACTGCCTGTACGTGAAACGCCCCGAGGCGCAGTGGCTGCTCTTCGCCCAGTTGACACACACACACACCCCTCTCTACCGCTCTGAACCCCCCACTCTTTTCCCACCATCTTCTTAGGGTCACTCCACGCATGACTGCCTGAAACCGCCACCACTACAAGGCGCACTGGCTGCTCTTGCCTAGTTGACCCACACCACCCCCACTGACATTTCACCCCCTCCCTCCCTCTCCCCCACCGACTCCTCCTTAGGCCCTCTCCACGCACGACTGTCTGTACGGCAACCGACACGAGGCGTGGTGGCTGCTCTTTGCCAACCTGGAAGAGGTTGTCGACGTGCTTCAAGCACACCCCTCTCTATCCCTCCGCACCCCTACCAACTCCCCACCCGCACCAACAACTCAGGCCCTCTCAACGCACGACTGACTGTACGGGAATCGCCACGGGGCGTGGTGGCTGCTCTTTGCTGACCTGGACGAGTTCCTCGTGGTGCTTAAAGCACACCACACCCCTCTTCACCGCCCTTCACCCCGACCCACCCCTCAGGCTCTATCAACGCACGACTGCCTGTACGGGAATCGTCACGGGGCGCGGTGGCTGCTCTTTGCTGACCTGGACGAGTTTGTCGAGGTGCTGCCGCCCGCCACGCTCCAGCAGCTGCTACAGGACAACGCCGGCCGCCCGTGGATCACGTTCGGGTGCACGGTGTTCAACAGCTCGTTCTGCCGCCCGCAGGAGCCGTGGAACGGCGGCGCCACTAGGAGAAGAAGGAGGCTGTTGCTACAGGGGGAGGGGCAACAGGGGGAGGGGCAACAGGGAGAGGGGCAACAGGGGGAGGGGGAACAAGAAGGTGGGCTTTTGAGGCGCTTCAGAAGGCACCCAGAGGAGCCGTGGAATGGCGGCACGACAAGGCGAAGAATGAAGAGGATGTTGCTACAGGGGGAGGGGCAACAGGGAGAGAGGGAACAACAAGGCGGGCTTTTGAGGCGCTTCAAAAGTCACCCAGAGGAGGGGAAGGGGGAGGTGGAGGAGAATGGCGGCACGGCAAGGAGAAGAATGAAGAGGAGGTTGCTGCAGGGGGAGGGGGAACAGGGAGGGGAAGGGGGAGGTGGAGGAGGAGGAGGGGGGGATTGGGGCTCTGGTGGTGACGTGGCGCCATCAAGGCCGTTCATAGTGGAGGGGGTGCGGTCCCAGTGGCCGCACGCCTACTGCATGAACACATCCCTCTACCCGGACCACCTGTGCCTCGACCAGTTCGGCCACCGCAAGTACATCCTCAACCCGCGCCGCGTCTCCCTCGCTCAGGTCAGTCAGTGCAGTCCACCTTACTCCTCCCCCCCCCCCCCGTGCGTTCCCGCTCAACCTCACGAGATGATACGGCTTTTGAGTTGACTCAAAGTCCTCCTTATCTTTGCCATGCATTCCCCCTCAACCTCACGCCGGGTTTCCTTGTGAGTCCATCACAGGCCAAGTTCATTTCCCACCCCTACTCACCCTCGCCCCATGCCCCCCTCGTCCCATGCCCCCCTCGCCCCATGCCCCCCTCGTCCCCCCGTCTGCCGCGCCTCCCTCTCACAGATCCATGTGAGCATGGGCCGTGACATGTCATCATGGGCCGTGACATGTCATCATGGGCCGTGACATGTCATCATGGGCCGTGACATGTCATCATGGGCCGTGAAATGTGATAAAAGTTGGCTTTTTTGTTTAGACGTCTCAAAAGTCAACTTTTATCACCTCGCCCGACATGCTCCCCTCGCCCCCCTGTCTGCCGCGCCTCCCTCGCACAGATCCACGTGATCATCGGCGGCGATATGGACGGCCTGGATCTGCCGACGGACGTGGCGAGATTCGCGCACTACAGGGGGCTGACAACACGCGGGTACCCCATGTGCGACCTGGGTGCTCCCAGCCGCTGGTGGCGCTACCACGATGGGGTGGCACGCATGGCCCAGGCTGCCCGCTCCTGCCCTGCTCTTGTCACAGCCGTTCCTGAGGTGAGGCGTGCTTGAGGCGTGCATGTGACAGTGTTTCATGAGGGGGTGGTGGTGGCACCTAGAGGGCATGGGGGTACCCCATGTGCGAACTGCGGGCGCCAAGCCTCTGGTGGCGCTACCACGACGGGGCAGCAAAGATGGCCCAGGCTGCTCGCTCCTGTTGCTCCGGTCCCTGAGGTGAGACGTGTTCTCAGCCATGAACGCACGCGACCTGAGGTGAGGCGTAGTCCGAGGCAATACAGGGGGCTCTTGGCACGGGTGACGGGGGTACCCCGTGTGCGACCTAGCGAATGAGTCTATTTTTCAGTTGACTAGACTCATCACACACGGCGCGGGTGACGGGGGTACCCCGTGTGCGACATGGGGGCCCTGAGCACCTGGTGGCGCTACCATGATGGCGTGGCCTGCATGGCCCACGCTGCTCGCTCTTGCCCTGCTCTTCTGGCTTGTCTCACGTGCACGTGCGCACACGCACTCACACACGCACGCAAACACGCACACACACACTCACACACACACACACACACACACTCACACACACTCACATACACACATTCACACACACACACACTCACACATACACACTCTCTCTCTCTCTCTCACACACACACACACACACACTGTTCCCCTCTTGCCTGCATGGGCCATGACAAAACCAACCTCCCCCACGCCTCCCTCACTACCCCTTTTCCTCCTCACCCCCTTGCCTCCTCAACCCACCCCACCGCACATGCAGCGCTGCACAGCGCAGGCTCTTGCGAGCAGCATTGCATGATCGTCGTGACACCTCCGGCTGGCACTCGCTCGTCAAGTGGGTTGACCTCCAGTGTGAGCCAGCCTTGCCTCGTCTGAAAAGTTCCTGCAGCCATGTATTGGCTGGTGCTTGCGTGTGTGTGTGCCACAGCAAAAGCTTTATTCTGCTGGAAATTGCAATCCTTTCCCAGGTCATCAATCGTAGCACTACCATATACATAAAGCAAGAATGGACCAAGCGGCTTTTCAAGATACCCGTAATCCCAGCATCAGTTCACCCTCCATGACACTTCACAATATTTCACCTGTCCAAGAACTGCCATGCGTGAAAGAAAGTTGGTGACCCATGCGTAACAGCATTAATAAGAAGTTACACCAATACGTAAGCAGCGATAGAGAGCGGTTCTTCCAAAATCATCCCCATCGCTTGATTGAATGCAACAAAATTTGCCAACCATGGCACGGATTTCTAATCGAGCAGCAAAGCAACTACCCCGAATGGCAGATTGGAAGGGCCACCCAAACCTGCTGCCATCCATGGTGTTAGCATGTGCCTGTATGTGCGTGCAAGGTGGGGTGTGGATTTATCATCAGGGTACCCTATTGGATGAAGGCGTGACGCCTTGGCGCGGTTTTTTTTACGCGCCTCAAAAAGGGCGTGTGGATGGATGCGATGGGTGGTTATTGCAGCATGCCGTTGGAGAGAGGGGTGACGCCTTGGCTAAGCACCTGGTGCAGCGCTGCCACGGCCTCCTCTGTGTCCCGCACCTCCGATGATGCACTGAATGACAGCCGCTGCACATTGAACTGGTTGGGGAAAGATGGGGGGAAGGGGTGGGGAGAGGGGTTTGTTTGAAGCACAGACAACACACAAGAAACCCACAGCAACGCCATACCTTGGCCCCACAGGAAGCACCAACAGCACTACACAATCATAGCTCCGCCCCATATCTTAGCGCCGTGCCAACAGCAGCCACTCACCTTAGCGCCATGCCGGACACGGATGTCAACACCCTTGCCGTCGATGCTGATGAACAGTGCATCGTCCACAGGCTGCGGCAGGATCGACGCCAGCTGGCGCTTCAGATCCGATCCCAGCCGTACGTTCAACTCCTGCTCAACGGGAGGCACAGGATTGTTTGTTTGTTTGTTTGATTTTTTTTATTTTTTTTTTCGAAGCCCATAAAGATCCGAACCCCAAGATCAAACCCCAACCCAGCTGTACATTCTGCTCTGCTCCTGCCTCACAACCCACATGCAGCCCACTGGCAGTCCCTTGTGCCTTCCACCCCATCCCTCTTTCACGCACGATGTGCCCTTGGTGTTGTGCAGCGCAATCGCATCCGGTGTGGCATCATGGTAGTGTGTCATGTCACACCCCCGCCCACCCACGCCCCCACTCACATGCAGTATGGCCTCGGAGTCATGCAGCATGATGGCATCCGGTGTGGCAGCAAGGTGTGTGCGACGGACCGACCCACCCACACACCCACCCACCCACCCACCCACCAACCCACCCATCCATCCACCCACCCAGCACCCAACAGCCTCCCTCCACCCCCCATCCCCAACTCACATGCAGAATGGCCTCAGAGTCATGCAGCACGATGGCATCCGGTGTGGCAGCAAGGTAGTCCTTCACATCAATCCACGCCACCGTGCCAAAGCCGCCCACGAAATAGATGTCACTGCACATTTAAATAAAAAGAGAGGAAGTGGGTTTGAAACGTCTGCAAAATTAAAGAAAACACAAGGGTAGTCTTAGCTCCTCCACACCTGTGCGACAACCCTACCAGATCTGCTGCATGCGGTAGTAGCTGACGTTGCCCCACACCTGCATGGCTAAAACCCTATCTAACCCATAGGGGGCTGGTAACCCAACCAGATCTGCTGCATGCGGTAATAGCTGAAGTTACCCCACATCTGCATAGCTAAAACCCTGACTTACCCAAGAGGGGCTAGTAACCCTACCAGATCTGCTGCATGCGGTAGTAGCTGAAGTTGCCCCACATCTGGGCGGCGCCGTGGTGGTGACGGCGGGCAAAGAAGCGCTGCGCCCACTGCTGCTGGGACGGCGGCACCGGATACACGTCTCCAAATATGGTGGCCCGTGCGTTGGCCAGCCCACTCCACCCTGGGATCTGGTAGAGTGGGGAGGGGAGTGGAGGGTAGCATGAGGGAAAGGATGGAGAGGGGAAGGTGGGAAGCATGGTTGCTGAGACGTGTGTATCGGCTGACTGGGGCGGCTGAAAGGCTGGGCCTCCTCACAGAAGCGCTGTGCCCACTGCTGCTGGGACGGCGGCACCGGATACACGTCTCCAAATATGGTGGCCCGTGCGTTGGCCAGCCCACTCCACCCTGGGATCTGGGAGAGGGAGGGGGAGTGGAGGGCACGAGTGTAGGAAGGGGGGATGCACCCAAGAGTAGATTGAGCGTCGAGCAAGCTGAGCAAGTGGAAGCTGTATAGTAGCCTGAGACCACTGCTGCTGGGAGGGCAGCACAGGAGAAAAACTTGGTGGCACGTGCATTGGCCAGCCCGCTCCACCCTGAGATTTGTGGCTCAATCAGCAGCAAAACTGAGTGGTCTCAAATGTCAAAAGTTTTGATACGTCTCAAAAGGGGGTCAATCAGCAGCAAAACTGAGTGAAAGAAAAAAATCACAGGAAAAAACACGTGTCTGCGAAAGCAAAGAGATGGAGAGTGGAATACAAAGAATGAGAATGGTGAGCGATGGCATGCACGAGTGGTTACCTGAACAACAAGAGTGCAGCGAGGGTCTGCAAGCATGTTGCGCGTGTGTATGGAGAGAGGCGAGAGGAGGAATATGGGATCTGCACACAGAGAAGCAGAAGCAGACAATACACATACATGAATTTTTTCTGTTTTAAAAAAAGAAATGGTGGACGAACAAACCAAATCATTAAGGGAAAATTCCAGTTTCAGGTTACTTAATAAAGGGAAATGGATGAGCTACAAATTGGTTCACTTTATTTTGGAACCCCCCCACCCCCCAAAAAAAAAAAGTTCTCGAGAATCAGATCAAATTTCTTCACTGCAAGGAAGCCCAACGAACTAGAGCCCAGAGCAGAGCCTCCGTAGGTATGCACGAGGAGGCTTCACCCAACGAACAACTTATGGCCCTTGAGTTTGAACCTCCCCACTTACGGCCCTCGTCGTCGGTGGCAAAGTCGACGAGCGAGCCAAACGGGTAGCCCTTGCGGCGGTGGTGCATGCGCGACATGATGCTGCACAGATGGGCGAAGCGCGCCTGTGTGGTGCACAGGGGGAACAAAAAAGAAGAGGACATGGGGGGGAGGTGCCTTGACATACGGTTGAATCGTGGCAAGCACCTGCATTTTTGGAGTGGCACCTGTCCCGCATGCACACACTGGACGCGGACAGTGTAGTTTTGAGACGTTTTGAGACGTCCTGAGACGTCTTGAGACGTCCTGAGACGTCTTGAGACGTCCTGAGACGTCTTGAGACGTCCTGAGACGTCTTGAGACGTCTCAAAACTACACTTTTATCTCGTCTTGGCAAGCACATACAATCTTGGAGTAGCACCTGTCCCGCATGCACACACTGGACGCGGACAGCCTGCCCGTGGCACATACTGCTTGCTCCACAAAGCACCTGCCCCACACACCACCTGCCCCACACACACACCGGCCATCTCACCTGCTCCACCAGGTTGCGAGACACATACCACCTGCCCCACATACCACCTGCCCCACATATCACCTGCCCCACATACCACCTGCCCCACATACCACCTGCCCCACATACCACCTTCCTCACACACACCACCTGGCCCCACACACACCACCGTCTCACCTGCTCCACGAGGTTGCGCACGGCAACAGCAGGCGAGGGCAGCCCGTGGGAGGCAGTGGCGCTCTGCACGCCCCCCGACACCGGCACTCGGTACAGCCCCGCCCCCCCGCTGGCTCCCCCACTGCTGCCACTGCTGCTGCTGCTGTCACTGCTGCTGCTGGCGCTGCTGCTGCTGCTGCTGCTGCTGCTGCTGTTACTTCCTGAGATTACCCCTGAAGCTGCTCCTGCTGCTGCTGCTGCTGCTGCTGCTGCTGCTGCTGCGTATTCTGCTGCTCGGTTCTCCGGGTTTGAAGGGCCTTGGTCCGATGAGTAGAACTGAAACTGACAGGGGTGGCGAGAAAGCGCGGGAGAGTGTGTGCGAGTGTTTTCTTGCATATCTGCTTACTAATAATTCCAAGTAAACATCTGACCCTGCTTGCTTGTAATTCCAGATTTATCCAAAAACATGGACCTTTCGAGAAAGGAGGGATGTGCGAGGAGGGAGGGGCAACAGAGTGAAACAGAGTAGAAGGTGGATGGGGTGGGGGCTGGATTGGTAGGAATAAGAAAGGGGCAAAAGTGAGAGAGCAAGAAAAGGAGAGGGCAAGGGAATGTTAACTCACCCCGTTATCAAGCGAAATAGATCCACCCCCCACCAGATCATCCTCCCCCTCCTCTCCTTCCCACTCCTCTCCTTCCTCCCTTTCCTCGCCACCCCTATCCCCTCCATCCCTCTGCTCTTCTTCACCCCACCCTTCTTCCGAATCAATTTCTTGCTGTCTCTCCCCATTCCCCACGCCCGCCCACCCACTCCCAGCCCTGACCCGCCCTCTCCGCCCTCTCCTGCCCGCTCTGTCCGCTACAGCGGCGCTACAGCCAACGAGCGGGGGAAGCGGGCGCGCGGGGGAAGAATGAGCGGATGCGCGGGCGGATCTGGATAGGTGTTGGCGCGCTGTGGGCGGAGGGACGGGGAAGAAGTTGGACACGTGGCAGCTTCTGCTCGTAGCGCCACAAGGCGGCGGTTGGAGGTTGATGGCTGGGGGTGGTGGGAACTGGGATGGGCGCAACTGGAAGGGAGCACTGCGCGGAAGAGGGAGGGGGCGTGGGGAGAGGGGGCGAGCGAGAGGAGAGGGGTGGAGGGGTGGAGGGGATGAAAAAGGGGACAGGGGGGAGGAGAAATGGAACTTTACATTGGCGGAGGGTTTAAGCGGCAACTAGTCAGAAAGAGCGGGGAGGGAGGAAAGTGACGAAAGAGGAATGGTTGGAGGGGGGGGGGCGTAGTACCGAGGGTTTATGAACCGAGGAGAAAGGGTTTGAAAATGCAATGGCGAGGTTTAAGGGGACACGTAACGCAATACGCGGAGGAATGCTGCACAAATGCTACATGACTCCACACACACGTTGTGGGGAGGCGGGCGAGGAGAGAAAAAGCAAGTGTTAAGACTCGCTTGCTTGATTCAGTAAGGAAGCTTGAACTAGGTAGCTATAACTCCCTGCTTTCGTAAACCTCCTGTCGTCGCACATACATGGCTTTCCTCTGCTTTGTTTATGATGTCCAGGTAATAAAAAAAAACATGCACGCCACCTCTTTCTTGTGGTTATCTATCTCTTTCTCTCAACCCAAAACTCGGCTCCTCTCTTATGAGGATCCTTCGCAAGCTCGCGACAAACAGACGCCGTTTTGTCTTCAGCACCCGCCGCAAGTTGTTTCCTCTCGGTCAGTTATGTTGTTTCCTCTGGATCAGTTATGTTGTTTCCTCCCCCTCCCTCCTCCCCTCTTCCCTCTTCCTCCTTCCCTCCCTTCCCTCCCTTCCCTCCCTTCCCTACCTTCCCTCCCTTCCCTCCCTTCCCTCCCTTCCCTCCCTTCCCTCCCTTCCCACGCCCCCTCCCTCTTCTCTCCCCGTTGTCTGTCGGTTGTACTGCGGAAAGACTCGAAGTTGATTTGCGTCCACGTTATAGACTCACCTGTTAGCAGATCCCAGTCGGATCGGCGGATGCATTCTGGCGGTCTGGCTGGAGGGGCTGGACATGCTGCTCGCCCCGACCGCTGACTGCATTCCCGCGACTGAATCGCACCGCAACGCGCGACGAGGCGACGGAGGTCGAATGAACTGGATCGCACAACCACCCACGGCGACGCAGATCAAATGGATCCCACCGAATGGAAGGTGATCGAGGTCGAATAGATCTCGCCGAACGCAAGGCGACAGGGGGAGAATGGATCGCTCCGCCAGGAAAAGCAAGCAACTGGACCGAGACGGCAAGGGGAAGCGCTTCTCGAGGTGTTTGGAAGGATCGAATCTGGATCGACGCAAGGCGACGCGTTACAGTTCGCAGGTCGTAAGAATGCGGACGACGCCGGAGAGTAAAGCGGGGAAGAGAGATGGAGGTAACGCGAGATGAAAGAAGAAAAACCGACGACGACGACAGTGGACGAATACGAACGATAAGGATGCGGTCTGATAGTTGTGATCACGACCGTCGTCTCAACTATGAAGCGGTCCTCCTGTGTACTTCACAGCTGTGCTTGCTAGCTGCAAGTTTCAACAACATTCGAACGGTGGCAAGGAGTTTTCTGTCTTTGCTCTGGAAATAGAGTGAAAGTGTATGCAAAACCCGACTAGGTTGGTAGGTACAACTGAGTGATTTTTTTGCAATACAGATTAGCAAATATAGAAAGGGATGCACAAGTGGTTGAGAAAAACACGTCAGAAAAGCAAAGTCACGAAGATAGTACACCCAGAATTTCGCGGAGTCGTTATGACTAGTCCTCGATTTTGGGTGTGACTCCTAAGCGGGCATGTATGCATTCGCTGGAGCTGGACATCCATGCGGAGAAAGAAGCGCAGCGATGGGCTTGTTGCTGAGTCACACTTCAACACGTGGCATATGATCTCGCGTGGCGGCTGTTGGTGGAGGGCTCCTCGCTATGACTAACTCCGCCATTTTCTTTTACGGATATGTTTACGGAGAGCAACAAATTGACCATTGCCCACCCATTCGCGTCCGACTAAGCACACAACACTAATTTGGGAAATTAAACATAATTTCTCAGCAGGGAGTCTCAAGTAGAAATAATAGGCAGCAGTACAAACAGGTTGTGAAGCAGACAGACGTGCAATCGAGACAGTGCATTTCCAGACTAGGCTAGCAAACCAGGAACATCAAATGCGAGTGACAGCAGCGTGGCTTCAGATGCCTTCAGCCGTTTTATGCTCTCCTCCAGTCGAGCCCTACGCTGCTGATCAACAGCCTTCAGGGCTGCTATCTTAGATATGTCTCCAGCATGAATCTCCCGCCACACAGCACCATCAATGCCATCCAGGAGAGCATTCTCAAGGCACATCCGAATCTCCATGGGGATCACATCACACAACCTCTTGTGCATCACCTTGGCATAAGAAAACATGTTGATCTGAAGATCCCTCGCAGCCTGGTCGTCGTTGCTTATCAGATTGGCGAGTGAAGCAGTGCTGGAGGCGAAGTCTCCAATAGAAGGAATAGGAGGGGGGCCTTGCTCCGAGCTACCAGGCTGCCCTTTCTTGTATTCGGCCATTTTCACATGGATTTGAGACACCGTGTCCATGTAGTAATGGTTGAGCGTAAAGATCACCTTCTTCTCCTTAGTCAGCATGTCTTGAATGAAACGGCTTGCTGACTCCTTAGCCTTCCTCAGGGCATGGAGGCCTTGAAGGTGAGCCACGTTGTTCAGCCCAGGGTAAATCCCACAGATGTGTGATGCCACAGCCTGCTGCACCTCGGTTGCATAGGCGAAACAGTCGTTCACTAGGAGCAAGCACGGCCCTTCAACACTGTCCACCACCTCCTGGACAAGCTGCTTCACCACAGCCTGGTCAAACATGTTTGGGAGCGAAATCCCAGCCACCTCTTTCAAAGCTTCTTTACACCTTTCAGAGTAGTCGGTTCCAAGGAAGTCCGGAAGGACACCCCTCATCTGCACCTCGAATTTGTTGAACTTCTCATGCAGCCTGGCAGCATAGTGCATCGCATCATCACTCTGAAACGGGCCATACTTCCCACCGATGACACCACTCATCATGTCCCGTCTCTTCTGGATCGTTGAAGAAACAATCCCCAATGCTGAAGCGTTAGAGGTGGCAGCAAACGGGATAATCTCAAGTTCAGACTCCTTACCAACAAGAGCCTTTTGAATGGCCTGTCTGATCCTTGGGATGCTGTCTGCAACCCTCTTGGCCTGAATCTCCGTCAGCCTTTGAGCAAGGGCTGGAATTCCGAGGCAATGGGCCTCAATCTGGGACAATTCAGGATGGTTGTTGAAGAAAGCAGCTTCCGCCCTTCTTGCATCGTCATGAGATGCATCAGCGTCTGTCTTGTTCCGGACACACACATAGCCAAGCCCAATCCGCACCGAATTTCCTTGAATTTTCTCATAAAGGCCATCAGGAGCCCGATCAACCTTGGTGACGACAGCCAGGGTGCGATCTCCATCCTCGTCAACCTCTTGCGACATCACAATGGACTCGCATGTCGTGAAATCCACCTCAGCTGCAAGAACGTTAAGAATTACACTCTCTTCCGGAGTAATGTAATGCATGATCATTGCCTTAACCTGGTCGTAGATGTCCTTCGGCTGGTCCTCAATAGGAACACGTGTAATTCCAGGCAGATCCACCAGCGTCAGATCAGGTAAGTCGGGGCGCTGCACTTGCAGGGTAATTGGGCAATTCATCACGCCTTTCCGGTTCCCAGCCAAGGCCACAGTCGCCTCGGAAATCTCCTGCTCAATCAGTTCTTCATCAGGCAAGACTTTGGACACCTTACCGGTAAGGGGGGTGTATTCGATCGTTATCATTTCCTGTCCTTTCACACATGACTGGAGCCTCAAGATCAGTGGCACTCGAGTGACAATTCCCTTGCCTCTCGGCAGGCTGATTCCAGACAGGTTTTCCAAAACGGAGGACTTGCCGCTGGACTGATCACCGACCACAACGATCGTTGGGAGCTCGATCCCCTCTTCCTTGAGACCTAGAAGCCGGAGCTTGTCGATCGCATCCAGCATCGGACGGACATTCTCATTGAAGGAAGAGATGAGAGGAGCCATGGTGAGGCGAGGAGGGTTCAACTGTGGAGGACTGGGAATAGGAGTAAAAAGAGAGGCTAGAGAACGTAGCATGCTTCGCAACAATGACACTTCCTTGAGCTAGCTTTTCATATTCGCCAGAAGCGGGTCCAGAGTAGCAGCCAAGAACAATCAGTGAGCCCACCCCTGTCATGTCGCGCACTGGCAGCAGTACTCACGATCCTGGCAAGGTGCATTCGGTCGGCTTAATCAATGCAGGAGAGGGTGAACCCGTTCGAGGCGGAATGTGGTGCATGTGATTCGCCATGCTAATTAGTTTGCAAATCGTGAACCTTGGAAATTATCGATGCGTAATTAGATGCTCCTAAAAAATAAGGGAGGAGGGAAGCTGGCAAGTTCCGACTGTGGGCGTGGAGAAGGCGTGGGTCGAATCACGGGTCCAAGACTGTAAGCAAAAACCGGGTTCAAGATGTCGAGAGAATACCTTCGTGGGAAAACGGCAATCTCTAAATTGTAATAGTCTCGTCGTGAAACTATGAGAGCCTATAGCACACGGAAACGCAAAGAACGAAGCTTTTCGAGGTATGAACAATCGAAACTGATAGATTCGGAGAGATCAACATCGACGAGTGGTTCGGTGCAGGCAAAACGAGGGAAAAAAGGCACTGCCAGCTAGTATCTCGTGCCAAGTGATATCAAGGCGGAATATTCGAGGCTAGATGGGGAATTGAATTTTTGGGCGTGACGAGGAGGGAGGATATTTGCACTGCGAACTGGAGTCGAAATCGCTGACAGGTGATTTGTACAAGCCGAGCCAGAATGCACTTCGAGCACGAGTACAGTACTCAGGGTTGAGTGCCAGAATTCGTAACACAACTGCTTCTCAAACAGTACAGTACATGTCTGTGATGGTAACCTGATGAAACCTGGACGACCTGTACGAGCCTGGGGTCAACAGTGTTGCCTAGCATGAAACTGGAAATGCCAAGGTACAGTCCCTCGCTCCACCCATTCGTACAACTCATGTGTGACCAGATCCTGCTCCAAGCTCCGTGCCTTGGCTGTCTTCAGCCCTCCATCAATAAAGCTCGTTTACTGGCTTGGATTGCCTTTGCCGCTCGTCGCAATATATCGTAGACTGCGGAAGGAGATATGGCCGACGATGCAGCACCAGAAGTGGTGCTGGATACAACAATGGGACAAATAACAGTCGAGGTAGGTTATAGGTTGAGCGTAGTTACCATTGAGGGTGGCAAAGAGTACATCTTTGTCGGTCACAATATATATTTTTCACGTAGCGGCCGCCGGTATTGATATAACTATCGTTTGGCGATTTGCGCCAAACTTGAGGAATCCGAAATTTGTATTCTTTCCGATTTCATACGTTCCCTAAACATGTGCTTTTACCAATAATGCATCGGTTCTCCTTCCTCGTCCGCACCCTTTCCAAATCACCTTGCGAAGCACTGTGCAGTTGTACCACAAGCACGCTCCCAAGACGTGCAGAAACTTCTTAGAGCTCTCACGGAGAGGGTACTACAATGGGACCAAGTTCCACCGAGTGATTAAGGTGAGCTGGCAGCGCGAGATACGGTGAGCTGTTTATTGGAACTGCAAATTGAGTGATCAAGTCCATCTGGCACCATTCCGGCTGGTGACTAAGCAATGCTTAAATTCTGTAGACTATTGCAGGGGCCGAGATTAGCGTTGGACCCTAGACAAGGTTTTGGTGGCAATTATCTTATTGTTTCCGTCGGTTTCCAGTCACTGCTGCTGTGACCAATACTGCTGCTTCAGCAGAAGCTCATATCTGCCATTTGAAACATTAACTTCTCCGATTCACCCGTCACTTCTGCATTGTGCATTGGCAGGATTTTATGGCTCAAGGCGGTGATCCCACAGGGACTGGACGAGGAGGCGAGTCCATCTATGGGTGAGTGATTCTTTAGGCACCTTAAGGTTCGCTGGGTGTAAGGAAGCCAGGAAAGTGTTGGGTGGAGTGACATGCATCCCACTGTCCATGGCTATGTGTTCAACCTCTCCGTTGCACTTCCGAAGTCCTTAGGTCTCAGATCAGAGTCACCTTACTCTCCACTGCTCCTCTCATCATCCCAATCACATAACTTTCGTTCCTGAGCCACCTCTGGAGTCGATATCACTGACCCCAGTCATCTCTTCTCCTCCTGACTCCCAACCCTTCTGTTGTGTCCCCCCACGGCCCAGAGCCAAGTTTGAGGACGAGATAACACGTGAGTTGAAGCACACGGGTGCCGGTGTGCTGTCCATGGCCAATGCCGGGCCCAACACCAACGGCAGCCAGTTCTTCCTCACTCTCGCCCCCACTCCCTGGCTCGATGGTGCGTGGCTTGAATTCCTTCGTCCTTACTCCCTGGCTCGATGGCGAGTGGATTGAATATTGTCATCCTTACTCTCTGGCTTGATGGTGCATTCACTGATCACCCTCGCACCACTTCAGAACTGCCTCAACAATTATAGATTCAACACTCAACGCCTCAAATGCACTACACAGAAGATTTGAGAAGATTGGCTATATCCTGTCCTGTCTCACTCAACTCTCTTGTTGCACTGCAGGCAAGCACACAATATTCGGTCGTGTGTCGCATGGAATGGACGTGCTGAAACGGCTGGGCAACGTGCAGGCCGACAGGACTGACAGGTGATGCAGCAGGAATGGGATGCGTTCTTGCATGCATGCACAGTAACCCAGTACTCTTCCCCGCTAGTGGGTGATGCAGAGCTCTTTCTGACCTTCGTGATTTTGTCCTTTTGTGTCAGTCTTACTTTTCCCGTCTCCGCCGGTTTGCGCCGTCTCGCCTCACCTCACTCCGATTCTTCGCTTGGTGCTGTGCTGTGCAGGCCCATCCATGATGTGAAGATTATCAAGGCAGTTCCAAGAGACTAACCTAGATCTTTATTGTGTGGCTGGTTAGGGGATCGCAGTATCTAGTTAGCGTCAATAATATATGGTTTCGTTAAAATGCCTCAACAACTCCCCTCATGCTTTGCAGTGCACATCTTACATTTTTACATTTAGTTGAAAAGTGCACTGCTCCTAGCCACAAACGGGGATAGCTAGATCAATAGCCCCGACACCTTTCTGTTGATCACCTCAGCACCATTGAGCAGCACCAGCCTCCATGGCGCCATCAGCGCGCTCCGTCATCAGAGCTCGCTTGCTCCTGCAGTCTAACCCCTCCGCGAGTTACGCCGAGTACACCTTCCGCGTCGCATTCCAGGCACATTCGCGTCGGTACGTCCGTTCCTAGTCGCACTCAAAGCAGCCTGCCGCGTCGCATTCCTGGCTCGTTGAACATGTCCCCGGGAATCTCCTTTCTTAGCTACTACATGGCAACGTTGATTTGAGGCGAGAAATCGCTTACCGTGCGGGCCCGTGACTTGCGATACAACTCTTTCCACTCTGACTGCGTCTCTCATGATCCTCGCTAGTGCCCTTTGCCCACCCGCGTATTTCCCGCACTCTTCAACCCTCCCCTCCTCCCCCTCCTCCAATTCCTTCCTAGGGATGGCGTGTGTGACGCGTACATTGCATCTGGACGTCAGGTGTATCACTGTCAAATGCCAGTAGGCCAGGAGAATTTGTTGCAACAGGGCAAGGCGCAGGTGCTTCTGCCGCACCGTGTCGAGGTGGGTTCTGTTGATTGACACTGTTCATGTGGGATCTGTTATGCACATTGTTCGGGTAAGTTGATTTACCCTGTTCACTTGACCTTGTTTATTCACATTGATCTTTTTTCAAGTTGGTTTAAGCCATTCAGGTGGGATTCCGGAAGTTTCTGCTTCCATCATATGAATGCCGCCTCATCATCATACCACCTCTCCATGCCACGTGTCCACACCATGCTACTTGTCACCTTTTCTGGAGACGTCTCGAAAATCACATCATGCTGCTTGTCCAATTCTCCCCACCTCTCCTCTCCCCTCCCATCCCCCTCCCCATCCCCCTCCCCGTGTCCCCCCCTCCCCCCCTTCCTCCCCTTCAGGACGTCACACCAGTGTCTGTCCCCTCTCTCCTGCACGCACTGCCCGTGCAGAGCCTCGCATCTGCGGCCCTGGGAGGCACCGGAGGGCGAGCAGGTGAGCAGGAGTGGTGCTGATGAGCAACACGTGGCTTACATGTGTCAGGCTCAAGAGGATCAGAGAGGCAGAACTGGAAGAGCGCATCTGCTCATTTACATCTGACTCTCTCTCGCACGAGCATATGGCTCACCTGTATTTTAGTAGCCACAGCACAAACAAAATATCTATGCAAACTCGTTCGATCAAGAGCCCCCACCTTTGCTCTTCTCTGCCATGGCTTCATCTCTCCCCCCCTTTTGACTTCTCTTTGCATGACCTTGCTTTCCCTATTCTCTTGGCAACTTCCCTTCCCCTTCCCTCATACACCCTTCTCTCCTCCCCCTATCCAATCTTGCCTCCAGCCGCCACTCTCCTTTCCTCTGTGGACTCACTTGGTCGAGCCATCGTCTCCACCTTCTCCTCTTCATCTGGTAAGTCAGCATCGTCAACCGAGTCAACCGAGTCAACCAATTCAGCTCTCGTTTTCCTTTTCAAGCTCTCATTGTCACTTGCATTATCTCCTTGGTTGGCCAAGACAAGTGCACGCCACCATGCTGCTGCTCTCCACCCCTCCCCCCCTCCCCTCCCCTCCCCTCCCTTCCCCTCTCCCCCCCCCACGTTTCAGCAGCAGCAACTATTGGTTCCATCTCCCACTCTCCCACTCTTCCTCGTCTCTGCGAATCCTCCTCATCTCTCCCATCGATAGCCTCACACATCGCAGTGCCTCTCGACTCCCTCGGCCACCTCTCCCCTTCCACTGCGGGACGTTGGTTCCCAACTGGGACCATGCTGCTCATATGCTTCTGCCATCTTCCTCCCACCCTTCCCTTTCCCCCCATCTCCCCCATCGCCCCGCACATGGCAGTGACTCCTGACTCCCTCTGCCACCTCGCCCCCTCCCCCTGCGGCATCACTGAGCCAGGCCCATGCTGCACTGCCATCTCCGTCACAGGACCCTCCACCATCCGGGTATGGCTCACGTACCAAGTGCTCATTGTGCTCTGTGTGTGTCAGTGTACGTTTTGATTGTACCGTGCAAGTGTCCGTTTCCCCCTGCGGCATCACTGAGCGGGGCCCGTGCTGCACTGCCATCTCAGTCACAGGACCCTCACCCTTTGGGTATGGCTCACGTACCATTGTACTGTCTGAGACTGAGTGTACTTTAATCAAAATGTATCGTGTAGGTGTTTGTTTGCCCCTTGCGGCGTCACTGAGCCGGGGAGGGGACTATGCTGCACTGCCATCTCTGTCACAGGGCTCTCGACCCAGAAGAATACAGTGGTACAGCAAAAAAATATTCAGTGGTTCAGTGTGAACGTACAGTGTACAGTGTGAACGTACAGTGTACAGTGTAAACGTACAGTGTACAGTGATGTGTAATTCTTCATGGTATGTGTGCAGTGTATGCGCGCCATGAATATTTACATACACTGTGTTTGTGTAAAGTACAGTGTTTATGTACCCCTGCAACATCTCTGACTTGACTTTGATTGACTCGGTTGACTCCACTTGACTCACCCTCTCCCCGCCTTCCTGCCCCCCTCCCCCCTGCACCAGTTTTTACTTCCGTCTTAGTTTTGAGGCGCCTCAAAGCTAGCCTCCCCCCTGCACCAGTTTTTACTTCCGTCTTAGTTTTGAGGCGCCTCAAAACTAGCCTCCCCCCTGCACCAGTTTTTACTTCCGTCTTAGTTTTGAGGCGCCTCAAAACTAGCCTCCCCCCTGCACCAGCTTTTACTTCCGTCTTAGTTTTGAGGCGCCTCAAAACTAGCCTTCCCCCTGCACCAGTTTTTACTTCCGTCTTAGTTTTGAGGCGCCTCAAAACTAGCCTCCCCCCTGCACCAGTTTTTACTTCCGTCTTAGTTTTGAGGCGCCTCAAAACTAGCCTCCCCCCTGCACCAGTTTTTACTTCCGTCTTAGTTTTGAGGCGCCTCAAAACTAGCCTCCCCCCTGCACCAGTTTTTACTTCCGTCTTAGTTTTGAGGCGCCTCAAAACTAGCCTCCCCCCTGCACCAGTTCTTACTTCCGTCTTAGTTTTGAGGCACCTCAAAACTAGCCTCCCCCCTGCACCCCCTCTCTCTAGACCTGCACGACGCAGACTCCACTTCCCCAGCTTCAAAGTGTTTCCCCTCCCTCTTCCACATCACCTCCTCTTCCCCCCCCCCTCTCTCTCCCCGCACCAGGTGGCTACGTCCTGTTTCTTCCCCCGATTAGTAGACCTGCACGACCCTGCTTCCCCCTCCCCCGCTTCCCCCCTGCGCACATTCCGCCTGCCCTTCCCCCCCGCTGCTGTGGGCTTCCTGGGGGGAACTGAGCGGGGCAGAAGGGGAGGGAAGCGGAGGGGAGGGGAGATGGAAGGGGAGGGGGAGGGGAATGCGGTTGAAGGGGTGAGGCTGCTGGCAGTGTGCGAAGGGCCTCAGGTGTGTGTGGGTTGGGGTCTCTTTTGTCTCTTTTGTGCGGTGAGGTGTGGTTCGATTATTCAATTGTGTGTTTGTGGGGACTCACGTGCATGTGGGGTGGTGGGGGGGGCATGTACATGGCTCAGCACAGCTCACATACAGATGCATGTAAGCAAGCCTGCATCACCACATGGTTGAACGCTGAATTAGCAACTCATGCCGGCAGCCTCTGTCTGAAATTTTCCTAGCACCAACGTCTGACGTCACCATGCCATGTCACCATGCCATGTCATCATGCCAGCTCAGCATCTGGGACGAGAGGGCCGCTGAAAACGGTGGCTGCATCCAGCGAATCACCGTCTCTCCCGCTGCCGAGCCTCTCTACGCCCTAGCCTCGACAATAGGCTCGGGAACAGGCTCGGTAACAGGCTTAGTGGCAGTAGGAGGGGCCGAGCGCACTGTAGCTGTGTACGACGTGCGCAAATGGGCGGCGAGAGGCCGATGGGTCGGCTGCGTTCGGCAGGACGTGATGGGAATAGCTTTCCCTGTGGCCTGTGGCGAGAGAGAGGAAGCGAGACAAGAGGGACTGGAGGGTCTTTCATTTCAATCGGATGAATCTGTGTTTGTGTGGAGCGGTGATAATGAGGTGGTATGTGGGAGGTGGACTGAAGGCGAGGGGAGGGCGGGAGGGGTGCGAAGAGCAGAGAAAGGGAGGGGTAAAGGGGGGAGTGGAAGGGGGGGCAAGGGGGGGGAATGGGGAGGGATTGAGGCCGGGGGGAGGGGAAGGGCGCAGCCAAGTAGAGAGAAAGTGAATCAACAGTACAGGGAGCATCAGAACAGGGAGCAGCGGAACAGAGAGGAACAGAATGGCAGAGAGGGCGTGTGTAAAGAGGATGTGGGGTGTGCACACCGGGAGGAGGAGATGGAGTTGGACAGAGGAGGAGGATTGGGAGAGAGAGAAGGAGGGGGAGGCAGAGGGGCCAGGGAAGCCGATGGAGAAGCAGCAGCAGAAGCGGAAGCAGCAGGGGAGGGGAGCAAAGGGGCATCGCGAGTGCATCAGTCATTCCGAGGAGACAGTGCCTGGTGTGGCATTGTGAGGGTGAGTGTGGGAGGGCTACCCAAGGGAAATTGCGATGGTTTGTTTTGCACCAGTCGTTCCAAGGAGACAGTGCCTGGTGTGGCCTTGTGAGAGTGAGTGATCACATTGGGGAATGCAAGGGTGAGTCACAGTGGGGAATGCAAGGGTGAGTCACAGTGGGGAATGCAAGGGTGAGTCACATTGGTGATCAAGTTATTACGGATGAACTGCCCTGGTGAATGACAGGGGTGCTCAGTGCTCACCTAGCAGTGCAGGAGGGAAGGGGGTGGGATTGCGTACGATCTGTCCTTCAAACGAGAAAATTATCTCTGAGGGCTTATCTCACTTTGGGTCATAGACACTGTTTGGGTCATCCGAGATAAATGGGCGACCAATGGGGCGCATTTCAGCTACACTGTTGGAATGCTATTGGTTCTCGGATGACCCAAAGTGCTTCTATGACCCGGAGTGAGCTTCTATGACCCAAACTGAGATACGCCCTGAGCTTCAAGATGCTGGTCCTCATTGCCCTCTGCTGGGCTAAACCCTTAGCCACCTCGGCTCGGCCGCTTTCTTTTGTGGTGACTCAGAAGCAAGAAGCTTTTCAATGTTGGCCACTACCCTTTGCTTCTACACTTCCGTAATCTTTCTCCTCTCCATTGTTCTCCCTTCCCTTCTCTCCCCTCTTCCATAAGCAGGACTTCAACTCCAATCTGCTTGCCGGCTGGTGCATGTCTGGGAGCTTCATACTTGCCGACTGCACAAGCTGATCCAACGCTCCTTTGGTTTACAGAGTACCAGTGGTCCTTTTTATTGGACCACTGGTAGTCTACCCTAAACCCTAGAGTCCAATGATAATGAATCCATTAATGGTTCTGTTTTTTTATTTCCGTACCAGTACCAATCTGGTCCAGTAGTTCTTCCTACAGCATATTCGCACCCCAGATCACATGAATAAGAATCCTGAATGTTGTCAGAGTTGCAGATGTCAAAATGGGTTCATAACTCACACCTTAGGGTACGTTCCTGTGGAGACACTTGTGTCTCAATCCCCTTTTTTCCGAGTCGCGTCTACACATTTTTGCAATCTCGCGTCACAAAAAATGAGTGTATCACGAAACTGTGCGACCAGGCGAAATTTACAGCTGTGCTCATTTGATTGGATTTCAAACTTGACTGAACACCTGCTCCTTCAACTATCTGGTTCGGGTGGTGTTTTGACGAGCGGAACTTGAACTTTTTCCCGCGCGAGATTTTTACTATGGAATGTCCAGGTGCATTGACATTTCGAACCGCGTACAGAGTTGTTGACAATGACGGGTCGATACGCAACTCGTCCGCGACATCAGCGCGTTTCACGCTGACAAATGAAAAATACATTAAAAGTCGCACAAGGGCGACACGCGTTTGTGACATTGTACGTTATAAGCTGGTTTTACGCGTCACAAAAGGATTGAGACACAAGTGTCTCCACAGGAACGTACCCTTAGTGGCAGGGTTTAGCTAGGAAGGGTGAGTGTTGAGCGAGTGCCTTGACAAAAGAGATGGATTGATTAGAAATAAGGTACAAGTGAGAGCAAGGTGGGCAAGATGGTGCACCACCAACAAGAGCAACACTACACAGAAGCTACACTAGCAGGCAGCTAAAAAAAAAAAATATAACAGCAGAGTCATACTTCATAAAAGCTTTTCATTTACTTGGCAATAACTCAGCGCAATATGAATGAAGGTACATGGATGCAAGCTTAGATAGCTTTCACCTTTTCCACAATCCTTTCAATGACAGAATCCATCAACTCCGGGTGCGCAGCAGGATCAGGTAGACCCCAATCCTCTACAGTAGTAGTCTCAGGCAGATCCACCTTGGGTAGGTTCGGCTGCAGGTAGGATAACAAACGAGGAAAGGCTTAACAGGATAAGAGTAATGTGCTAGATAGTGGGGGAAAACAGCAGAATATGAGCAACATGACTAAGGTTAGAATCATGGCATGATGAAACAACCATCCTGTGGCCAGAACGATTTAGCAAAACAGACTAAAAGTACGAGGTCCCAGGGAATGCAACCGGAAAATGCGTGTTTCCATATTTCCTGAAACCCGCGCAATACATCATGAGCCTGGCCAAACAGACTATCATGACACCAACTCACCAGACAGCCCATCATGACGATAAGATCCCAATTGTTCTCCAGACCCCCAATCGTCTCATCTGCAATACCCTGTGGATTGCAACCAGTGAAAGACCAGCAAAGAATCAGGCAACGGTTTTCAAGATGCACTTCGCGTATGCTGAAGATGGCCCTGAAGCATGGAAACCCATGAGCTCCATATGGTGAGTCATTTCTGCTATCTACCTTGGAGCGTGCATGGTCAGTGGGATAGCCACGTGTCTTGAGAGCCTCGATCATGACAGGATTCAGCTTCCCTGCGGCATCCACGCCTGGACGAAAGGCACAGCAACGAGCACATAAACATCATTCGTTTGTACGAAGACGTATCACCAGAACCGAGCATGCTCGTGTCTGTACCCCATGGATCCAGTTTAAGCTTGACGAAATGATTGGAAATGTGAATTGGACATACCTACTCTGGACTCAAAGCTACCTAAACCCTGTGCTACAGAGAGCTGTACAACTGGAATCCAGTGTCAAAAAATTTGTGTCAGAGAGATCAGGGGTCAAAACTTCAAAAACACGTTGGTAACCCTCCCCTCACTTTTAACATTGGAACTCAATGCTCAGGTATGAAGCCAGAACCGTTCTTAGAATAATTCAACCCTGTTTCTCGTTCCTTCATGCTCACACATACCATTCACTTTCCCTCTCATCGCCGATAAACAGTCTCATTCTTCGTACGGTTAACCATTATGACACCTTAGAAAAAAAAAATGCTCTCGTTTTACTTCTCAAAATTCTCAATGTTGCCTCACTCAACCGCGTTGATACCGCTCGGATTTGGCCCGTACCTGCGCTTTCGACTTGGAGCTCTGGCCGCAGATGGCGGGCGATCGCTTCGGCGGCGATCGAGCGATTCGCATTGTGGCTGCAAACGAAAAGAACGCGCTTCGTCATGCTGATTGATTACTGCGTATGTGGGGATAAGCGGGGGAAAGAGTAATGGGAGGGGAGGTGGCGTGGTGTTTGACTTCAGTAACTCCAGCCGACATAACAAATTCCAGAGACAACTAAATGATGACGACGAAGGCTGCGGCCGCATGTCACGAAGCCGTCGATTAACAAACAATTAACGCGCTATTAGAAAGCAACTGTCGGCGACAGAAAAGCGGCAGCAACCATCACGACTCACCCAAGGAGTCAGCTAAAGACGTGCGGGAAATGGTGCTCGCAAATGCTTTCAGCTTGATTGGCTCCGCTTGATTGAATCTGTCTCTTAGGCAGCGCCAGCGTGGCTCTAAGTAGCTTTTGTCCCAGACCAGCCATAATTTCCTAGAAAACCACTTGAAAATACCTCTCTTGTTCCGTTTCCGGAATCTTTTCCCCAGCAGAGATGAAAGAGAATATTTCCGCAATGTTCCCCCTTTCCTCGCATCCTGCCCACAACCCCCTTCCCCCTCCCCGCATTCCACCTTGCCCTCCCCTCCAACTTTCCCCCAGAAAAGGAATATTCTTTTTCTTGGAATTTCCAGGAAACTCATAATGCTCTGGACCTGTCTGAAGGATGCGAAACAGCCCCACGGTGAATACAAGTTTTTGAAGTACACCAGAAAGCGTGTTTCTGTGCACATGTACGACCCCATATTTCCGGGTAAATCTGAGCGATGGCAAAAACTGAAACTGGAAACACTCCGCTTGACCAGAAGCTCTAAAACGTAATAGCGGAATTATCATCCGGTTTTAGAGAGGGGATCAGCTTCCATATACTTGACGTGAAAAATTTCTCGTCTACGCTAAAAATGTTTTCTGCCAAGCACCAGGACTACCCGAGATTGTCGAGATTACCGAGATTACGGTACATCCCTGACTTCCCGCCTCTGCGACAGCGCCGCCAAAAGCTGATGAAACCAACCTCCACCACCACCACCTCTATAAAATCGCTCGGGACACTTCTGCTTGATCCAGCTCATCGTGGCTCGATCCAACAGTCGCTCGTCTTCTCACTCGCCGTTCAGCTTTCAGTTGCTTTGCCTCACACATCCTCAACTTGCTGCCATCGAGTCTCAGTCTCCCCGCGGCGTGCGCCTACGCGATCCGCTCGCGATTTTCTTCTCATCACGCTGCAATGGCGGAGGCTGTAGTTCATGGAGTGGAAGTGCGATGCGTGCCGGAAAATAAGACGCTTCCGCCGCTGCTGGCGTCGTCGGAGCCTGGCGTGAACGAGCAGCAGCTGGGCTTGCGGTGCCGCTTCAAGAGCAGCACCGGCGAGACGGAGGAGTACCCGGCTACCATGAAGAAAGCGGGAAGTGGCGCGACGCATTTCAGCTGCTGCTGCCCGTCCGAGGTACGTCATACGGAGGAACGTCATTCGGAACCACGTCCATCGGGCAGCAAAGCCGAGGGCACGAGTTTCCGGTTCTACCACTGATATGGGTCACGTGCTCCCCGTCTCCACTCAATTCCGCATTTCCCCACTTACATGTTCCGTCTCCCCAGACTTTGGGTTGAACCCCCCTCGCACCACATACCTTTTCTTTACCCCCATTTTCTCTCTCCCCGTACCCTCTCCTCTCTCCCCTTTCCCGTCTCCGTTCCCCACGAAAGGCCGTTCCGCGGACGGACTCGGCGCGCGCGATGCTGGTGTGGGGCGCGGAGGGCGAGGAGGAGGTGGCGTGCCGCGTGGTGGAGGCGCTGGAGGAGAAGAACGCGCCCGCCGTCAAGGAGCTCTCCGCCGCCGGTGGGTTGCTCCATCTCACAGCTTGTCGCAGCGTGTCATGTTACAGCATGTCACATCGTATCGCACCTTCTCGGCGCTGCTCCCTCATCCCTGCATAATTCCTTGTCTTTTCAAATGTCTCTTTCTCCCTCTCTCCCCCACCCTTTACCCACCCCCTCTTCCTCCTCGTGTTTCAACAATTTCCCCATGCATCAATGTGCAGCCGTGTTTCAAAGCATGTCGCTGCTCGACCGCTACCTGGCCGTGTGGATTCTCCTCGCTATATTTATCGGTGTGCTGCTCGGCTACAACGCCTCGGCCATACCCGGGCTTCCCTGCTCACCCTCTCGCCCATCTCTGCCCTCCCTTTCCCCCTCCCCGGGCTTGCGCTCTCTCTCACTGTAAAACGTACAGCCGTGTTTCAAAGCATGTCGCTGCTCGATCGCTACCTGGCCGTGTGGATCCTGCTCGCCATGATTATCGGCGTGCTACTCGGCTACTATGTGCCGGCCATCCGCGACGCCTGGGAGACCGTGTCTGTCGCCAACGTGTCGCTCCCCATCGCCATTGGCCTCTGGTGGATGATGTACCCCGTGCTCTGCAAGGTAGGGTTAGTTACCCCGTGCTTTGCACAGTAGGGTTATTTACTCCGTGCTCTGCAAGGCAGTGTTACTTGTCGGGAGACTATCGTGAGCAAGCAAACGGTCATAGGAGCAAGCGAAGTCGGGTTAAACCCGAAGTCCACTTGTTTGCTTGCGACTCAGGTGCCTTCTTGACCCCTAAACACGATATCCGAACCCAGGATCCAAACCTGAGACTCAAACCCCAACTTCCGCCCTCTCCTTCCCTGTATGCGCAGGTTCGGTTCGAGCTGCTGCCGAAGCTGTCCCGATCCTGGGGCCTGCTGTTCCACATCGGCATCTCCCTGGCGATCAACTGGGTGTTCGCTCCCCTGCTCATGACTGGTGCGTCCCTTTCGATTCATACCACTTCTATGCGCCTTGAAGCACTTGACAAGGTTTATTCACTGATTGCGGTACTTCCGGCATGGGTTGCTCTTTCCATGCCGACAGCAAGCCCTCAGCTCCAAGCCATGATCCATACCAAACTCATCCTTGTCTATCCACTCTGTCTCCTTCCATTGCTCCCTTCCCCACCACCAGGGCTGGCATGGGCCACTCTCCCCGACCAGGCAGGGCTGCGATCAGGCATCATTCTGGTGGGTATCGCGCGCTGCATCGCCATGGTGCTCATCTGGAACCACCTGGCGGGCGGCAACGCCGAGTTCTGTGCCATCCTCGTGGCCGTCAACTCCATTCTGCAGGTTCGTTCGTTCCTGTCCTGTGCCTGTGCTCCTGCTCTGTTTTGCTGTTGCTTTCTGTCTTGCCTGCTGTTGCACCCCATTCTGTAGCTCTCAACTCCATCCTGCAGGTCCCTTCTCGCCCCCCATTCGCCTCTTCTCCTCCCCCAATCCCTTACACCATCTGCTCACCTTCTCCACTCTTATTTCCCCCACAGGTGATCCTATACTCGCCACTGGCCATATTCTACATTGGCGAGGTGTCGCACGGCGGGTCAGTGGAAGTGTCCTTCTGGACCGTCGCCAAGAGCGCGCTCATCTTCCTCATCTGCTCATATTCCTCGGAGTGCTTTTCCTCCCTTATTCCCCACCACAGGTGATCCTCTACTCCCCGCTGGCCATATTCTACATCGACGTGGTATCTCACGGCGGGTCAGTGGACGTGTCCTTCTGGACCGTCGCCAAGAGCGTGCTCATCTTCCTCGGAGTGCCGCTCGTCGCAGCTGTCATCACGCGCTTCACGCTGCGCGCATTGCTGGGAGCCAAGTGGTACGAGGACAAGTTCCTGCCGTGGTTCGGTCCCACGGCGCTCATCGGGCTGCTCTTCACCATCTTTGTCATGTTCTCGCTGCAAGGCCAGAACATCGGAAACAACATTGGCAAGGTACGGAGCTCTCTGTTGCTCTGCTCCCATCGACATGGAGCCCTTTCTTGAGCAATGCAGCTCGTTTTCAGATTCTGGAATTGTTTCACGCATCAAGTTTGCACTCTGGGACCCCATGCAATTATCCTGTCAATAGATTATCATCCACTTGTCCCTTGCTCTTCTCTCTTACCCCTCCCCATTGCTTCCTTCCTTCAGGTCGCTCGTGTGGCCGTGCCTCTCCTGATCTACTTCGGAATCGTCTTCTTCAGTGTTCTGGCCCTCTGCTGGCGCCTAGGGTTCGCCTACTGCGATGCCGTCACTCAGTCATTTACCGCAGGGAGCAACAATTTTGAGCTTGCTATTGCCGTCGCAGTGGCGTCCTACGGCATTGGCTCGGATGAGGCATTAGCCGCGGTTGTCGGGCCGCTGATTGAGGTGCCTGTGCTCATTGGACTCGTTTATGTCACGCTCTGGATTCGCCAGAAGCTTCAGTGGAAGAACAATGGGGCTGTGCTGGATGCGGATGATTTCCTGGAAAAGGAATGAGCATGCAAAGCAGGCTTTTTTTTGTCATCACGTTGGATGGGATGCCTTGTTCCTGGAAATAAGTTTATCAATTTGTATTGTAGGCATGCCACAAGCTCCCGTTCAGAATTTAGGAGGCATTTGCTGCGGTTGTGGTGCAGTACAGGAGATTCAAGTGCCTGCTGCTGCGCTCTCAAAAGTTCTTCTATTTGGCATTGCATATGGTACTCAAGACATTAGTGCCCACTGTTTGCCACTCAGACTGGAAACACCTGAAAAAATCAGTGCTCCTATTGCTACAGAACAGATCCTATAACAGGAGAGAGAATCTTCTTGCAGCCAGATTAAGTTGCGATTTGCAGTGACAGCACAAGCATCCAAACTCATTTTCCTTCCAAGCTCAAGATGCTGGCAGCTGTATCCAGTAGGCATTCTTCGGACGAACGGTACTGCAGTCCCAGCTCCTTCTCAGACTTGCTTTTATCAAATCTGGGGATTTTGCTCAGATTTCGCCGCAGGACCGCAAAGCTCACTCCAGGGATGGCCAATGAGACCAAATATGCTAATGCATTCGGCATGGTGTACGTTGGAGTCTTGGCATTAGGGTAGTTCTTCTTGATGACAGCTGCATTCAACAACAACACTCCTTTGGTAGTTAGCCTGCATAGGACGCGGTGGCCCTTTTAAATGAGAGCACACGTTGGAAATAAAAACAAATGATACAGGCAGGGGGTTCAGTGGGGTAAACAAACCCACCTGCCATGTCGAGCATGCTGAGAGTGTCGCCATTGCATAGAATATATCTTCCCGTAGCAGTATCCTTCTCCAGTGCCAATGCATGAGCAAGCACAACATCGTCAACATGCACAATGCCAAAATACAGGTCCGGGGCCATGAAGAGCCATCCACCCATCAGTTGCCTTATCACCTGAACAGCCCATGGAAGCATTTTCAATGAGCAGGAAAGAGAATCAAGACAACGCAAAGACAACAATTTGAAGCATAATGCGAATACAGAGTATCTTACATCGAGGCTTGTTCGAACATGCGCCTTACGAATGGCTTTACCATAAACCATGGCTGGACAGATGGTGACCAGTTCAAAAGACCAATCTTGACCTTTGAGATCTTCTGCGGTCTTCCAGGCAAATTTCTCTGCAAGAGTCTTACCCATCGGGTATGGATCTTTGAGAGTAAGGTCTCGGTTCCAGTCTTCTTCAGTAAATACATGGTCCTTGTTGTTTACGTAGTCAATAATTGCGCCTACAGATGAGGTGACCACCACCTTTCTGCGACAATGGCAAAAGCAATCGGCAGGAAGAGGAAAAAATGGTTTGGGAGGAGACTCACAACGGAGGAGAGAGGAGAAGAGGGAGAAAGAGAATCAGAGCGCAAGAGAGTGATGTACGAGAGAGGCGGCGGGGGGCGGGGAGGAGGATGTGGTGGTGAGAGGGTAGGGGAATGGAATGCTGCACACGGAAACGACAAAGCAAGGGATACTGAAAGCTGTTCGCAAAATCGCTAAGCTCACTTACTTGGCAGTTTTGTGCTTGAGGATGGAAGAGAACACATTTTTCGTGCCCTCCAAAGCTGCATCCACAACAGTCTGCGGATTCGGCACACTAAGCCGAACAAGAGAGGCAACATGACACACAAACTCGCATCCTTCAACGGCCTCGTCGAAGCTCCCAGGCTTGCCCAGGTCGGCTGAAAAGAGCTCAAGTTTGCCTGGAGTGCCCTCTGCCTGTCAGAAAAGGAGAGGATGGTCACATTAGTTACTCAGGCTCGTGCTGGATCGTTTGAGCATTCTCTTACGATATACGAACTTACGAGATCGCGAATCCATGACGTCTTGTCCTCATTGGTCGCGTCCCTAACTGTTCCGCGAACATTATACCCGCGATCCAGCAGAAGCTTGACGAGGTAGCTTCCGATGAAACCTGGGGCAATTTCGCACGAAGAAGGTCATGATTCATGACGATCGATTCAAATAGTTTCGAACGTGAATTAGCTAGGCCACAGACGACATTACCAGATGCCCCAGTGACACAGACTTTCTTCCCCTGTCCTGGCAACGACTCGCTGTCAGCCATGGTTGATAGCGTAGTTCAAACGATGATCTGAACGTCACTCTGAGCGACGTGGTCAAGCGGACCACTGTCTTGTACGCGTTATGTCATGATTTGACTGGTAAGAGATTGGAACACACATTGATGTTCAAGTGGTGAACTAATTTAGGGCATCAATTTATTCACATTGCTGATCTAGTTGCATTCCCCAACATAACTCTGAAGATAAAGATTCACATAAGATTAAACTGATGCCAATACATGGACTCTGCAAATGGAAGTAGTTTGTCCGCTACGATCACTGAACCCCGATCCATCTTGCATAGTCCACCCACCTGCAAAACAAATCGAGAAGCTAATTAACGCCAACAGCATGTATTACTTAACAAGGTGAACACAAAGATGTTAGGTTTGGAAGAACCTTAGCAGGAGGTGGGAAGAAGGCAAACCACAGGTACGGGAGGCATACAGTTCCCAGTTTGCCTCCCAACTTTGTTTTTTTCAGGTTCTTCGCTTTACAAGAGATGGAAGGCGTGGCATAGATACGTTGTCATGACACCAGCATTGGGAGAAGATGTTACTCACAAGAGAGAGCCAATGAACGTGTTGGACGTGCGGAAGATGAAGGAGAGCACTGAAAGCAGAGTCTTGTTGCCATGGAATCTAGGCTCCAGCCATTGCTGCTCAATCACACCAGCCAATATCTGGTACCTGCACTCACAAGCAGTTGATATATATAAGAAGGTAATAAATGAGAAAGCACACGACAAGGTGAGATGAGATGAGATGAAACAAAGGAGGGAAGAATGTGGGTACACACACCCATGGACAACACACCACCTGTGAACAACCTTGAAGATGCGCAACCTTTTCCTGCATCACAACCCACCTTAGGTTTGCAGAAATCGCTGCATAGGACCCATAGGCCAAGCTTGTAGCGAGAATAGGCACCTCCAGATCCGGTGGAATGGTCCCCGCAGCTGCGGTTGCCACCTCAGCAGCCGTGGCCAGCGCAGCTGCCACATCAGCAGCCGACGCCGACACAGCAGCTGCCACATCAGCAGCGACCGACGGGTCCAATACCAACGCAGCAGTCGTGGCGGCGTCAATGGCAGCAGCAGGGTTTAGGGTAGCAGCCAGTTCAGCCGAAGAGTCGAGAGGGAAAGAGGCAGCAGCGGTGAGGTCAAGGGAGGGGATTGTGGCTGCAGCAGCAGCGGGCGGGGGAGCAGCAAGCTCCCTGCGCACCCATTGGAGCGCGTTGGTCATGCCACAGCCAAACTGGGAGGGCATGCAAGCACATGGGGTTGGCAGAGAGATATAGGTTTAGTTGAACGAGCGTTCGGGAATACACATGCTATGGTATCATGCCACAGCCAAACGGGGAGCAGCAAGTTCCCATTGGAGAGCGTTGGTCATGCCACAGCCAAACTGGGATGTAGTGACATGGGGTAAGGATAGGATGTGGCAGAGGTAAAAGGTTAGTTGAGTGAATGCTGGAGACCAAGCATGGCATGGTGAAGGCATGGTGAAGCTACTTCTGAGAGTTCTCAAAAGTGAGGCATGTGTAGTGAAGAGAGGCATTTGTGGTGAAGCGATGCAAGTGCGGTGAAGAGAGGCATGTGTGGTGAAGCGATGCAAGTGCGGTGAAGAGAGGCATTTGTGGTGAAGCGATGCAAGTGCGGTGAAGAGAGGCATTTGTGGTGAAGCGATGCAGCTGGAATCATCGTCTGTATAAATTGGGATGGCGAGGCAGTGGGAGAAGCATCAGCTTACCAGGGATGCGGTTGTCCCGACAACCATGAGCTTTGCTCCGTTCCTCTGAGATCGAGCAAGGAAAATGGGTGGGGAGCGGGAGGTAAGTGGAATAGTGGATGGTGGTTGAGAGCGATTGCCACTGGAGAGGAAGAAAGTCTGGGGAAAGGTAGTGCAGATGGGGACTAGCTAGGACTAGGTAGTGCAATTGCGATTGGTGAGGTGATTTGGGGTTAGTGGGTTCAGATGGGGAGAGGAAGGCAAGGGGTTTTTTAATTGGGGTGCAAGTTGGCTGGACAGGGGGTCCCACATTGTGTGGATGCATGGAAGGAGGGAAGTCTTTGGCAGGAAAGGGGGTACGTCTCACGTGAAAAAAAAAAACAGCAACAAGAGGGATAAGATCACCAGAGCATCAGCGGAAGCAGCAGCAGCAGTGGGAGCAGTGGGAGAGGAATCAGGCTCGGACTCACCAGCACAGCCATGAATCGCTGCAGGAGAGTGTACTCAGTGCCACGCACAGGCACCTGGGACAGTGCAATGCAACACACACACGGAGGGAAGAAGTGGCGTGTGAGTGCGCTCCTTCACGGATATGACCATTCAATGGAAGCAAAAGCAGGAAATTACATAAGGAGAGTTCCTTCCTTGACCCAAGGTTTGACCCAACAACTGCTCCTGCAAGGAAAGTGCCCACCCACCATTTACCCTCAAGCTCGGGAACCATTCTAGCCCACCATCGCTCACCCATAACCCCATTACGCTCTCCACGCGCTTCCCACCTGGTACGGCGTTATCCGGGCACCACACTACGCTTTGCAAAGGCCTCCCACCTGAAACATGTTATCATTCAAGCATCAGCCATACTCCTTCCCCCCCCCCCCCCACGCTGTCAAAACGCCTCTCACCTGGAACGCGTTATCAGGGCAGGTGTCGAGAAACTTCTGCAGGGCGGTGGCCTCCTTGGCGAGCGCGGGGTGCAGAGGGATAGTGGGCGCGGGCAGCCACACGAGCATGAAGTCCGCTATCAGCGCCATGATCTGGTGGCGGATGGGGTGCAATGCGGTGGAGAGGGGTAAGGAGTGATGGCGTAGGTTTTAGATCGCCATAATGAGGAGAGGTATAGCTGGCATATATGATAGGGTCCAGAGGGATGGTGGGCGCGGGCAGTCACACGAGCATAAAGTCTGTTATCTACGCCATGATCTGGTGGTGGGACATGGTGCAGTGCGGTGGAGAGGAGTGAGGAGTGATGGTGCAGGTTCTGGATCGCCAGAATGATGTGGGGTAGTTAGCCAGGGAAAACTGGGTGCAGAGGGATGGTGTGCACGGGCAGCCACTAGCATGAAGGCCACTATCGGCAGCGGAACAGTGGGGTGCAGTGCAGTGGAGAGGGTTGAGGAGCGGTGGAGCAGGGCTCGGGTCGTCAGGATGGCTAGGGGTGGTGAGCCTGAGAGCACTGGGTGCGGTGGGATGGTGAGCACGAACAGCCACACGAGCAGTGAGTCTGCTATCAGCGCAATGATTTGCTGGCAAGGCGGGGTGCAGGCGGTAGAGAGGGATAAGAAGTGGTGGAGCAGGATGGGGTGTTCAGCCTGAGGGCACTGGGTGCGGTGGGATGGTGGAGGGAGGGGGCAGCCACGCGAGGTTGAAGTCAGCTACGAGTGCCATGATCCAGTTTGCAAATATAGAGAGGAATGGTGTGTGGTTGAGTGCGGTGGGGGAGGCGAGTGGTTCCAGAGAGGGTCGTGGTCAAGGGAGGATTGGACAAAAGGGCCACAGAGACACTAATCAACGTGGGGAAGGGGAGGAGGGGAGGGGGAGTTGGGGGGAATGTGGAAGGGGAACACGGGAAGTCAAATGACGATGTTAACGGAATGGACGAATGGGGCCAAGAGGAAGTGAATCGGAGGGTGGGGTCACGAGAGGACCGGCACAGCGGGCGGAAGGACATGTCTGATCGGAAACGCTGACATGGTCGTCCTAATGGCAGCATTTGGGCATCAGTCGCTGGCTATTACGAAATAATCTCTCGCCACGTCAGCAGTTGCTCACCACATCAGCAGCTGCTTACCACGTCAGCAATGACGAAGTCGAACTCGGGGAAGAAGGCCGCTCGCCGCCTCTCCAACTCCGCCGAGGTCTGCCGCGGAGGGGAAGGGGACAGCACGGGGAAAAAGGGGAATCAGCCAAACAGTTCTAGCAGTCAACCAGAGCAGCAACGAGCAATCTTAAATGGAACCGGTCTGAAAGGCCCAGTCCCGCAGAACACAAGCCTTAAGTCTGTCATGGGACGTCTCAAAGCGAATCCTACCTCTCTCGATCCATTGACGCCGAAACGACCCACCCTTCAGATTATCCAATTCATTCAAAAACAAAATCAGAGCGCCGCCGCACCTTGGTGCAGATGCCAATGCCGCACTCGATCGCGACCTTGGTCATGAACAGATCGTCTGCCAGCAACCGCTCCTTAAACCCGCCGAACCGCAGCAAATACCCCAGCACCACTGTGTTCTCCATCTCCGCGTACCGCTCCACCACCTCCCCGGGCACGCGCCCGCGCGCAATCGCGTCCGCCAGGTCCGGGGGGAGGCTGTCCGCGGACCGGCCCAGCCGCGCCAGCACTGCCGCGCACTCCTCCGCGTTCTCCTGCGACGCCGCCGTGCCGAGAGCCGATACCGCGCCGTCTGGCGTGAGTTCTGGCGACATTGCGCTTCCGGCGGCGGCGGGAGCGGGGCCCCGGAGATCGCGCTTACTAGTACCTCCGCCTCCTTCCGCCGCCGCTGCCCCGTTCTCCCCTCCAGGCACTCTCGCAGAAAGGAACGACTTTTGCCGTGCCGGCCCGAACGCGGCCCCGCTGGAAGAAAGGCGCGATCGAGCGAGTGAGGATCTTAGGGTTCGCGAGGGTTGTGTTCGCAGCGGGAGGGTGGGGGAGAATAATTGAGAGTTCGCACGTTGACCGCATGGCTGGCGTAAGAAGGTTGTGCGCGGGGAGGCGGCGGAGAATTGGCAGATTGTTGTTCCGCGAAGAAAGGTTTGCGTAGCAGCTATGTCGGCAGCCATGACTGAGAGTGCGCACGGAATACGCAATTGCGGGGTGTTTAGGTAATATGCACGAAATTCCTCAAACGACTATGTAGTGCGAGGCCACTATCAGTGCCAGACCACGAAAACTGCTACACACGGGTTCGAATAAGCCGCTACTGCTGCTTGTGCGCACTATCCACCAGCACCAACAAAGAGGGGCAGAGGGAGACGGGAGAATGGGTAAGGGAGTGTTGAAAAGTGAAGAGTAGTGAGGGAAGTGTGGTTGATTGGTGCATCCGTTTGGCTGCTGCTTCTCTGGCAGAATATTCCGAGCGTGAATGGACGAGCTACGACTAGCAGCGATGAAAGTCGCAAGTGGAGCGGTTGGTTGGTTGGTTGGTTGGTTGGAAGCGCAGGGGAAGGTGGGAGGCGGTTTGGGGGCCCTGGTTCGAGGGGAAATAGGACGAAGCTGAGAACGAAGCTGGTCTTTGGCTCGGCTGCCTGACAAGACCTTCAGATTCTTTTGGGCCGGAAGGCTTGTTTGGACCATGCCGCGGTGCAGGCCGAATTTTGCACTTGGCAAGGTTTTCATTCCTCTGTGGTCCTTGCCGAGTTCCCATACCAAACTCCCGCCAAATTGGTGTGAAGTGCAGATTTGGCTCGGACCTTCAGGTGGAGGATCCGGTACGGTCTGGTTCCTAGCCTGCTTCGACACCCGCGGCTTGATCAGTTTGTGGACCGAAGCGCATATACAGATGGTGGATATAGTGGCGCTAAGGATTGGCTCATCTGAATATCGACCACTCACGGTCGGCGACATCTTTCGTTCTCAACGGCGCACGTCTTACGTGCCATATCAGAAGGTACTTTGGTGACGTGGCCGTACCCACGTGACCCTCGCTTCTGGGAGATCTCCGATACTATCTTATTGCGGATAATACCGTACCCTTACCTACCCACCCAAAATTTATCAATCATATGACGAACAAAGTTTCTGTGACAAATTCGATAATACCATAGCATGGCTGGTTTGCATTTGGAGTTACACACCTTAGCCATACAAGGTATGAACTACAAGGTATGCCATACAACTTGCCTTTGCTTAACTTCTCACAGCCTGAGCCAGCTTCCATTCTATCCCCTTCCGGCAAAACCACAGCAGCACATCATGCATTCTTATTTCCATACCCTTTAAAGAGCCCTATGCTGCACGCAAACACACCATACAACCTATAGCTTCCATTCCATACTTCAAAAGCACCGATCATCTCTTAGAAGGGAGCCCCTCCTGCATCTCCCGGTTCTTAAACTCCCTCATGGCCATTTCCGCTTCTTCATCGTAGCAACCCCCTCAAACTTCACCCTGAACAGCACACAGTTTCTCTTGCTGTGGAAATTCGCCCTTTGGCTATTCCCCTTGACACGCATAGGCATGCCAAACGCGTCTACAGTGACTGACCTCATTCTCAACATCACCACCGCGCCTTCCGTTGTTTGGGCCGCTGCCAGCCAAGCCATGTCACCACTCACTCGCGTGTCATCGTATCTCAGATGGCCGTCTGGAGTCAGCTTGAACGCAAACCTTGGGAGTGTCGCGTTCTTCTTCTGCCCTCCCAGACACATGATTCGCGACATGTCAGCCACGGTGTCGGATAAATCCAGAGTTGACCCGCGTAAGAGGGCCACAAGTGTACCAGGCTCCAGGTTCGCATCGTACGCTGCCTTAGGGCGCAACGCCTGCTTGGATGCAGCGGGCTTGGTACTAAGAGCAGGGAGCATGATTGTAGGGAGATCGGATTCGTACCCCTCGAAAACAAACGAGCACATCTCGGGAGTGGGCGGGCAGCTGAACTTTGTCGCGACTCCAGGGCCAGGCGGCGGGGTGGAAGGCGGGGGAGCGGAGGGAGGTGCGGGGGGGGGAGGAGGTGGGGGGGGCGGGGGAGAGGGACAACGGTGATCATCGTCGCCTTCATCGTCGTCGCCAGGGCCCTCATGGTCATTATCGTCGTCGTCGTCGTCGTCCTCGTCATGCTCGTGATCATTCTCCTCGTTCTCGTCATCACGATGTCGATCGGCAAAACGGCTCGACCTCTTGACCTTTTTAGCTGAGGAGGATCCCTCCTCAGTTGACCCTTGCCTCGCCTGATTCTTCACTTTCTTCACATTCTTAATCTTCTCCGTTTTTTCCTTCTTTCCATTCTTCTCCTTCTTCGTCACTGGGCTTTCGTTCCTGGACTCCTCACCCTCCATCCGTTGCCGTTTCTGCTTCGGCGCCTTCGACTTCTGTTTCTTCTCCTGCTTCTTCTTGCTGCTTGATCCGGTGAACGTAATCCCATCTTCCTCTTCCTGGCGTCCGTTCTTTTGCTTCTTGTTCTTATTCGAATTCGATCTCATCTTCCGCGCAAAGTCCACCTTTTGCAGCTCGTTCCCGTCCTCACTCCTCGGCTTTAACCGTCGCCGACTGTCGATGATCGTCACGCGGCTCCATTCTTTGGACACGTTCGCGAGCATTCGCCCGCGCCTAGCTGTCGCATGATGGGCCTGCTCTGCGACAGTGCTCGCGGCGGTCGCAGGGGCGAAAAGTTCATCACGGGGACCCAAGGCATCGCAGACAACGCTTGCGAGAGCGAGCAGCGCGACCAAAGCAACGAGGACACGCGGCGACGGCCGAACTATTCTGCGAAAATCGTAAGCCCGTAATCCCTCGCGGTCCATTCGACCAATGAGATTATTATACATAACAGTCTAGGTATCTGTTGTTCACCCTTAGCTATGAAGCTAGTGACTGCATTTGTTTACCAAGGACGTACTTATCCTCTCCCTCGTTTGAAGTCGTAATTCCGTTACCCTTGCGGTGTACATCCGCGTCACGGAAGTGCGCCCTCCCCTGACCTTCAACAGCCAGCCGCGCAACGAGAGCGACATCTCCTGTTCTTGACGGCGCCCTCCCGCTGTCAACCAAGCTGACGGAAACGAGATGTGAGAACAAAATCGACGGCCCCAAACGCCTTCCCGCCGTCAGAAACAGCTGCGGTTGCAACCTCCTCAACTGATCTCAGAGCGCAGGTGGAGCAGGTGAATCTGAAGGGTGGCAGACAAACAAATTCAAATGACGGCTGTTCCCAAGAAACAAGCGAAAGATCTCTAAGAAACTTCACCATTAGGCAACACGGAAACACCGATAGATGATCATAAAGATGTTTAGCGAGATTGCTTGTGAAGCGTATCTCTGAGATGGGATGTCATTTCCAGTTCTTCAGGTGCCCAGGATCTCGAAGAGCGGAACGCACCTGTGATGGATAAAAGAAGGCTCCCAGAAAGCTGGAAGGGTCAAGCTAAGCAACCGCCCAAACTGACTTGTCGACACCTCATTCCGCAAACGAGATGCCTCATGGGGGTGTGGGGCACATCCACTTTCACGGGAACATATCTAACAGTCGCCTGCCGCCACGTGGAGACACCTCTTTCTTAGTGGTCAATGACGGCAATAACCGAAACTTCTGTGCACGTAAGCAAGACAGTACTCTTGCCAACGGTGCTTGAAATAAGTTTTTGCGGAGTCGCGCGAAATTGATAAATCACAACCAGCCATACGAACCAGTACAGTTTGTGGTGGGAGAAGCTTGGGGAGAGCTTCCAGAAGCGGGAAAATTGTTTGGGGCAATTCCAATGGCTTGGTTCGAAGCCCTCGAGTCAGTTGCAGAAATCTCCCTACCTTTTCCTCCCACGTGGCCTTTAGGATAAGTTTTTTATCTCGAGGATACCTGTATTCCCACCAAGGTTCAGTGCACCACAGGCCTGGAGTCCACGCGACGCCTTCCGAGGCTGAGTTTTGAAATCGCCAAGAATCACTTTCGCCCAAGGAGAGTGTGTCGTCCACCATCCACTTCTAAAAACAATTCCAAGGCAGCAGGTGCACGGACGTTGTTGACCACCAACCAGGCTTTGCCCTTCTCCTGGCTTAGAGGTACGTCTCCGTCCATTACAGCAGTCCACATAAATCTAGCTTCTCTGGTCTTATTTCGTGTAACTGCACCTGCTCGCTCTCCGCCGTCTGCGCATCGACACATCGTTCTTCAAATCAAACATTTCCAGAGTTCGCTGGGCCAATTCATAGTCCCCATCTTTAGCCACTAGTAGTATTGTACTCACAATAAGCATCAGCACAGATGGGGTTGGAAGAGGATCTGGCGATCTCGCCGGCTGTATCGACCGCCATCGGCGGGCTAGCAGGCGTCATAGAGGTGCTGCTGCAGCAACCGCTGGTCACGTGGAAAAACGCCGTGCAGGACATGAGACCCGTCCCGCTGCACCCCAGACTGCTCTATCGCGGGGTGGCCGTGAACGCCGCGTCCATTGCGCCGATTAACGGATTCCAGTTCGGTGCCAACACCTTTCTAGAAGAGTGGTTAGCGGCGAGGGGTCAGTTGAATGACACGACGCGGACGGGAGCGGCGACGGCGGCGGGTGCTATGTCGGGGATAATCACGGGTCCGGCGGAGCTGCTGATGATCCAGCAGCAGAAGTGGGGAGGATCGCTGGGCGCGAGACTACGGGATGTCGTTGGAGAGCACGGTGTCTTCGCACTCGCTAGAGGAACGGTACGCGGGACGATGTTTCGTGCAAATGGATGTTTACGTGATCAAATGGGAGTATTGCCTTTTTCAATCGTGGGAGTGCAAGATTCATAACGACTCAGTCGGTTCAACGTCAATCCCTGTTGTCTCTTCGAGTACATCCGTGTTGCCGCTTCAATAGCTGTTTATCCAACGTGATAGGATGACGTCATCTAGAGGGGGAAATCTGCATGGTCGGATAGAAGTTCTGGGCCTGACAACTGCCCACTGGCACACTAGGTAGCCGCAGTCGCAAGCACACACCAAGTGCTTGCTGATCTGCTCAGCACCTTCTTCCCGTCGTTTTTATCACCCCCTCCCGTATTTCGCTGCAGAATCCCGCAGTCGTGAGAGAAGCGATCTTCACAGGGGCGTACCTGGGAGTGATTCCTGTGATGACGGAGCACATGGAGAAGGCGTGGCCGATTTTCGCAGAGAGGCCCGTCGCGGCAATGGCGACGGCGTCGGTGCTGGCGGGAGTGGGAGCGGCGGTGCTCACGCAGCCCTTCGACACCGTCAAGACGCGCATGCAGGCCAATCTCGCAGATCCTAATTTCAGGTACGGGAGGTTCAGCTCGTTTCCCTTATTGTACATCTGTGCCTGGTGCGACTGATCCAGTTGACGGATGAGTAACAGTGGGCATATTTCTCATTTCTGCAACCTTCTCCTCTCTCCTTTCAGGTCTATGAGTGGCACGTTTGCACGAATGTGGAGAGAAGGAGGCAGCAAGACCCTCTTCAGAGGCCTCATCCCCCGAGCGCAGCGGGTGACATTCGCTGTCTTTATCCTCAGCGAGGCCAAGGAGAGGCTTACTGAGTTGTACCTCAAGCTCCAGCCGCAAACAGCATCCCAGAGTCATGCCAGTGATGCCAGCAGCAGCATGTCACTTAGCCACGTAGATGCCAGGCGGGGGGCAGGCCACCTAGATGCTGCTGCAGTTGCTTACAGAGCGGCAGCTTGTGAGTCTGCAACGGAGGAGGTTTAAGGTGTTACAGCAGGAGGTTTTAGAGAGGATGAAGTAGTGGAGCTGCTGCATGTGTGGAGCTGTCTTTTAAGCTCTTGTGCATATTGAAGAGTTTTGCCTTCTGGGTCAAATATGGCCCACGATCCAGTTTTGACTGAATATTTCTTATTATTGTATTGTTGATGTTACAAATAATTGCCCATTAAATTTTGTCTCACCAGTGATTTTGCTACGCTACTTGGCACTATCCCACCAGTGGATTTGATGCATTACCTGGCACTGTCCCACCAGTTGATGCCGTATCAGATCAATGTTTGCTTTCATGTAACACGAGCATCATTATTTCCTAACATGGCGCCCTTAATGGCTAACCAAGCAAGTTAGCAGAAGATTCTACACCTAATCTCCAGAGCACTGGACAGAGTTGGAACCTGTGGGTGAAGCTATGGCAGTCCTTCCAAGAGTTGAAACCTCCGTCCATGTGCCTGTCAGGTGGGTGCATGTCAAAATCACCACCTTATTTGTGGTCTACATAGAAGATATGTTGGAGAGGCCTGCCACGTTTCCTAAAACTTTGGCATGGATTGCTCCCCCATGGCTCTCCATTACTGCTGTCACCCCTCGCTCCACCATCCTGTTGAGTGGAGAGAAGGGCAGGGAACGGGAGTGGAGAAGATATAAAAACTGCTCAGTTATAGCTGGCAAAGCAGGAATTTGGGGCCCAGCTTTTAGGACAGGAGAGGGTTATGTTATATGCGGTTCTCTCTCTTCTGACTGACCTGAATATCGTGGCGATCATTAGAGTCAGGTAGATGACGAATCTAATTAGCTGCCGTCTTCTTTGAACGCTTATTTGGTTGAAAACTTCCGTCACATCCACCATGTGCTCTTTCCTGACGTATCTGTATGGTAAATGAAAGGGAAAATAGGAGGCCAGATGTTGTTGACGGCAATGCTCCAGAGAGAAGAGGAACCCAACTTGCGGGTTGATAATAGCAGCATTATGCATGAAGTCATGGTGACACTCACAGGTGAAGGTGGTAAAGGGCGAGAGGGAGGTTGATAAGGAACATGAGCCAGTGGCCGGTGAGGGCGAAGACAACGGTCAGCCCGGAATGGAGGGAGATCTCTGGAAAAACGAAGCCGTTGACTCTTCTGGCGGCGTCATGTGGATTGATGAAGTCGTTTTCAAGGTCCGATATACAGATGAGCTGAATGAGAAGGTGAAGGAACAAGGGAGTCCAGCCAAAGTAGTGAAGTAGAGGAAACACGTTAGAAAACACGAGATGGATTTGATCTGCACCAGGCTGTATAGGGGTATCCGATAAACACAGAACTGTTGCGCGTATACAAGCTGGGTGCTAGTGACAACTCTGCCGCATGATTCTTGTAAATTTTTAACATGAACCGCAGCTTCCAGTGCTTGAAAACTACGACCGGATTCCACCACAAGTAAACGCACCATGTACATGACGATGCCCACTAATGCTGCTGAGACAAGAAACGCCACCATCCAGAACAGTATCGCCCAAGTTAGCGACTCTTGAACTGTGAGGAACGCCATTCTCAAACCCGACTTCTGGCCTTGCTCAGTACAGGAGCTGGAAGAATAAAGCGCCTCGTGTTAGTGAAGGCGAAAATGTCCAGATGGGTCAGCTGAGAGGTTATACTCGAAGATGCGAGTGACGCGTAGTGCGACTAAGCGATTGGTTTAACTAAAAATGGTTTCGGATCAATGGACATTGAGAAAGAATAGCTGCGGCCATGGCTATGGAAACTCGTCGCGGACAATCAGCCTCGTGCTTTTGAAATGATCCTCCTGTTAGGGTTCAGGAATGGTATGGAACCTAAAAACGCGAGACTTAATTTGTGCACTTCGATTAGAACAAGCCTATGCTGGCGCAACACAACTGAAAGCACTAAGGGGAATTAGTTTGAAATAATGCGCTCTGAAACATGAGCTCCGCTGAGTAAAAGCTCCGATGCGCATGCGAAAGGTAAACGTCAGGGACAAAATGCATGCACTGCTGCGAGTCTTTAGGCATGGCTCAGCCAAGCACGGAGACCCGGGACATTGGAGATCAAATTCATGCCCAAATGAGAAGACGTCACCGCCATGGCCGACGTCCGTTGAAAACTCCAACCTGCAAGCCGCGGAAGAATGCGAAAAACGTGCAAACGTATGCCTCAAGCGGAAGGTTCTTCCTGGCGATTCGCTGCGCCTCTTCGCCTCTGTTCCAAACTGGCCCTCGCCGTGTTTCGCTGGGTTTCGCCCAGTTTCGCCCACGACGCTGGTTTGTCATGCGGGGATGGATTCTGACCGTTGTGTTCCTTCACAGTAACGCGTTCCATCAACGGTTCACTGACGTTGGAAAAATATATGTTGATAATACTCTTCTTTAGATACATAGGAACATCAGCTGTACACATAAGAGCATATGCTGTACACATAAGAGCTTAACAAGTGATTCCAGCTTCAGAGTTCATTCGTCCTCATCCTCGTCATCACTCTGCAGTGAGAAAGACAAATCACACCCAACAGAAAAACGGAGTCAGGAGGCAACACCAAACATATGGATAGGAGGGTGTAAATGGGACAGCACCACGTGGAAGCAAGGCCATGTTACTGATATTCTGATCACGAGTAATTTACATCACCTCGAATGTGTCAGGGAGGGGGATGCCCTGATCCAGCTGGCGCAAATGTCCAATGGTGAGTCGCTGTGTGATGGGGGTAGAGGAATGTGGGAAAGGCAGAAACGCCAATTAGCCACCAGTGCGTAAACCATCAGCACAGAAGTCGCTTAGACCAGCAGTCATCGCGTCATGCCGGCCACTATCAGCTCACCTCCATGTCATCGACAACAAGTCTGCGGTCGCAGCGCCTCTCCAGCAGCTCGAGCACCTCCATGCCATTCATTGACGTCAGGCCTATGTCGATCAGCAGTGGCTCCCCAGCGATCTCCAGGTCCTGGGAGGAGACAGGAGGAGAGACAAGGCACAGCGGAAACGAGTGCTTGAGTCTCGAGACCTATAGCGCCTCTGAAGAAGCTCGAGCACCGCCATGCCATTCATTGATGTGAGATCAATGTGCATCAGCAGAGGCTCCCCGGCTATCTCCAGGTCCTGAGAGGAGATGCCAGGCGAGGTGAGGTATGTATACAAGCATTTTCTCGACATCGTGACCCCGGAGGGAAACAGTACACCTAAGCAAGAGAAAAAATAGAAACAGACAAGGGGAAAGGAAAACCCAGAACAACAATAAAACCAGGAGTGGCGCTCACATGGATGCCCATGATAGCCTTCACAGCTGCCTCCACTCCCATGCCATCCCACTTGGCCGCACCCATGTCCTCCTCTGCTTCCGCATCCCCATCCCCTTCTGCATCCTTGCCCTGCCCATCCTTTGCCTCTGCCACGTCGCCCTCTGCTGCTGCTGCTGTTGTTGCTGCTGCTGCTTCTGACGCCACTGCCAGTGGTGCCACTACATTTGCTTCCTCCTCTGCTTCATCTACAGCTTCCCCTCCCTCCACCTCCACACTCTCTTCCTCACTCACCCCTTTTCCTTCCACCTGTCCCCCCTCCTCCTCCACCTTCTTACTGGTTGCCTCCTCCCGCTCCTGACTTTCACTCTCCTCTTGGCCAATCAGCACCTCTTTTCGAGGCATCTCAGCAGAGCTTTCCTCCTCGATAATCACCATGTCCTCCTCTCCTCCCTTTGCCCCAGAAGGCTCAGGGATCGAATGCAGACTCTCCTGAGCAGTTGGCAGAAAGAGGGACACGGGCAGAATGTAGGAAACACGTGAACATGTCACTACAGAGTAATGCCTGACACTCACTCCTCATCTTACAGTCACTCCTCCCGCACTGCGTTTCAAAAAGGGTCTCGCAAGAATCTCACGATCGAAAGGTTTTTGTCTCGCATGCCTAATAACAAAAATGGTCAATCAATGTGTCGCCTAGAAAAAGTTCATAAACTTACAATGGTCTCTCCTGCGCCTCCTTCCATGTGCGAGTTACTGTTGAGCACGTTTAGTGCGCCTGTGGTGAGACGGTGGCTCGTCTCCTTGCGCCGAATCTTGCCACTCGTGGTCTTGGGGATCTGACACCCAGGGAGGCCAAAGGAGAGTGAAAGAGAGAGGCGCGGGGGAAGCAACAAAGGAGGAAGAACCAATCCGTCTGCAGCAGTAGGCTCACCCGTCTAGCTAGCAAATGCAAGACATTGGAAGCATTTTTTAAACGTGACGGTACGCAGCTCAAAGATGGTCCTTGTGGAATGAAAGCCATGTCATCATGAAGATCCCTTCCGTACCCACACCACTGCACTCACGGTTCGGGGCGGAACGATAGCCACAATGGCAGGCATAACACCACGGCACTGCGAATCTCCCCCGTCAGCTCATCGGTCTGCTGCTTCTGCAGACTCACTGCACACAAACCCCCCTTATCCGTGCCACTGCACTCACCGTGCGAGGAGGAATGATAGCCACGATGGCAGGCATAACACCATGAGCCCGCACCACAGCACTGCGAATCTCCCCCGCCACTTCATTCATCTGCTGCTTCGTCAACCCACCCTCCCCACTCCCTCCTCCTCCCCCCCCTCCGCGCCACCACCCTTCCTGCGCCACTGCTTTCACTTCCACCACCACCGCCAACACCTCCTCCTCCTCTCCCTTCTCCCCAGTATCTCCCTTGCCGCCCACTGCCGCCCCGTGGCTCGTCTTGTTCACGCTGAAGGCGGCGCAGCAGCCGGGGCGAATGGTGTCTGAAACGGCCTCTACGGTGAGCTCGATGTCCTGCGGGTAGTAGTTCTTCCCGCCCACGATGATGAGGTCCTTGATGCGCCCTGTGATGAACAGCTGCTGCGCCACCACCAGCCCCAGATCCCCCGTTCGCAGGTAGGCTCTGCTGTCGGAGCCTGGGGCTCCCTCCCTCATCCGCGCCCGGAAGGTCTGGGGAGGAGGGGAGGAGAGGCAGGAGGAAAACAAGAGTAGGTGGGGACAGAGCACTCGTGAGTGGGTGAAGAGCTGCTGTGCCACCACGAGCCCCAGATCTTTAGTACGCAGATAGGCGCCCTCGTCCGAGCCTGGCACTCCCTCCCTCATGCGCGCCCGGACAGTCCGGAAGAGGCAGGATGATGGAAGAGGAGAGAGGAACGAGGTGCAGGGGTGTAAGGATGACATGTAGGGCTGACGAGTAAGGCTGCAAGCTCACCTCCTCTGACAGCTCCGGCTTGCCCCAGTAGCCACGCGCCACGTGGCAGCTGCGCGCCCAGATCTCACCCTCCTCGCCCTCCGCGCACTCCTCACGCGTCTCAGGATTGACGATGACCACCCGGCCGTCCACAGGGTACGTGGCGAGGTGGCCGCTGCTATGCAGAGTGATGTCCGGGAGATGCAGCAGCTGGTGGGTGGGGCAAGCAGACGGACGGGAGGGGGAGCAGATGAGGTTGGGCAAGCATGGGTAGGTAGCGAGGTAACCGCTGCTGTGGAGATTAATGTCGGGGAGATGCAGCAGTTAATGGGAAGGGGAACAAGCACAGAGGAAAGGGGAAGGAAAAGGAGAAGAGATAGAGGGCAGGCATGGGACGCACCTAGATAAACCCACTCTTTACCAGTGTAACGCGCATTTCATATACCCAAAATTCTCAACGTACCTTGCTGCCTCATCCCGACATGCCATTCCCGTGCTCTGCCACACGATGCACAAGGTCAAAAGCTCATGCCCCATTCGTGCGTATACTGTGTGCTTTTGAAGTACCTGAAGTACATGCTCATTCTCCACATACCAGACTAGAATCAACGTACCTTGCTGCCCCACCCCGACACGCCCACCACATGCTCTGCCAGCCCATAGCACGGGCACATGCCGCACGGGTCCCACCCGTACCGCCCCAGCACCGCATTCCACCGCTCTATCGTCTCCGGCCGCACCGGCTCCGCAGCGTTCAAGAAGCACTCCAGCGACGAGAGGTCCAGAGTGGTGGGAAGCACAGCAGATGGGTTGAGAGCGGTGGGGGTGGAGGAGGGGGAGTTGGCAGGGGTGGGAAAGGAGGAGGGCGGGAGGGAGGCGGAGAGGAAGGGCTTGGGCAGGGCAGCATCTCTGGAAGGGATGAACTTGCGCGTGGCGAGGTTGAGAGCAAAGTTGGGCGCTGCTGTGTGCGTGATCTGGAGTGAGTTGAGAGGGGGGGGGAGGAAATGTTTCTGTAAGTACACATGATAGCAAGGAGAAGGAAGGAGCAAGAGAGCAGGTCGTGGGGTGCCGAGGCAGGCAGGCAGGCAGGAGAGTTCCAACTCAAGAGGTTGTTGATTGATCTTCCCCTGCCCAGTTGCCCAGTTTCCTGCAGAGGATCCTGAGTTTCCTTTTCCAGCCCCCAAATCACATGCCACACCCCAAGCCTCCCCCACCCAGGGCCTCTCATCTCCCCCCTGCGCTCACCTTGAGGCGGCTCATCCACTGCAGCCAGGACGCGGGGAGGTGGATGAAGTTGGTAGGCAGCATGCACACTCCACTGTGCCTCTCCCTACCCCAGCCCCAGCCCAACCTCACACCCGGCCCTACCTCCCCCTTGCACTCACCTTGAGGCGGCTCATCCACTGCAGCCAGGAGGCGGGGCGGTGGATGAAATCGATGGGTGACATGTACACCCCACTGCCGCCCGCTGTGAGCGTGCTCAGATACGCCACTATGAGCCCCAGGTCGTGGTACTGGTGGGGAGGGGGAAGGGAGGGGAGAGGGAGGAGGGAGCGAAGGCGAACATACACATGTATAAACCGTTGTCACCTGCCTGCTGTGAATGTGCACGTGCAGTGCTTGCCATGTGATGCGAGCACTGCTTGTGTGCTGCCTGCCATCACAGCTGAACTCCGTAGCCACACAGCAAGAGCAGCACGACCGCTCACCTGAGGCAGCACGAGCTCACCTGAGGCAGCACGAGCTCACCCGAGGCAGCACGAGCTCACCTGAGGCAGCACGAGCTCACCTGAGGCAGCACGAGCTCACCTGAGGCAGCACGAGCTCACCCGAGGCAGCACGAGCTCACCCGAGGCAGCACGAGCTCACCTGAGGCAGCACGAGCTCACCTGAGGCAGCACGAGCTCACCTGAGGCAGCACGAGCAGCAAGAGCTCACCTGAGGCAGCACGAGCTCACCTGAGGCAGCACGAGCAGCAAGAGCTCACCTGAGGCAGCCAGCTGAAGAAGCGGATACCGGAATGCATGCGCAGGGTCCTGTGAAGGGGACAGGGCCGAGTGGAGATGGATGGGGGAGGTAAGCCAGGCTTAGATATTGTCGTTCCATGAAATGCTGTCTCACTCTCAGATGAACATAGTGCGTCGTGACGTGACACTGGCGCGAGTGTAAACTTGACGCCTGCTCTTTCCCTCGCTTTTTCTCCACCCTGGCACAGAGCAGCACGCACCTGCGGATGAACATGACGTTGTGGGCGATGTTGGTGTGCGTAATCATGACGCCCTTGGGATCCGCAGTGGACCCTGACGTGTACTGCAGAAACGCAATCTCATCACTGCTGCTGCTGCTGATGTTGCTATCACCAGTGCCATTCTCGTTGCTGCTGCTGTTGCTGCTGCTGCTGCTGTCTTTCTCAGCCGCGTTGCGAGGGAGAGGCTTGATGCCGTTGGTGTTATACCAGTGCTCGCCCGGCCAGCGCACGAGCTTCAGCAATGACAGGCGGATCTTGGAGCGATACCTGATGGAATGAACGAGGGAGTATGGTGGGCAGAACAGAGTAAATGCCAGAAGTGGCATCAGAACTGAGCGGCTTGACGCTTTTGGTGTTATACCAGCGCACGAGCTTCAGCAGCGATAGGCGGATTGGAGCGGTAAACCTGACGGGAATCTCGGATGTTTTTAAAACGCTTCAGCAGAGACAGAAAGATCTTAGTTGGAGGAACCCGGCGCAGAGCTGCTGTGAAACTAGGACTTGGAAAGTGCAGTGTGGCAGCCTAGTGGTGGGTAATGAGCAAGTGATGCAGCCAGCAGCTGCACTGCCTACGATACCAGCTTCAGGCACAGACTCTTCGAAAGAGAGGTGCACTCCAAAGAGAGGTCACTCAGAGGTACACTCACTCGGAGGTGGAGAGCACGATGTGAGCCCCACAGTCGTTGACGAGACGAGTGAGCTTCTCCACGTCCTTCTTCAGCTCGCGTGGGTTGGGCGGGTACACTGGCACCGCTACCACTCCTGCACAACCATAATGGAAGGGAATGGACAGAAGGGAAGAGGGGGGAGGGGGGGGGGTAAGGGGGAAGGACCGGGGGCGAGTGAGCTTCTCCACGTCCTTCTTCAGCTCGCGGGGGTTGGGCGGGTACAGTGACACCGCTACCACTCCTGCACAATGGGCGAAGAGGGGGTGGACAGAGAGTGGGTGGGGAAGGGGAACCGGGGTTGGAGAGATGGGGAGTTGAGGGGGAACTTTTCCCCTGCCCAAACCCCACGTCAAATGTCACAAGCCACGTGTCACATAGAATTCACATGTCACGCGACATGCCAGACGCCACGTGTCACTTGTCACATGCTCCCATGCTCAAGCACACCCACCAGAGAGCAGGCAGGCAATGAAAGCGATGAGGAAGTCGAGCAAATGCCATGTGCCACATGCCACATCCCACATGCCATGTCCCACATCTCACATGCCATGTCCCACATCCCACATGCCATGTCCCACATCCCACATGCCATGTCCCACATCTCACGCTCCCATGCTCAAGCGCACCCACCAGACCGCAGGCAGGCAATGAAGGCAATGAGGAAGTCAAGCCCGGGCGGGTACAGCAGCACCACTCGGTCGCCCCTCGCTGCCCCCCACTCGCCCACCAGCGACACACTCACGGCCCGGGACAGTGCGTCCAGCTGGGGGGGATGGGGGTGGGAATAGCAAGTGGGGTTGGGAAGGGGGAGAGAGGAAGAAGATGGGATACACTGACGAAGAGAGTTTTCACACTGACGAAGTTACCACCGCTGCTAACAGCAAACAGCGCCTTGCACCCGCGTCAGGCTGCTGTACATGCACAAATATCCCTTTTCATAAAAGAATTGTTTGTGGATAAATAGCCTCGCATCCATGCACGCACCTCCTCATAGGTGTACGACTGCTTGATCACCCCCTTCTCCTCCACCCATGTCACCGCCGCCTTGCTCGGAAACTTCCTCACGTTGCGCTCAAACAGCTCCAGAAACGGCAACGCCTCGTCGCGCAGCCACTCTTGGCGCTCGTCCAATGGGATGCCGTCCTGCGGCGGCGGTGGGGACCACTTGCGCGGGTTGCCCGCCACGTCAGCAGGGCCGGGGGCCAGCTTGAGCGGGCTTGCGTGCGCACGCATCCCTACAACAGACGGCGTAGCCGGGGCCTTGGCGGGGGGCATGAGAAGAGCGGTACTGGCGACGGAAACGGCGCCTGAAGGGAAACTGCTTGCAGCAGGGACGTTAGGAGCCATGTGTGCTCGGGCTAGCGGCACAAGTACTGCTAGCAAGACGTGGATGCTCTTGGGTGGGGGGTGGAGTGTGGTGGGAAGTGGTGGATGGAGGGTGGAAATCTGGGCGTTCCGATCGAGGGGATCGAGGCTGGCAGCGGCGGAGAGAGACGAGACGAAGATTGGCCGGGCTCCTGGTAGACGAGAGTAGACGAGTGCAGCAGCAAGCAGCGCGCAGCACGTCGGGTGGTTCAATATAGGGAAGCCGTGCTTTTCTACGGCTGAATTCACGGAAGCAAGTCAATGCATGAAACGAATGAGTCAGTTCGCTCTCCCTCTTATCGCCTCTCGCATGCTCCGGTGGACGCATCGCTGCCTCTCGCGTATCGCTTCTCTTCCATGCAGAGCGACGCGGTTCGATAATTCCTTGCAAGTGCATTTGGCGAAAGCGATTGGCGAACATCGCCATGTGGGTGGGGCACGCTAGAGGAAATTGATCCGGACAGGCGGTGATTCCAACCTCACTGGTCATCCGAGAGACGGATGGCATCATCTGCACCGCACGTCACTTTCAAGAGCACTAACCAACGGTAAGATTTGACCGATTGGATGATTCTGGAACCTTGTGGTTGCGATGCTGGTACAGTGCTGTCCGCAGAGAGCACCGAAAGTACAATGTAAACTGTTTCGTCGTCACGAGGCGGAATGACAGGCAGGGAGACGGCATGCTCCGGTGTGTGATATCTTTTGGTAGGTAGAGGAGGAACCCCTAGGTGTGCTCGTCTGAGGCGGTTCAAGAGTCGAAATGACAGGCAAAGAGAGACGTCTCTTTCCGATGTGATATTCAAGGGCTGTTGTCTCGGTGACTAGCAGCAGTGCATGTCGGAAAAGTGCATGCTGACAGGCGACGGGCAAACCGACGCTACACTACCATCGCCCGTTCGTTTCCAGGCATGCCGTCGAATCAACAGCGGTCCCAATCAGGCGATATCGATGTGACCCACAAGCAGCAAGCGATTCTGCTCCGAAACAAACACGTCATGAATTCGCCAGGGAAAAATGGCTGCATGTCAGAGATTCAGGCCAAAGCACTTCAGATCGTTGGGCTGAAAGTGACTGACAGACATTGTTCATGTCGGTCATAAATATCATGAACTGCTTCCGTTTCATCCTTATCAACATTACTGTTACGAAAAATATTCGCATTTCACCGAACACTATGAACACTGTGAATCCTAGGCTGAAAACGGGGAATCCTTCTACGGAGAAATTTCCAACTTGATGCCAGCGATCAGCACCGCATCCAATGAGAGACGCGATTCGGCCTGACGTGGGCAGCGCCATCATCTAGGAATATGACGTGTCCGATTTGATACTCACCGGACAAACTTTCACTAATTTTCTCGGTAGTTATGGACCCATTCGAGTAATTTGGGTAAGTAAGCAAGCTGCTGGGAAATGGTTATAACTTGAGGAGGGGTTTACGATCACGGGCAAAAGTTTGGAATTCCCAATTCTGATCAACAGCTATCCAGGTGTCTGCTGGTCAACAACTATCTCATCAAACCAGCCTCTAATTTTCAACAATTCCTTCCCGCCATCACTACAAACCGACACCCGTGGGGCAAAAATGTGTCCCAGCGTTTCGAGGTTCCCTGCAGGCGGAGACAGCTGCCCCAAATGGAAGTTCCAGCCCGGTTTTCTGACATGTGCGATCCTCCCCCCACCACCTCCAGTGAAGTTTTCATGTACAGGTCAAACCTAAATGTTTTCACGGCGCGTGCCGAGCACCCCGCCTATGCACACGGCACGCACGACACTCCCAGGATACACGTGGACCGCTTGTCGCGCACAGGTCTCACAACAAGCTCTTCAAGCCGTCCGATCGGCATCACGCTGACGTTTGGGTGGTTCCGCACCGCACCGCTCCGACACAGTTTCCCTGCAGACCACCGCCCTTCCGAAAATCAGAAATCCCCTTCCCCCCCCTTCCCCGTTTCCCCGCGTGTCTTCCCCATCCTTTTTCCATCACAGTCTCCGCCAATCATCCCGCTCCCCCCCACTTTCGAGGTCATCAACTGTGGGAAAAGATCAACGAGGGGCCGAACAGTGCCAGAGGGGTGATCAACCAGGGGCCAAGAGGCCCGGAACTTCCCAAACCGCTGCGCATAGAGGGATTAACATAGGGTCTTCCTTTATTGCACGTAATTATGTTATTAGTGGCATGTACCGGCTCGCATTTTCGCTCGCGTGTCGTTTAGCGAGCCGACTCTACTGGAAACTCTTAGGGCAGCCAAAAAAAACTACAACTCTTAGGGAACCTGGATGCATTTTCGGGATGGGTCAACCCTAAAACGGATAACTTCCTGGTATTTAGGGTTGATGCCTCCCGAGTCGCATCTGTTTCCGAATGGGTAATATATTTTTTTCCAGTGCGTTTACGATCGGGTAGGTGATATTTATCACCCAGAATATAATATGTTATACGTACTCACGATTTGATCCGCCGAACTTTACTTCCAGAAGAAGGCGACGCGCGCGCTGTAGTAGACGGAGGTCAAAACCCTCAATAAAAAACATGAATACACAATTTGGTTCTTCTAGCAAATACCATTTACTTCCGGTTCGGCTTGTTCGCCAAGTCGGTTGGGCAGCTCTGGGCTGAAATCCTACGGTCGAGATTTACCGGCCCTACTTTGAACACTCCTCTGGCGAAGTTCGGCCCCTGGTTGATCTTTTCCCATCAACTGTCGCCCTGCCACATTTGTTTCACCCTGCAGTACATCCCCGCCACAGCGGAAAGGACATCTGCTCCATGCGGCAGCTCATTGATAGTGCGCCGCAGCCTAGGGAGTAGATGGCAGGTGCTGCATTCTCTAGACTAGTCACTAGAGTCTTGATGGCATCAGCTTTGTCAACATCGAGGTAAATGCAAGGCAGTTAGCAATTACCTAGACCAGAGTTAGCAAATGCCGAGGACCAAGCCAGGAGTTACCGAATGCCTATGACCGAAAGTTAGCAAATGCCAAGGTCGTTGTCAGCACAGTCTGTAAATCAAGTCGCAGCCACTGCCTTCCACCTCATTCACTTTCGTAGTGTTTTTAGATTGATTCGGGAACGCGAGCAGCACGGAAGTCTCGCACTTCTCGCCTAAATCACCAACTGCACACACCTCTTCACAAACGTAGGGACACAAGCAGCTCTAGCCATTCACTTGCGTACTTGCGCTCTAACTTGCTTACTCGCCTCCATCCAGAAAAATGGCGGCAGCAGATGCGAGTGACCCCTACTTCTCACTAAGTGCAGCCCTGCGGCAATGCACATGCACGGTCGACGTCGCCCCGGAAGCAGGGAGTCCGCCCTTTGTCGCGTCGCTTTCCAGCTCCGCGCAGCCGATATCCTCGCTCGCCTTCCACGGTGTCTCCTATACGGTTCAACGCAAGAAGCTCCTGCAGCCGAAGTCGCAGCGCATGACGAAGCAGCTTCTATGCGACGTCTCCGCATACGCGAAGGCTGGCGAAGTCACCGCGATAATGGGAGCGAGCGGCTCGGGGAAAACCACGCTCCTCGACGTCCTCTCGGACCGCATCTCTTCGCGCAACCTCACTGGGGAAATCTCCTTGAACGGCGCTCCGGTGAAAGGAGACACGATCCGACGGCTGTCGGCGTACGTGATGCAAGACGACCTGATGTTTCCCGCGCTGACGGTCCACGAAACGCTCATGTACGCCGCGGAGTTGCGGCTTCCGCCGACGGTTAGCCACGCGGAGAAGGCGGAGAAGGTCCGCCGCCTCATCCGCCTGCTGGGCCTTACCAAAGTGGAAAACTCCAAAATCGGCGATGAGAATAACCGCGGAATCTCCGGCGGCGAGAGGAAGCGCGTCGCGATTGGCGTGGAAATGATCGGCGATTCGAAAATTTTGTTTCTGGATGAACCCACGTCGGGGCTGGACTCTACTAGCGCGTTCCGAGTCGTGAAGGTGATAAAGAGAATCGCGGTGCGGACGGGGAGTATCGTGGTGATGGTTTTGCACCAGCCGAGCTTTCGCCTTCTGAGTCTTCTGGATCGGCTGCTGCTGCTCGGCGCCGGACGGATGTTGTTTTTCGGGCAGCCTGCGCAGCTGCCCGAATTTCTTTCTGCGTTCGGCTGCCCGCCGCCACCGTTCGCGAACCCGACAGAATTCGCACTGGATGTGATCCAACGGCTGGGACACGAGACGGAAGGTGGCGCAAAGCGCGGGGAAGACGTGGACGATGAGGAAGACGAGGAGGAATATGACGTGGACGGTACCGAGATTATAAAGTGCCACGTGGCGGGGGAAGCTGCTGCGAATAAGACAAATGCATCTGAACATCTGGCCAGGCAACCGTCTGGCGGTTGCTGGGACGGGGAGACGGAGACGAAGGCCGAGACGAAGACGGAAAAGCTGACGGACAAGAGAGACGGAATTCAGCGGCTGGCCGACTTCTTTACTGTCTGGTCGCAAGGAGGCTCCAGTGGTATTGGCGACTCCTCCCGCGGTACTAGTGAGGGTGGCGAGAGCTTTTCCATCCCTCCGAGCAGCCCCTCGACGTGCTTCAGCCCGGATCAGGCTGTAGTGGCGGCTGCGACCGCGGCGGCTGTAGCGGCGAGAACTGCGGCTGCAGCTGCCGCAGCGGCGGCTGCAGCGGCCGCGGCGAACGGGAACGAAATGGTCACTATCCCTACAGGCGCCTCATCAGGTGTTACTTCAGGTGCTTCGCCGGATGCTCGAGCGGCGGAAATTAACAGCGGCGGCGGCGGCGGTGCCAGCGCGCAGATGGGGTTCCTCGGGGAGCGCGAAAGCGTGGGTGCGGCGCAGCTACAGCCTCTCGGGGAGCGCAATTGCGCGGGCGCGGGCGCGCAGTCAGAGCACTGCGGCGAGCGCAAGTACGCGAACGGGTGGTGGCGGGAGCTGCGCGTGCTGATGAGCCGGTCTGTGCGCGTCATCGCGCGCACCCCCGCGCTGTACCTGCTGCGCTTGCTGCTGATCATGGTCACGGGGCTGCTCATCGCGTCGCTCTTCTGGCGGCCGCCCTTCAAGTGAGTCCCATGTGAAGCTTGGTTAAGTGGCTTACCTTGCGAGCTTTGCAGTCTGCTGATGTCTGCTACGTCCTGTTTGATGTACACTTCTAGTCTGTCCCTCTGCCAGTTACCACTCTTCGCTGCATGCTTTCCTTCCCTTGCTCCTCTCCCTCGTCCCCCTGCTCCCTTTTCCTAACCCTCCAGTTCCTCTCCGCACTCCCCACCCTTTCCCCTACCTCGTCCCCTCCCCCTCTCCCGACCAACCCTCCCCCAACCCTCTCCGCGCTCCCCCTTGCCAAATTTCAGCGCGGAGGGGCTGCACGAGCGGCTGGCGTTCATCTCGTTCCTCGTCTGCACGCTCTTCTTCTCCTCCGCTGACGCCACGCCACTCTTCATCCAGGTGAGCAGATTCGCTCCAGCTCGGCCCTTTCTGAGTCGCCTCAGAATCGTCCATCTCGTTCCTCGTGTGCACGCCCTTATTCATTCAGGTGAGCCCATAGGCTCCGTCCCCCCTGCGCCAGGTCGCTGGCACTCGGCTAGGTCAGCTTATACGATGTGCCCCGAGCCCCCTGTGTGCCAGGTGCTACCGTGTGTGCCCCCTGTGTGTTACCTGTTACGGCCAGGTTTGTCACCCTGCGGAATGGGGTACAATCGTATACCACCCTGTCGCCGACATACATGGTGGCATGGACACCATACATGGTGTACCTGCCTCTGCACGTGCTCGTGGCCCTCCCAAGTCCTGGTGGCACATCATGCCACCCGGCTCAACTCTCTCACAGTCCATTTTTCATCCCTTCCCTCCCCTTCGCATCCCTGGACTGCATCCCGTTTTCCTCGTCTTTGGCCCCCTAACCACCTTCAGGAGCGCAACATTTTCATCCGGGAAACATCGCAGCACGCGTACCGGCTGTCCACATACATGGTGGCCTCGACGCTCGTGTAACTGCCTCTGCACGTGCTCATGGCCCTTGCCATCACTGCCGAGTCCTGGTGGCACCCCTTCTAGCCCGCCTCAAGGCTCTCACACCCGTCCTCCACCCCTTTCCACCCTTCCCCACCCCTCAAATGCACCGTCTTTTTCCCCGTCCTCCTTACCCTCAGGAGCGCAACATCTTCATCCAGGAGACTTCGTGCACGCGTACCGGCCGTCCACATACATGGTGGCATGACGCTCGTGTACCTGCACGTGCTCATGGCCCTTGCCATCACTGCAGAGTCATGGTGGTTGGTTCCTCATCGGATCCGCCTCAAGGCTCTCACCCTTTTTCCACCCCTTTGCACCCTTCTCAACCCCTGAAATGTACCGTTTTCTTCCCGTCCTCCGTACCTTCAGGAGCGCAACATCTTTATCCGGGAAACATCGCAGCACGCGTACCGGCCGTCCACATACATGGTGGCATCGACCCTGGTGTACCTGCCTCTGCACGTGCTCATGGCCCTTGCCATCACTGCCGAGTCCTGGTGGTGTGTCAACCTGTCCGGCGGGGGAACCTCGTTTTTCTTTGTGGTGCTCGTCTGCTTCTGCTGCCTCTTCACGGGGAATGCCTATGCCACGTTCGTCAGTGCTGCTGTCAACAAGTGAGTCTATTGAGTCGTTGCAGATTGTTACAAAGATTTGTGTGTGTGCAACTCCTTTTGCATTTGTGGTGATCGTCTGCATCTGCTGCCCCTTCACGTGGGATTTGCCTCATCATCAGTGCTGGTGTGAGCAATTAAGTGTGAGAAGAAAGTGAATCTTTGTTGCCGCACACTTTCGCTTCTACTGCACCACTGCCCACACCTACCCCACCAAGTCACATTGCAGTGACAGCACTGTCAGATGGATTGTGAGCAAGTGAATACACTTGCTCACATGCACTCACCATGGTTGTTCCTTCCTCGAGCAACTCCGCTCCACTACATCACAAGAGCCACCTCCCATCGCGTCACCTTCTCCGGCCAGTGTCATGCTTGTTTATGCCATAGTCATCTCCACCACTACCATTGACTTAGCAAAAGTCTTTTGAGTCGACTCGAAAGTCACCTCTGAGTCGACTCAAGAGTCACTTTGTTTATGCCATAGTCATCTCCACCACCATTGACTGACTTAGCAAACTGAGCAAACGCTCTCTTTTCTCCTCACCTCTCCATCCCCTCTTTCCCTGCTCTCTCTTTCTCCTCGCAAAAATAGCCAGTCATCCTCGCCTGTGCCATAGTCATCGCAACCATGGCCAAGTTCGCCCTCATCCAAGTTCACTCAACGACCCTCTCCTTTCTCCTCTTCCCCACCTCTCTCTTCCTTCGTCCTCTCCCCCATCCGTCCTTCCCCCTTCCCCCCACAGTGTCATCCTCGCCTATGCCATAGTCATCTCCACAATGGCCAATTTCGCCCTTGTCTGCGGCTTCTACATCCAGCGGCAGAGCATTCCACCGTTCTGGATCTGGCTGCACTACCTCTCACCGGTCAAATACGCCTACGAAGCAGTCACCCTCAACGAATTCGCCGCAGCCGGCCCCTCCACCTGCTACCAGCCTGCGGGAGATCTTTTCGCCGCCACTCCTCTCTCCGTGCTCCTCTCGCCTGCTCAGGTGAATCAGTCGCTAGCTGTGCTTCGCCCCGCGCTCGCTCGGACTTCGTTTACAGATCTGTCTGTAAGTACATGCTTACAGACAGGGCCGGAGCTGCTGGTGTACTCGCTGGGGCTGACGCAGTTGAGCAAGTGGGAGTGTGTGGCGGTGCTGGTGGGGATGGGGTGTGTGCTGCGCCTGCTGCACTGGCTGCTGCTGGTCAGGCTGTCTCGCACCAAGAGAGGGTGAGTGAGAGAAGGCTGTAACTGGCTCTGAAAGGAGATGTCGAAAGCAAATTCTGTTTGAACTGGCATTGACTACCGCACTTTAGTGGGATTCACCCGAATCGCCGTGTGGAGGGTTGGGGAGGCACTGGAGGGGTGCTTGCTGGTCTGGGGATTCATGTGATGCTTTGAAGCGGAGATCTGGGGAGGTAACCCTCAAGCTGAGATGCATTGGCACTTGATGATGGAGGTGTTGGCAGTATCCTACGACGATCACATGCATTGCAAGCAGTAAGGCGTTGCCATGGAGGCCAGGTGATTGATATTGGGGAATAATTAGCGTTGATCGGACATTGGTAGATGTGGGAGAATTTCAGGCTTTAGTCGTGCTGCTGTTTTCTAGAATTCTTAAGACCACCAGGTGGCCTCCCTAAAAGCTCCTAGCTTGACTGAAGAGCTAGGTGCTTTTTGTGATGCCCCCATGGTGTGATCCTTTTTTGTGTAGCCGGTGTGAACCACATATTGTTCTTAGCATGAGTGCTTGTGTTCTATATTTGCATAAACTACAAAGCCAGATGTATTCAGTGCTTGTCATTCAGCTCTACAGAAGTTCGTTTCGTTGCAAATTGACTCAGCCAGCGTGACTGTTTGTCACTCACCCTGTCACCCTGTTTCTCGCTACACTGAACTGTGCCGAACAGGTGGAAAACCTTGCTATATTCGATTTGCCGAATTGAACCATACTGAAACGCAATTTAACCACCGTTAACCGTGCTTTCCCCATCTTGACTTTATTATAACCGAATCCACAATGGCGAGAAAGTGGGTGTATGTCAGAAAGTGTTTTCACATGAAATTCGGTCATTTTTAGTGGTGCACCCCAGCCACTAGGCGAGACAGCCTGTCATTTCGGTCCGACACTACACCTGGGGCCGTCTTTTGTGATTGGCGGAATCGGCGTAGCCATGTCGGGTTGCGTAGGCGACCCACAACGAGCGACTGATGGTGGTGTGTGGTTCAAGACCATACAGCTTTGCTACTGTTCTTCGTTGCTAGGTGATTGTGGTGGTGTATTCTGCCCAATTCAACGTAGGCTTTGCTGCCGTGCAAGAAAAAGTCTTCGAGTTTCCCTAACTCTAGCTCTACAATTCCGAAGCACTGTACATAACCTCGGTCACTACAGTGCTGCAAGGAATTGTGGAGTAGAATCTCCTGCCCGTAAGAGCCTACTACGACTGCCCTTCCACGCGGAAAACCAGTCAGTGCCACCGCGTTTTCCTAGCTACCATATCGTATCCACTAAATCCAGCTCCCCCAACCCAATTTCCCAAGAAGGTGTCGAGCGCTCGACCAACCAGCAACAACCTTTCCCCCTTCTCCAACGATTCGTCCAACCATGTACAGTTTGTTGATCAATGTGGTTCGGCGAAAGGCGCGTTTTACAAACCACCGAACATCAAGCCCATGCCTTTCAACGTGCGCCACTAGACACTCGCTGCAGCGAACCAAAGCAGGGTGGTGTCAAGGTCCAAGGACCACCGCTTGCGCAGCGCCTCGATATGGCAGTGTTGGGAGAGGGGATGGGGTGGGGGGAAGGGGGGGATTTGTTTGGGTTGGGTGGGTCTGGGTCGGGTTTTGGGGGTGGGGGAAAATGGGGGGGGAAGAGATAGTCACTGTTGTCGGGTGGAATATCCTGCGGTCTTGGAGGGAGGTTCGGGGCGACGGGGAAGGTATGCAACAGGCTGGGAAAAGATTTCGGCAACAACGCGCATCCAGCGAGGCAAATTTCAACAACCTCGCCCCTCTTGTTCCTCGCTCTCCCCTCTCCCCTCCTCCCATTTTCTTCTCACACACAAGTGGAAAAACTGTTGTCATCACGGCACGATGCACAAATCCACCATATGTATAACTTGTGCTAGGAGCTGAGCGTTTTCCTGCCATTTCAAGCGAGAATCGCAGCAGCACCGCCCACGTTTGCCAGCACACAGCTGCTGCAGCCCAAACATCACCAAAGCACCCAGCTTGGAAGGCGACTAGAGCCTTGAGACGGCCGCATTGTGTGAGAGCTGCTACCTATCTCTGCATTCTTATTGCAATCACATTTCGTACTGAGTAACTTGAACTACTCCATATTCACGGGCCATTCCTTCTCGGCGTCACGCCTCTCAGACCTACTTCCATCGCATTAACCTAAGATCCGCGACATACCATTAACCCAACGACCCCGTACTCGTCGACCGAACGCGCCATTCCCCACAGACACGCGGAATGGCCACAGAAAGCGCCTCTCCGCGAGCTGCGCCTCCTCCGCATTCCGCCCCTCTCCTCCCCGACTCTCCCATCAACGACGCCGCTTCTCCCGCCGCCGACACCGCCGTCACCATCTCCTACCAAATGCGCTACTCCGAAGAGTCCTCGCCGGATCGCGTGTCTGCCTCGGGTTCTTCCTCGTCGTCGTCCTGCTCATCATCAACCGAGTCAGAATCCGATCAAGTTGAGATCGACTGCGGTTCGATAGACGAATCCGAAGAGGGGGTGCTCAAGAAACCACTCTACTCCAGGACCATGGAGCTCAGCTTTCGCCACGTGTCGTACACCGTCTCTACGCGCAGCAAGCGCGGGAGCGACGCCGGGGCTGGTGGGAGTGCTGCCGCCAGCAGCCGAAGCGTTTCCCAAAGCGGAAGTGGCGGGAGGTGCGGGAGCAACGGGAGTAGCATTAGCCGAGCGAGCAGCAGAATGAGCTCCGTTTCTCGGCAGCTGGCGATGAAGAAGCATTATAGCCGTACGATTCTCGCCGATATCAACGGCTCCGCGAGATCCGGCGAGGTCACGGCCATCATGGGCGCGAGCGGGTCGGGCAAGACGACGCTCCTTAACATCCTCGCGCACCGCATTGCGAAGGAGCGGCGGTCGGGCTCGGTGGAGCTGGACGGCGCCGTGGTTCGCGGGAGTACAATGCGGCGCATGTCGGCGTACGTGATGCAAGACGACCTCATGTTCCCCGCGCTGACGGTGCGCGAGACGCTCATGTTCGCGGCGGAGTTGCGCCTCGCGGCGAACGGAGTGACGAAGGAGGAGAAGGAGCGAAAGGTGGAGAGCCTATTGGAGCTGCTTGGGCTCACCAAGGTGGCCGATTCGCTCATCGGGAACGAAAGCCAACGGTAAGACAGAAAAATAGTTCTCATTCCCCCCTCGGTGCATGTTGGTGTCTCGGTGTATTTCGGTAACTCTTGTTTCGCCATTGTCCTAGGACGTGCTCATTCTGCGCACCGCCGCCAGTTCCTTCTCGTCAATGTCCCCTCGCTCATCGCATTTCCTCCTCGTATCTTCCCCTCGGCATTCTTCCCGACAGCGGCGTGTCCGGCGGTGAGCGCAAGCGCGTCGCGATCGGAGTGGAGATGGTGAGCGATCCGCGGATCCTCTTCCTCGACGAGCCCACGTCCGGTCTAGACTCCACCAGCGCGTACCGCGTCGTGCGGGCGATTAAAGACATAGCCGTGCAAACCGGCAGCATCGCCATTATGGTCCTGCATCAGCCTAGTTTCCGCGTGCTGTCTTTAATCGACCGTCTGCTGCTCCTCGCGTCGGGGCATACTATTTTCCACGGGCCGCCTCCCCAGCTTCCCACGTTCCTCGCGTCGTTCGGCTGTCCCGTGCCGCAGTTCGCTAACAGCACAGAGTTCGCCCTAGATCTAATCGAGGATTATCAGCGGTCGGAGCGTGGGGTCGCGGATCTTGTCGCATACGCCGCATCGTACCAGCAGTTGTCGCACATGTCGCAGGACACCCTTCAGTCGTCACTCACGAAAACCAGCGTCGCAGAGAACGTCGCCGCTCTTCCTGCCCCTCATTCCTCTGTGGAGTCGAAATCCTGCCGCGCTGATACCGCCGATGGCGCTGTCGCCGTGCAGATCGACAGCTGCGCAAATCCCGCCGTCGATGCCGCCGTAGTTGCCGCCGCATCCGCCGCCGCGATCACCGCGCAGAAGTCCATAATCGGGGAGAAAGTGGATGACAAGGGCGCGATGGCGGACACTCGGCGGTACGCAAATGGGTGGATGGGCGAACTGATGGTACTGACGAAACGCGCGGCTTTGAATCTGTGGCGCACGCCGGCTCTCTACCTCCTGCGCCTCGCGCTGGTGGCGGTGACGGGCGTCATGCTCGCGACGCTCTATTTCAACCCAGACGAGAGGTAAGCCGACGGTTTGAGCGAAACTGAAAATATGTGTTGGCCGGACTGGTTCAGCCGTTTTTCCGAAGCCTTGCTGGAAGAGGCCTATTTTTTTATGTTTTGTTTTTCCAAACACAGTTTTTTTTTCCTAATTTGTTTTGTTTTGCCAAACGACTAATCGTTCCCATCCTTCCTTCTCCCCGTTTCCCCATCCTCAGCTTGTCGGGTTTCCAGGAGCGGCTGGCGTTTTTCTCCTTCTCCATCTGCGTGCTCTTCTTCTGCTGCCTGGACGCCGTGCCCATCTTCATCGAGGAGCGAAACATCTTCATCCGCGAAACCACGCGCAACGCGTACCGCCCCTCCACGTACCTCGTCGCGACCACGCTCGTGTACCTGCCGCTGCAGCTCGCCATGGCGTCGATCTTCGTGCTCGAGAACTGGTGGGCGATCAACCTCACTGGCGGCGCTGCGGGATTCTTCTTCATGCTGCTGACGTGCTTCCTTATCCTCTTCTCGGCCAGCTCATTCGCCATCGCTATCAGCGTCGTTGTCGACCAGTAAGTTCTCTTCTCCCTTCTCCTTCTCCTTATCCATTGCCCTCGCATTTTTTTGCGATCATTTCCTATCAACTGCTATTTACATGTACGATATCCTATCTGCTTCTATCACCGCATTTAAGTCCCTTCGTAACTTGTTCCCGTATACTTTCTAACCCTTTCCCTGCTCTCCTCGTCTCCCTCGTCCCTTCCCTAAACAGCGTTGTGCTCGCCTATGCCGCTGGAATCGCGCTTATGGCGTACTTCGCCCTGGTTAGCGGCTTCTACATTCCCAAATACAGCATCCCCAATTACTGGATTTGGCTGCATTACCTTTCGCCTATGAAATATGCGTACGAGGCGCTTATCCAGAGCGAATTCACCCACGGCGGACCCTGCTACATCGCCGCTGGAAGCATGTTCGATAACACTCCGCTGCAGCCGTACGTTAACGCGACAACGATGAACAAAGCTTTTCTGGGAATGAGGTCGCTCTTGGCGGGTACGCCCTATAGCAACATTTCGGCAGGGACGTGCTTACAGGACGGGCAGCAGCTGATGACAACATTGGTGGGGCAACCCGACCTGAATATGTGGCTGAACCTGCTGGTGCTGCTAGGGTTTGGGCTGCTGATTCGCTTTATCACGTTCCTCCTTTTGGTCAGACTCAGAAGCCTGAAGCAGCAATAGGGAGCAGCGGCCAGTTATAGTGTCAAAACAATGCATAGTGTTAACGCGGACGTCTGGAATAGGGCAGCGGGGAGGCTGCAGTGAGAGGGGGTGGAAGAAGGGAGAGGTGGGACCGCGGCGCCTAGGAACAATACGTTAGCTGCGAGTGCAGTTTCCCTGGAGCACAATTCCTTACCCTCAGATGCATGAGATTGAGAAGGGAAAGGAGGTACTCTGCATCGCAGAACAAGGAACTTTTGGTTGACAGGCGGGGTAGTAGTGTCAAGGAGCAGCAGGGTCCATGCCCGTCAGCCATGGAATTTCCGGTTTGGGCTGAGGCACTGCAGCTGGACATCTTGGTTAGCGTTTTCACTATCTCAGTGAAGTCAGTGTTGAGCCTGCTGAAACAGGAACAACACACAGACTGTTGGAAGGTGGGAATAGGACTTGGGAGGCAGGGGCGGGGGCGTGCCTGGAGCGAAGTGTGACCTGACCAGCCTCAAGGGTCGAATGACTACGTGATGGAGACTTCTGTGCTAGGATTTAGTTTGCCTGTTGCTGCTGCTGCTGCTGTTGCGGTCCCATGCTGCCACTGCTACATGCGCGCTGTGTCATGGCTTGCCATGTGCACTTTCATGCGTTGTGTCAGCATTGACAACAGCAGCAGCCGCATCACCATGGCTCATTACTTGTAATATCGTTCTTTTCTGCTTAGAGACAGTTTATGGTGTACCTGTGAATTTGCTTCTTTTTCGTTTTTGTGCTGTGTAATAAAGTGTTTCCTAGTTATGGCCCAATCGTTCCCAGTGTACAACTTCTATTGAAAACCGGGGGGTCATGGTGTATCAATCCATTGGTTCATAAGCTGAGATGGTGATGATGAAATATTTAGCAGTTGATTGTCTTGGATGCAGTGAGAATATCCCAACCTCAAAAACTAAGAAAAGGTAGTACTATACCTCAACTCTAGCTGCCCTACGAGCCAGTATTGAAACTCAACCTGTACAGAAAAATCCTGTCAATGTAGTTTAGTGAGGTAACTACCGGGTGAAAACAAATTTGGTATTCCTTATTCACCGACGCAAAGTATCTGCAACAAAGCTCCATTTCAGTGTTGATGGGTGTGCTAATAAAGTGTACTAGATCTAGCAGGGCTCACCTGGTGAACTGTTTGGTTGTGGGGTTATTCGGGACAGGGTGCATATGTTTGTTTCCTTGGTTCACACCTCGAAGTCAGTTCAACAGAACAGAGTGGGATCCAGTGCTCCGGTGCTCCCAATGGTCGGTGAGGGTTTGTTGCCTGGCGAAGGGAAACGAGTCTGTGTCACTGGAGCTTCTGGTAAAATTCTGGTTTTCCGTCCGTCCAGCTTTGCTATGCCTTCCAAGAAATATTTGGGAATGAAGATGGCTGTCTAGTTGGCTGCAGGTTTCATTGGAAGCCATGTTGTCAAGCTTCTTCTGGATCGGGGATATCACGTGAAGGGAACTGTTAGGGATGCGACGAACGACACTAAGACATCATGGATTCGCGACCTTGTAAGAATCCGCAATAAGCTTCCCACCAAAAATGCCCACGATGAAACAGCCTGATACTATATTGGCCACTATAAAGCAGAAAGTGTGACATAGTTGACGTGGCTGGCAGGCAAAGGGACGGCCAGGGAAGCTCGAGCTGTTTACTGCGGACCTAAATACGGCTGGAAGTTTTGATGAAGCAGTGGCAGGATGCGAATTTATCTGCCACGTGGCGTCCATTGTTAGTTTAAAAGTGGCGGATCCACAGACGGTTATTGATGCTGCTGTGGAGGGGACAAAGAATGTGTTTTCTTCAATTTTCAAGCATAAGACTGCCAAGTGAGGACCTGACGTGGAATTCAACTAGTACTTAATATTTTCTCGCTCAAACCTACGCCAACATGTTTGCGTTTACGCAGCTTTGCTCGTTCCCGCATCTTCTGTTCCCGTGGTCTCACTCCTCTCTCTCTTTCTGCTGCTTCGTTGGCCTCCATAATTTCAGGCGGGTGGTTTTTACGTCATCTGCAGCTGCAGTTATGGACTACTCCTCGAATCGAGTACTAACTGAAGAAGATTGGAATGAAAATTGGGGTCCTTATGATCCTTACCCGATGGGCAAAACTCTTGCGGAGAAGTATGCCTGGAAGTCGGTGGAAGATCTCAAGGGACAAGACTGGACCTTCGACCTAGTCACAATCTGTCCAACCATGGTCTTTGGAAAAGCTATACGTGAGGAGCACGCTCGGACAAGCCTCAACGTATGGCTAGATGCTGATAGAGTTGTTTATCCTTACCTTAATATATACAAAGAGTCACTCTACTGACGTTGTATCCTTGCTCTACCGTGCAGGTGATAAGGCAACTTTTGGAAAATCAGCTGTTCCTGGCTCCAAGTCTGTACTTCAGCATAGTGCACGTCGATGATGTTGCACTTGCTCATGTTGTTGCTCTTGAGAAGAACGCAGCAAAAGGGAGGTACATACTATGCAATGGGGACACTATGAGCATGCTGGAAATTGCAGGTAGGTTCTTTCGTACAACTGGGACAGCTATTTATGGCCTTTTTTATCCGTGCACTTGGTTATCTTAACCACGTATGAACCTGCTTGTTTCATTCTGAACTGCAGATGTGATTCGGAAGAAGTATCCTAACTCCAATGTTCCCAGATACGCAATGCCAGGATTCTTCATGTATTTGGCGCCTCTAGTTCTCCCTGGAACCAAAACTGCGATTGTGGCTCGGCATTTCCGCAACGCTCCTACATTTGACAATACAAAATCCATAAAGGAGCTGGGATTAAAGTATCACTCCTCTGTGGAGGCTATTTTAGAAGCTGCTTCCAGTTTCCCTGAACTTTTGAGTGAATGCTGTAGGTAGGTTGACATGTATAGAGTTTAGTTGATGCTGCTTACAAGCTCTAAGCTTCCACATTTCCGATGGTAGTTTGCTTGAATAAATGCAATGGTATGCCTATTGGCAGTTTATAACTAAAAAGGCACTACACTAAGGAACGGAATAGTGGTAATTGCTTATTGTGAAAGAACACAAGCCTGAAGATTGTAAGATTCGATAAAAGTGAGGGTAGGCAGCAACCGCTTAGAAATACGCTTCTGATGGGGGAGGTGTGTGGTACGCCTTGTGCATAAGCTGCTTCGTCTTCTCAAGAACTCCAAAGAAGATTGACCCTCCTATACCGATCCACATAACTCTGGGGCCAACACCCTGTAGGTTGGGAGGAAGTTATGCATTGGGTGAAATGCTTGTGCTGGATGGGAAGTGCGACTACATAATCAGAGGTGTGAAGTAGGAGGCGCAAGCCGTTCTGGTGAAACATGATGAGCATGCATTCTTGCTCCCTCAGACCTACCTTGAAAAGAGCGCCAGCTCCATCTTGTGCGGCTGTCTTCTGAATGCAGTCAATGATGCCCTTGTATTGGCCAGATGTCCCCTGCATTGATATTGCGTGCATGAGACAGGTGGGAGAGGGAGTTTGCTGAGTGATTTGCTGTTTCTAACGCGGCATCTTTCCATTGAAATCGCTGAGCCTTGCGCGAACAGTAGAAATTACATAACGCAGCATGACGCACCTGGGTCATGAGCCGAGTCTTGATGACATCAAGGGGAGTGGTGACAGCGCCTGTGATGGCACCTGAGATTGCCCCCACCACTGCCATCTCTGGATCCTTAAGCTCCCGTTTCAGCTGAATATATTGCACCAAACAAAACGTGCAGGATCAAAACAGTGAATGGAGGCAAAAAAAGGAGAAAATAATTAATGTCACAAAGGCTGCAGGTAAAAGAAATCGCACATACAGCACGGGGCTTGCGGATTGGAGGGAACAAAGGAAGTTATAGTGACGACAGACCAGGATATCACAGTTGCAAAAAAACAGCATAACTATAAGTATTTCGCAACGATCCCAGCTTTGTGGCGGGCAACTAGAAGCCTGTGAATGGGAGTTCAGAGATAGAGCTCACCGTTTTCTTGAGTTGGATCTTAAGCTGCTCGTAGATGGCAAACTGGATGGCATCAAATGGCAGGTCTCGCAGAAGGAAGGAGCCATAACCCTGTGGCATCAGCACATTTGTAGCAAGTTTTATAAGGAAACATGTAACACAAGATATTTCAAGCAGAGGACAGATTCTACCATCCAAATGGTACACAGACAAGTGTATGTACCTCCTATGTGGACGTGTCGGACAGAGCAAACAAGAAAGACAGCATTTCAGCCAGAATACATGAGAAAGGAACGTACCATACAGGGAAAGGAATGTAAATGGAACGTGCTGCCGAGGGAATGTACCGCATATAAGAGCGAACGCACCGTATAAAAGAAGGAACGTACCGCATGGAAGAGCTATCGTGCTACATAAAGAAAGGAACGTACCGCATAGAGCCCCCTGAATCCCTCCTTTGAGAGAATGGTCTTGACAGCGTTGACTGCAGTGGGGAACTGCCCCGTCTGCATGCGCTGCTTCACGACCTGGTGGTGGTTGGCGCGCCGACAGGGTATGGGAGATCATGCTTTGGTGGAGAGAGAGAGGCAGCTTGAGTGATGTCACGCAGCTCCCAGACTGCATCATTATTGACTATCATGGTGCAGCATCATGGACTAGAATGTATGTGCATGGCAGCTCATCATAAATAAGATGGATGACCATGGGAGATCATAATAGACAATCATGGATGTGCATGCATATGATGGATTAACATGAACGTCCATGGGCATCATATCATGGACTATCATGGATGTGCATGGCGCATCATCTCATCATTATGGATGCACACGGCGCACCGTTGTAGACTACCTCAGTGGACACAACACACTGCCATGGATGGCCTACCTCAGTGGGCACTCGAACGAGAGAAGCTGCTGTGCCTCCTGCTGCTCCTGCTGCCTGGATGGGTGGGAACATGGCCAGGAAGGACAGACAGGATTTTGGACGTAACAACATAGTTATACAACGAAGCATATAGATATGGCAACGCGTTCTTTTATAGATGAAGAATTGAAGAAAACACACAATGAAATCCTGGGACAGGAAGTGAGATTGAGAAGTGAATAGGAGTGGAAGTGGGTGGCACGGCGGCTAGGTCTCACCAGGTGAGCGGCAACGCTGATGTTCTCAGGAAGGGCGTTCAAAAGGTAGGCCTTGACCGGCTCGTACACGCCTATGAATATGGCTGACGCCCTGCAGCATCGGAACGGGGGCCGAAGAGGGGAGGGGGCGGAGAGGGGGAGAGGAGGGGGGGAGAATGACCGGCTCGTACACGCCTATGGATATGGCTGACGCCCTGCAGTGACGGAACGGGGGAGCGGGGGGGGACGGGGAATGACCGGCTTAGAGATGCCTATGAAAATTGCTGATGCTCTGCAGAAACGGAACAGGCGGAAATGGGAGTGGAAAGGCGAGCGCAGTGTGGGGTTCGGATGATGACTGAACATCAAGGATTCATGACCGATGTGGCTCGTCACATGTGCATCCTGGCTGATGTAACTTGTGGGCCATGTGGATAATGGCTGATGATACAGTGGCTTATGAGAAGTGTATGGTTGATGTTGCCATAAGTAAAGGATAGAATGGGGGATCAGACAAAAAGGTTGTTTAGGGTCTTCTTGTCTTGGCATTGTGTTTCAATGGCACATGAAGTGGAAGATTGCAACTTGCTTGTGACATTACGAGTGGGAGTGGGGTAGGCAGAATTGAGAGCAGGGGAGTGGGTGGGAGAAGGAGAGTGAGAGGCGCAGAGAGAGATAGGGAGAGAGAGAGAGAGAGAGAGAGAGAGAGAGAGAGAGAGAGAGAGAGAGAAGTAGGAAGGGGAAGAGGAGGAGGAGGAGGAGGAGGAGGAGGAGGAGGAGGAGGAGGAGGAGGAGGAGGAGGAGGAGGAAAGGAAGACCAGGAAAGGAAGAGGAGGAAGAGAAGCAGGCACAGTGAGAAACGAGGCAAGGGTGGATGGAAGGGCAGCTTACGGCAGCACGCCAACGAGGTTGCCAGAGAGACCCGAGTAGAGCCCCTTGAAGTTGATACCGCCTCCCGAGGTGGCCACCTGGGGACGGATGACAGGCAGAGGGGGCATGCGGGGAGGGAATCTTTTGAGGCATCTCAAAAGTGCCTGCCAACATATTGTCAAAAATATCGACTCGGAGTGTCAAATCAAATCTAGAAGGTGTTGACTCAATAGTCCAACGAGGTTGTCAGAGAGGCCAGACTAGAGGTCCTTCATTGGCTGGCTGGTGACGGAAGCTGGGCGGTTGTCAGCAGTTTGACGCATTTCGAGTGCACCATTGAGGACAAATCACCCTTAGTGGTGCTTCTTTACTGTAGCCCGGACTTAATGGCGTTCAAGCATACAAACCCAGACAGTTTCAACGATATTTTATAGCTCACGCAATGCACTCGCAAGCTCTCTTCGCAATATGATTCAATTGGCGAGGCTCGCATACCTGCAGGCGAGTCTTTATGGTGTCAATCGGGTACAAGGCTGTCTCTACCGTCACTCCTGCTGCTCCTCCTGCCACCGCTCCCTCTGTTCGGAACGAGAAGGGAAGGGAAGGGAACAAACAGTGCTCTGAAGGTAATACCATAGGCGGCTAAAGACATAGTACAGGGCAATCTCCACCGTAGCACCTGTTGCTTGCTCCTCCTGTCACTGCTCCCTCTGCTAGGGACGAAAAGGGGAAAATCCTGTGCTGTCTCAACAAAGCCCAGGGACTAATAACCTGAAGAAACGCACCCCCGCATCTTAGGTTTTCCATCATCAGGCCGAGAACATCAAGAAAGGAAGACTGTACCTAGGATGATCTGCGGCCAGCTCTTCTTCTTCTCCTCGACCTTCGGCTTCTTCCCTCCACAGCAGGTCTTCTTCTCCCCTGTAGCAGCTGTAGCAGGGGTCGCTGTAGCGGGTGTGGCTGTAGCGGCGGCTGACGAAACCAGCACCAGTCCGGCAAATCGGCGTGCGCCACGTCGCCGACGCTTACCGCCCTGCTCGTCCTGATTTGAGGCGACGCAGAGACCCGCGAAACCCGCCACTCGGGAGCCAATGGATAAGCTGGCCTGAAATCAAGGCAGGTGAAAGGGCTTTTGTCATTGGCGGAAGAACGAGAATACGAGAACAGAGGGAGCTTGATACTAAAACCTTCATAAATAGGGATGGTCAATGCCAGCAACACGTAAAAAGGTTTAAGCATCGAATAAGCACACTCAAATGTAAGGGGAAACTCAGCGAAATAATGCAGGCAAGCGATTCGGGCCATGGCCAAAAATGCGGAGCTTTAATCGGCTTACCACACGGCTCATCCTGCGAAATGCACAGAAGAGAGCAGACGAGGGAAGCAGAGAAAGAAGGACGAACAAGGTATGAACGAGGTGAAACAAATGAAGAGATAAGGAACTCGCAAAATTAGGACCAACGTTGTACAAAAGCAGCCGCATCCTATCAATGCTGCACGAAACACAAGAAGACCGTCCTTTTCGAGAAGCATTGACAACAGCAGTGGTGATTAGAAATAATAATTAGTCTATCACAAGCGCCGAAACCCGCGCATGACCGACATTGTAGTCTTTATTATTTTTCATGCGATGTGTCTGCTATTTAGCACCAGAAATATAGAACGCCGGTCACTGTCGAGCTTTCTTACCAGGCAGCACCGCCGGAAAGATCCAGAGAGCCCATTTGTCTGGTCTAAAGAGGTGACTCCTGAAGGAGTTGACGTTAAGTGGGTGACTACTTGTAGATGATTGATTCCACTGAAAATTGGCTATCAATCACCCACAAAGCTTCTCGAGACCTCAAATGCCGACAGACTTCTTCAAACCTAGAAATAAGAGTCTAATGACTGGCGACAGGAGATTACACATCAAAGAGACCAGACCGACACGACCAGACCAGCAGAAATCAGTGATCAAATGCCCCTAGAGGCGTGGAATCGTGGATAGCAGTGGGTGCAGGCAGAAGCGTACAAGCAGCGATCCCAAACCTCCAGCGCACACCTCCGCGTGTGTTGTTATTGGTCCGCCTGTCCTTCTGCGGTGGATGATTTCGTAACATCTGGACTGATTGGTTTGGAACCAGGTATGGCAAAATGATGAGCCAAGCCTGTGTTCTGATTGGGCCTTCTTCACGGAGCAGGTACTCTGTACTCGCAAAAAGCCAGCAGGTACTGTGAACCTAGCCAATCAAACTGTAGTATTGTACATCTTCCACTACATGACATTCTATACAAATGTACATAACCCCTAACTTCTCCATTAAAACAAAAACTACTTCCTCATGAAAACAGGAGCAGTTGGGTCATACTCTTCCTGCCCGGCAGTGCCAGTGCGTCCAGTCTCGACAGGACGCTCTGCCGTGGGCTCACTTGATCCTGTGAACGCCCTCTTGATCGTCCCAAGGAAACCACCACCACCACCTCCTGTCCCTGCTGCACCACTCTCTGCACCATAGCCTGTGCCAGCACCACTCTCGTGACCATACCCTGCGCCAGTACCAGTGCCATAGCCGGCGCCAGTACCAGTTCCCCTCTCGTGAGTGGCACCCTGACTATAGCCAGTGCCAGAGCCAGTGCCAGCATGGCGCTCGCCGGTTACAGCTTCCTTGGCTTTGCCCATGATCCCTCCTGTGCCATGCTCCTGGGTTGCACCATAGCCAGTCCCCCTCTCACCATAACCAGGTCCTGTCTCACCATAACCAGTGCCAGTGCCGGCATGGCGTTCACCAGCAGTACCTCCTGTTCCAGTAACAGCGTGCTTCACCTTTCCCATAACGCCTTCACCTCCCGTCCCACGCTCCTGGCTCGCACCATAGCCAGTGCCAGTCCCACGCTCACCGTGGGTGGCACCGTACCCAGTGCCAGTCTCGCCATACCCAGTGCCAGTCTCAGCGTGGCGCTCAGCAGAGGGCTTTCCTGTCACAGCGTGCTTGACCTTGCCCATCACACCTTCGCCTCCAGTCCCACGCTCCTGGCTCGCACCATACCCAGTGCCAGTCCCACCATAGCCAGTGGCACTCTCACCATAACCCGGGCCACGCTCATGGTGCTCAGCAGAAGGCTTTCCAGTCACAGCGTGCTTCACCTTCCCCATCACGCCTTCACCTCCAGTCCCACGCTCTTGGCTCGCACCATACCCAGTGCCAGTCTCCCCGTAACCGGTCCCAGTACCACGCTCGTGCGTTCCCAGGCCAGTTCCACGCTCACGCTCGTGGCTTGCACCGTAAGCGCCAGCACCAGCAGCACCAACGCCAGCAGCAGTTGCACCGGCAGCACCTGGCGTCACTCCGTGCTGAGCCGTTCCCTTCTCCGCCTCCTTCTCCGCCTTGGATGCATGCACCTTGTGAAGCGCCTCTGCCGAAAAGCCATTGAAAGGTAACACGGTACAACAGATAGCACGTGAGTAGAAGGAAAAAAACAAATGGACCAAAAAACATCATTAAAAAGCCATCAGGAATGGAATAGCAAAAGAGATGCATACGGACCTTCAGTGGCCTCCTGGCGTCGTTCGTGGGCGATCTCCTTCCTCTCCAGCTTCTCCCTCGTTGCTTCCAGCTTCTTCTCGAACGCCTCATCACGAGCCTCCAGATTCTTCTCCCTGCCACGCACGAATCAAATTCTCAAAGTCCGAAGAATATCAGAATCGAAAGCAGGTTAGCTCAGTAGCCAAGAAAGAAAGGAAGAGGAATTATTCAACTTTCAGTCACCTGTTCATGGGTTGCTTGAGCTTCTCGAAGGTCTGCTTCATGTCCGCTTTGGCATACTCCATCGACTCCTTGAGCCCCGCCTTGGCTCCCTCCACCTTCTCCTTCGTGCCTTCCTTCACCTCCTGCATCATGCCCTTCATTCACGATCGGGGTCAAACGGCGACTGCTATTCACACACACAGCCCGTGCTTCGCGGCAACAGCTCACGACGCGGTAGCACAACTCTCGCGAGCAGACCTCTGCTTGGGACAGGGCAACAGCTCAAATGACGCGAAGTCGGAATCGGATGCTCGGAAGCAATAACACCACCACCAACAACTATTGAAGGAATAGGCGAGAGCGAAACGGGTCCTGAGAGCGTTCGAACCCACGACGGTGAATTTGAAGCGGAGGCGAAAATCGGCGAGGCTAGCTGCTCCATGATAGCGGCTCGGAGACTGCTCTGGCTCCCCAGCTCCTGCCGCGCTTGAACGGCACCGCTTGCTGACACGTGGCGAGCGTCGCTCGCCATGCAGCAAGCTCAAGTGCTGTCGATTGTAACGAATGAGATAAGCGTCTTTGCTGAGTAGGGAAATAAGGCTTCCGTTGACTTCGCTAGAGACAGGCCTCCAGAAAATTACATTACGTGGGTGCGCACTTCCCAGCATTCCGCACTAAATATTCTCGTACATCTAATTCAGCTGGGTTCCAAAGAAAGTTCATCTGTGTATTGTTCATCACTAATGCAGCAAGTTTGTTTGCACCATCTTCAGATGTAATACAGTCTAGAGAACTAGTACCACAGGCCTAGGATTTAGCATCTAACCTAGCATCGCCTATGAAGGCTTTCTATATTTGTGCCTACAGGCACACATGTAATAGTCTTGCTAGTGAGGCACTAAGTGTTGACAGATTAGTTGAGTTTCCCTAGATCAATTTTCTTTTTTATGGCACGCTGACTGTGGTAGATAAAGGCATCAACCATGCCGGTAACAGTGAAGATGCCTGCACATGAGGGAGAAAAAGCAGCAGCGGGGGAAGGGAGGGACTTCTTAGTGAGATGTCTCACAACCAAAATGAAAAACAGGGGGGGGGGGAGGGGTGGTTGATAGAACTGAAACAGGCGAAGTGCAAATAAAGGCTCTTTTACCCACCTCCTACGATGGCACAGACGTTGGTGAGAAAGTGGAGGAAGGAGGTGTAGCGTTCGGAATATTGCACCTGTTGGGTCCAACGCACCGCAGGCAGGCAGGCAGGCAGGAGAACACATGCGCACAGCACAAGGTAAGAGCGAAGCAGAGCAGCGGGAACGAGAGAGCGCAGCAGGAGGATGAGCATGATGCTGCGACAGAAGAATGAGAGGATAGACAGGTGCAGAGTGCAGGGTATAGTGGAGCATGCTGCAAGCTGGCATGATGTGCAGAGTGCAGGGTACGATCTCAGCAGGAGCAAAGGAGCAGTCAAGCAGCAATCCGGACTCAAGTAGCAGGGAGAGCAGAGCAAGGACGAGCTGAGCAGCACAAGGGACGCTAGCCCTGATGAGAGCGAGATCATACTTTGCGATGTTTGAAGAGGTAAAAGGGGCACTTGCCTTGATGGGGGAGAGGTCGTAGAAGAAGAAGACTCCTGGCAGCGATTGCTGGTCATGCGATGGCGCTGGCCGGAAATGCTCCGTCACTGAGAACTGCAGGAGAAAGCAAGGTGTGGCAAGAGGGGGTAGCGGGGACCATTGGCGCCTAGAAAAAATGCTGGTCATGCGATGGTGCTGGCCGGAAATGCTCCGTCACTGAAAACTGCGGGCGGAAGGGAGGCGTGGCGAGAGGGGGGTGGCGAGGAGGGGGGAAGGGAGACGGGAAGGAAACGAGAGTGTGAGGGCAAAAAAAGGATAGGGAGAAAAGAAAGATGCAGAGCAATGGAGGCAGACCTACTTGTACATATATACGTGTGCGTGTGTGCGTGTGCGTGTGCGTGTGCGTGTGCGTGCGTGCGTGCGTGCGTGCGTGCGTGCGTGTCTGTGTGTGTGTGTTTGTGTGTTTGCGTGTGTGTACACGCATATATGTATGTACAAAAAGATATACATGCTCAAGGAACCAATGCACGATATATACGCGTAAATCATTAGCCATACCTAGTTGGAGGTGATGGTGTGGTTGTGGGAGTCGGTGTTAAATGGTGGGCACCACCTTGACGAAGTGACAATCCAGACGTACATACATATCACACATATGAATGCATACATATATATCCATCGTAACACTTGGGCAACCAATGCCCATACCTGGTTGGAGGCGATGGTGTGGTTGTGGGAGTCAGTATACATGGTGGGTACGACCTTGACAAAGTACTGATACATGCCTGACTCGCCCTCCTGCACCCACTGTGCCCTGCTCACAGCAGCAGGCATGGGATATAATCGGTGGGGAAGTGGGAGGAGGTAACTCAGCTGCATGGGAAAGGGATGTGGTGTGTACATGTGGGGCATCAGCTTGATGAAAAACAGTGGTGAAGGGAGGCCATCCATGCGGTCAAACAGCGAGCTGATGCTCTTCTTCACCACAAGCAGGATACTGCTTGACAGCATGGGTGGCCTCACGGCTACAGCACGGGAGGCGCGTTACTCCTCACTGGTCTGATCCACACGAATTTCTTATGTGCCCACCATGCCAGAATGGCTCACTGGTTTCAACTAATTCTGAATGACTTACTTGTCCAGTGGGTTGACGGCTCCCGGGAACTTGGCGCCAAACGAGAGGGAGTTGACCGTGTGGGATATCTGGCAGAGGGGAATACGTGTGGCAAGGGTAGATTTGGGAGACGGGGAACGGGGGAACGGGGGGGTAGGGGAGGTCAGACACAAGGAAATGGGGGTGACTTGACAGTGTCGAATTTTTGCTAAAAGGGAAGGTGTATGGCATCATGTGGGAAGGGGAGTCTGGGGGCAAAGGGAACGTGAGCGGAAAAAGGGTAATCCGGCAACAGGTGAGGCACGGGTTCATGGATGTGTGGCAGCATAACTGTGTCCTGACTCGCATTTAAACAGTACTCACATTGAAGACGGTGTCGTGGATTGAGTCGACTCAGACCAGCCAGCTGGCACTCACACTGAGTTCGGTGCCCCCAGGCTCTCACATTGAAGACAGTGTCGTGGAACATGACGAGGTCGAAGATGGATATGCCTGCCGTGTAGAACACCTTTGCCGGGGCGAAGTGGAAATTGCCAGCTACCTTGTTCACCTGCAAGAGAGAACAGATGGGAGGAGCGTGTGTGAGGTGCGGCGGGGAAGGGTAAGGTGGGAGAGAGTGAGACAGCGGAAAGACCATTCTGGCAAAGTGGAAGTTGCCTGCCGTCTTGTTCACTTGGAGGCACGGGGCGAATGGGAGGAAGGGAAAGATGGGAAAGAAGAATCTGAGGAGAGGATGGGAAGAGGTGCAAAGGAAACAAAAAGAACGGCCTCACCTCGAACCAAAAGCCTCACCTCGAACCAAAA